>VMDR010000177.1:0-352206 GCA_007922815.1 Macrotus californicus | reverse complement strand
GGCTCGGCCAGTGAGACCCAAGCACGGGCTCAGTTCAGCCACGGGAAGGACACCTGGGCGGGGAAACTGCCTTGGTCTGGAAGCTGGTTCGGCTCCCAGCCTCAGGGCGCTTGGAGCGCCGCCTAGTGGGGAAGGCGCCTCGTACTCTCCAACAACGACCGCAGCTGGCCAGTCAGCACAGGCATCAGGCAGGTGTTTTCTACGCAAAGTCCCCTAACCTTCCCCCAGCGCTGGCTTTCTTGCCATCACCATCGGGCCGTTTGTCCCAGGGCTGGGCCCATCAGTGCACACGGGGCAGTCTCTCGTTCCAGCTCCCAGTGGTCCGCACAAATCCATCAAGCCCCTCCTCCAGACAGGGAGCTCTTCTGCCGGCTTTCTGCCCCGCGCAGTTTTACTTCGTAGCTATAGACCCTGAGGAAGGGCTCTCACCACGGGAGGGCTGACAGTCTCGGCCACCGAGACTCGAGCGGTCACCCAGGAGCCTTATTCTGCCAAACGCTTCGTAGCTGCCACACGTATTTTTGCTCACAATTGTCAGACTTGTGTGTGGCCTTGGGGCCACACTCTCAGATTTGTCCCGATGGCTCGTTCCATGAACGTGGAGGCTTAGGGACAGAGCCCTGCAGCCCAGAGCTGTGCCCTGAGCCCCCTCGGTCGGGAACAGGCACAGCCATGGAACTGAACGAAGCCCGAGCGGCGCCACGGGAGGTGGAGCCCGTGCTCTGCTCTCAGGGAACGATTCTGGAAGCCAGCAGAGCCCCGCAGACTTCCCAGCACGCTCTCGTCCTGGAGGGCCAGTCCGCAGAGGGGCTCCACCCCTCGGTGACTCCCCAGACTCTGCCCATTTCTGCCCGGTGCCATTCGGCGCTTGGTGTGGACAGAATGGCAAGCTGGCTCCTGAAATGGGGCTGGAGACGTCTTTACCCGTGAGCAGCACCTACCCGGGCTGCCTGGAAAGATCTTCGAAAACTCGTTACTTACAATGTGTTAGCTCGACGCCTTCCCAGGGCGCTCAGTCTCTCTGTCCATGTGCTCTGCAGTTGTCACCCTCTGACCTTTCGCTTTATGGGATGACGCCCAACTGACTAAGCCACAGCAGCCGAGGCTGCTCCCTGGGTCTTGACTTGCACCTGTCAGAGTCCTCTTGGACCAGAAGTGTGTCCCCAGGGGCTCAGGGACCCTCCTCCACCCCATGGCACAGGTGTGGCCCTCCAGACCCTTCAGGGGGCCTGGGCCTTGGTTGCTCCTCGTGGGCACGGACCCAGATACTCCCCAGAGCTGCTGGGAGAACCACACATCTGCACCCACAGGCAGCTCGCACGGGGGCCTCATTGTGCTGCTGGGAGGCCCGGCCACTCGGGGCGGCCCCTCAGAGGCTCTGTCCTCCCAGATCCCGCAGAGACCTCCCTGCTCTGCCTTCGCTCGGCCCCGCTGACCCTGGGGTTCAGACGGCCCTGTTGCTCCTTCCAGGGCCCAGAACCCAGCACCTTCGTAGTGGGCGTCTGCACAGCCACGGATTGAAAGGGGGGGACACCTGCCACCCCCACCACGAGTTTATTTATTGATTTATTCCACTCTGAGACTGGACGGGGGCGGGGGCACTTCATGACCACACCCACCACCAGGCCTGTGCTTCGTTATTGTTGGTCTGCTTTTGTTTCTGTTCCTCCAAAGACCACCTCACCACCACCACCGTCCCTCACGTGTCAGAGGCAGGCATTTGGGACCTTTGAAGAGGAGAGGTTGGGTTCCATCGGCAGAGAAGCACCCAGAAGTGTCCCCTGGCCCAGATGTGGGGAAGGATGCTGGAACCCCAAATAAAACGCCATCAGAGGGTTTTAGTCTTGCTGAGCTTTGCGGGGAGGGGCTTCCCGGGACGCACAGAAACCTGGGTCAGTGTCCACCTTGGAGGGGAGCTAGGGGAGCCGAATCTCTCCCATTTTTGTTTTGATTTTTTAAACAAGAATCTGCTTTCTCCTTTCCTGGGTCGCTCTGGAGCCTGCAGGGGACACAGAATAGCCAGGGTCTGGGCAGGCTCTGAGCCCCACGGGGTCTCCCTGGGGATGGGGGTCCCTCTGGCAGACCCGCTCTCCTGCGCCCGTTTCCACAGAGCAGGGGCAAAGGTGTCTTCTGTCATCATTGCTGTTTCCAGGTCCCTTCTCTTGGGATCCAAGCCAAGCACGAGCCCAGGTCTTCTCAGGCTTTCTTCCCCCTACACCCTGCCCCATGCTCCTCTCTGAGCCTGTGCCGCCTCCCCTGGTCCTCGGGAACAGAAGGGACGTGAACAGGCCCACAAGCAAACAGGCTCGGGCCCAGTCCACCTAGGGCACACACCCAGCCTCCCTGCCAGGCAGCTCCGGCTCCTGCCTTGAGGGAACCCTGTCAATGGCAGGGCAAGGACCTCGCTCTCTGCGTCGACTCCATGGGAGATTCCCTGCCCCCCCACACACCTGTCACTCAAGTGCTCACCCTGAACCACCCGCTGTGCCAAACAGGCAGGCTGGTGAGAGGGCCCCTGTTTGGGTCGTGACCCTGAAGGGTGGGTCCTGTGATGGGGAGTCCTCAAGGCACCCGGTGGGAGGGAACATCTTCCAGGAGGTGTGACGATGAATTCCGTGTGCTATGCTGCTTTCCAGCCATACTCCCCTGCGCTGCCCCAGGAGAGCAAGAGCTGGGGGGGTGGCCAAAATGGGGCAGAGTTCTCCCTGGAGGCCAGAAGCCCCGAGGGGCATCGTAGGAGTTGTGGTGCCTCAGGCCAGCCCGTGCCAGGAGTGGCTAACCCTCTCAGGGACACACACAGCGTGGCAGACCACACAGCTGCATGGGAGTGGGGGGGGAGCAGACTGTCGGACAGGAAACACCACAGGCTAAGGGGGCGCCTGCCACAGACCACAGGGCCAGCTCACAGCAGAGCTGGGACGGCCTCAGGAAGCTCTCACTGAATGCCCATGAGATTTTGAAGGAATCAAGTGGAAGAAAGCAGCGGCCTGGAGGCTGGCAGGCTGCCAGGCGAAGGGACGGGAGCAGGCACACGTCACCAGGGAGGGCGAGGGGTGAGCCCGCTGGTTTGGTTAGAGACGGAAGGTGCTTTGGGTGGGTCACGAGAGACCAGGCAGCATCCTTATATGATTTGTGTGTGCACATGTGTGCGCAGACATGCACATGTGCTCACATGTGCACGTGTGTTCATGTAATTCCTTTGCATATGCACACATGTGTGGGTGCACACCCCCACACACGGGGAACAGGATGCAGGCGTCACCTGGACTTGGCAAACATGTTCCCAGTGGCCCAGACACTGCCTTCAGTCTGAGGAACAACCTCAGGTGCATCCTCTACCCTGTCCCTTTGCTTCTGGCCACCTCAGACACCTGCTTAGCGCTGCACAAGGGTGGCTGTCAGTGAGGGAGGCTTTGGGAGGCTCCGGCCTGCAGTGGGGGCAGGGGGGCTGCCTCGTGGGAAAGGGGAAACAGAACTGGAGCCTCAGGCATAGAGCTGCCCACTGATGGAATGCCCCCTTCAGCCGTGACCACATATTCAGTCACCGGGAGATGTGATCAGACACAGTGAGGTCACGAGGCTCTCAGCAAACAGACGCGCCGAGGCCTCTGGCAGGCCCCCCCACCCCCTCCCCACCTTCCCGCCCCGGGAGAGGGAGGCCTTCGTTCCTTTTATCACACTGATGGCAGCCGGCCCTGACTGCTGCTGCTCAGGCAGGCGACATCCACTCATTCAGACACAAATGAGATCAATTCTTATCCGACTCACATGTCCAGAGGATTTGGGGCCGCAGAGTTCTAGAGATGACATTATTTTAAAGATCACAGAGTTAGACACAACAGAGCCCAAAATAGGGGAATTATCCGGCTGTCACCCAGGTGTCCCCTCCCTGGCCCTGTGCCAGCGGTCTGCCCGCCCTTTAATCCTCAGCTGTCCCCTGCCTGGATGCCACAGGGTTCCCTCGTGAACTGTGGGGACTGGAGCCTTGTGTCCTCCATCCCAGGGCCTGGCGCACACGTGGGGCTCCATGAAACCCACAGAGCGGGGAAGGGGGGCGGCTATACATCCCAAAGGGGAGCTATACATCCCAGTGGGGGGTGGCCCTTTCCCACTGCTGCCCCAGCCTCCCCGCCCCCAGTGCTCTGGGCCTGCAGCCTGCCTCTCCCGAAGCCATCCCTGGGCCCAGGGCCCTGCCTCGCTGCCTCTCTGCCTTGGTGGAGACCCATCCAGTGAGGTCTTTGCTGCAGACTCTGCTTGCAGACCCTGTGTCCTCTGTTCTGTGCTACAAGCACAGACAACGTGCTTTCCTTGGGGACAGGCACAGAGAGCTGCAGGGTCCCCAAACACACGTGTTGAATTGGGCCGACGGATCCCTTGCTCCGAAGCTAGTGTGCCAATGGGCGGGTGCCAGGCCCCCAGTCCGACTGCACAAGGGAGAGCCGGTTTCCCACTGAAGTCATCTTTACGGGGAGGGATCTGAAAGTGGCAGGGAAGTGGCAACTGTGAAGTGAAGCAAGTGACATTTCAGAGCAATTAACTGCGCGTCCCCAGAGACAAGGAGGGGTGGGTGGGCTGGGCGCTGCAACCCTTCCTCCCGTTGTTTCCCCCTGGGCTCCTCCTCAGTGACCACACTCGAGCCAGCCGGGCATCCATCACTGGCGTGCCCCCCTCCCTTCCCGAGCTCAGTTTCACTCTTTGCGCTTCTCCCTCCCGTTATGCTGCTCTTGGACACATGGCTGAGCAGGCCCAGGTGTGCCGGCCCTGCCCACCCCCCACCCCCCATCCCCCCGATGAAACTCTCCTCCTTCGGCCGAGACAGTCATCAGGGCCCCGCTCAGGTGGCTGGTCCCCACACAGCCAGAAGTGGTCACTCTCTCGGACCCCAGGAATGCTCGTTGGCTTCCTGATGACAGGCAGCCTGTGCAGGCAAACACAGGACATGCCGCTGGAAACCCTGGACGGTGCAGCCAACCCCGGTTCCCGACAGTCACACGGCTCCAGGCCAGCCCGAGGGCTGCCTCCCACCAGCCACGTGGCTACAAAGCGCTGTGACCCTCCAGGTAAACACCTGGCCTGCAGGTGTTCACTTCCTGGTCCCCTGCCTGTGCTCTTGCTTCGGCTCCCCAAAGATGCGGTCCCTTGAGGGCAGGGACTGTTTTATTTGTCTTGGTGTCAACCTCACCTTCTTGAAGATGCGACACTCACCGACTGCTGGAGGAGCTTTAGACCCGGGTGGCAGCCAGGACTGGATGGACAGAGGTCCCAGGCGTGAGTCTGATGAGAGAAAGGGCTTGGCGACAGGTGTCCCCACTCTGTCCACTTGTCCACCCCAGGTTCACGCAGCTCTGACTCACCCAAGAGGTCCTGGCCTCGATCCTTCCCTCTCTCTAAGAAATACTTGAGTGTCTGGGGTCTGCCAGGGCCTGTGCCAGGCTTAAGTGTCAAGTGACAAGATGATGACAAAGAGCCGAGTCCCATCTGTAGCAGGAACCCCACCTGGGGGTCTGCAAACACTACCTCCAACCTGTGCCCACAGCTCTCTGACCCATACTCCATCCTGTGCTTGAGTGGAGAGCCCAGGGAGCCCGAGAAAGAAATCCAAGGTGAGAAGAAAAACCCTTTTGAGTGTGGAGAAGACCAGGCGGGGGGCTCACACCGGTTGTGAGAGAGGGAGGGGTAGACGGAGCCAGTTGCCACTCAGCCTGGGAGGAAAGGGCTTATGCGGTCATGGAGATGGCACCCAGCCACTCCAGTCCCTCCTGGAGATGAAATAAGATTAGATGTACCAGGGGCCATTCTGCGAATTATACAAATGCCTCACCACTGTGCTGTACACCTGGAACTAATATAAAATTACACTGAATGTCAACTGTGATTGAAAAATTAAAAAATAATTTTTTTAAACTGGAAAAAAATGTAGTTCACATGTCCACCAGGGGGCGCTACAGGATAACTGATTGTTCGGCACCGAATTCGTGAGTCCGGGGGTTTCCTTGATTCATGGGCCAGGGGTGACTCTTGGGAGGGGAGGGTAAGAAGTCCTTGATGCAGGAGGCCCCCGGCAGCCAACCAAAAGCCCCATAACAGCAGAGAGGGGCTGGGCTGGAGGCCCAGGGACCGAGACTGCGATGTCAATTCAGCTCTTAACATTTCTGATTTTTTTTCTTTTTTTTACAATCTAGCATATTTTTAAATTTTTAACATTTCAATTATAATTGACATTTAATACGAGTTTATCATAATTTCGGGTGAGCAGCAGAGTAATAACTACGGATGGTGCCATGAGGGTATGGCACCTTCAGGTGCGGTGTGATCCAGAGACTCAACAGGCACGTCACTGGAACGCTGTTCCCTGGCTCTGCTTCCCTGCCTGACTCTTTGTTTCCAGGCTCCACCTGGTGGTCAACAACTCCGATGCTCCAGCCCTCGGATGCTCCAGCGTCAAATCTAGTGGGAAAGAAGCGGGGACTCCCCATGGTTCTCATGACCATCCCGGGGGCCAGCGTGGGCCACCGGAGTGCCCAAGTGAACCACCCTCTCCAGGGCACTGGGGCATGGGGACTCAATGTAGGAAGGCCTGGTGACCCCGGGAAATGAAGCTGCATCCTGGAAGGCAGCCAACAGAACCAAAGAAAAGGTGCTCACCTCTGGGGGACCTTGGTCTCTGCCCTTCCGGTCCCCTAGCACACATGCACAGTGATGGCATCCAGAGGGTCCTGGCGTGCTGGGCTTGCTGGGTCCGTGGCTCGGCCCACGTTGCCTCACCCGCTCCCTGGAGAGTCCCAGGTAATTCTTCCTCTCTGAGGTGTGTGGAGACTTCAGCCCCGTGAGCATCTCCAACCCACCTCCATGCAGCTCCCGGCCAGCCCCTCCCAGTTCTCTGATGTGTAGGTTTTGTTTCATTTTATTTATTTTTTTGCATGTCCATGTAAATTTTATTTTTTAATTATTTCATTGGTTATGCTATTACAGTTGCACTGATTCGTCCCCCATCTGTCCCCCAGCTCTTGCCTTAACACCAGATACCTCAGTTCCTCCCTGTACGCCACCGGTGCCTTTCAAGCTGCTACCCCGGTGCTGCAGCTCAGAGGAACGTCTGATTAAGTTCGTGTGTGGGTTCTTTAAGAGGAACTGCTTGGGGCTCCAGAAGTTTCTTCCAGGGACTCAGTCCCCACTGGTGCTTGCAGCCAGAGGTTATGAGGACTTATCTTCCTGGCACTAGAACCCTGGGCTGGGGGTCTGGTGTGGGGCTGGAACTCCTTGCTCCTGAGACATCCCTCCCGAATTGTTACCCACCACACGTGGATAAGGGAGCAGCCTGTTCTGAGTCTGTGCCCCTCCTACCAGTCTGGATGGATGTGGATTCTTTAGTTCCGTGGTTGTCAGACTTCCATTCAACTCGATTCTCTCGGTTCTGAGTGATGGTTGTTGTATGTTTTACTTGTAATTTTGACGTGGTTGTACAAGGAGGTGAGCCATGTTTAGCTGTGCTGCCTATCTTGACCAGGAGTCCTGTTTGGCTTTCATTTTAATTCTGCCTCCCAGAGCAGTGTCACCAGAAGGTCTTGTCCGAGAGTGGATGAGGGTGGATGAGGAAGTTAATGGATGACACCAATAACCAACCCTAACAGAGCTCCAGGAGATGACCCCTGAAACCACCTCTGACACACGTGGTGGTCGTCACTAGGAATTAATTGCCTACTGCATACCAGACAGTGATGGACACGTCACCTGTGTTCTCTTGATTCCTCCCAACATTCCCACGTGTACTATTGCTTCTGTGTAAAGAATAAGATTTGGTGGTGTTGTCTGGATGTGCCAAGGTTGCAGGTTCGATTCCCGGTCAGGGCACATACGAGACTCAATCAATGAATGCATCAATCAGTGGAACAACAAACTGATGTCTGTCTGTCTGTCTCTCAAATCAATAAATTTAAATGTGTTTTTAAAGAGTAAGATTTGGGGCGTTGACAGGCATTATCAGATGACATGTGACAACACACCAATCACTGCCAGCAGCTGGGGTCTCGAACCAAAGAAAGCAAGGCGCAGCTCCTGCCTCCCCAGAGAGCATCCTGGAGGGACAACTGCAGCAACAGCCAAGCCAGCACCCACGGAAGTCCCCAAACGCAGAGCCTCTGACCTTCGGTGGGTGAGACCCGGGGGCGCTTCCTGGAGGCAGCATGGCGTCCCTTGGGTGGTCCCTGCAAAGGGTGTCGCCAGGTTCAAGCACAGGCGGTGAGAAGCGCTCCCCACTCTCACTGGCGCTCAGGTCAGGAAGGGGGCCTTCGTTCTCCGCCCACCTGGGGCCGTCCACTCTCTTCGTCCAAGACTCTGCACAGTTTGTTCCTGCGACAGCGCCTGAGTCAGCAACGTTTGCACATAACACTTAGAAGGAGTAATAAAATGGTTCTCCCCGCAGGCATTGCCAACTGGAGGTTGTTATTTCAAATTAAAAAAAAAAAAAATCAGAGAACAAAACAAGAAAGAAGACCAAATTACCCACTGCTAGAGAGGGAGACCCACAGGAAACTCACAGCATCCGCCTAGGTAGCTCAGCATCCGCCCAGCACCCACCCCAGCACCTACCCCAGCTTGGCCACACTCCTGGCAACTCCCCGAGGCCCCGAGGTCCCCAGGTGCAGGTGTGCCGCGTGGCCGCAGACCCAGCCACAGAGGCCCAGGCCACAGAACCGCAAACACCCGATTTAAATCCTGACCTGACACTGAGCAGTCCTTTGGCCCCTCTGCCTCTCCCTCATCTGTGCAAGGAAAGGAGACGTAACTCCAAGGGAAAGTGAGGTGCTGCACTCGGGCGCTGGCATGGCACGGGCGCATCGTGACAGCTCCCGTGGCACCGTGGGCATGGTCGCTGCGGGAACTCCGCCCGCCGGCTGGTTTCCCACGCCTGCATGCTAATACCCCACGATCATGTCACTGTCTAAACACACTATGTCGCAGCTACGGGCAGAGCCCCAGGTCAAGGGCCCCCCTGTCTGAGGCAGGCAGAGGGCGGGATTCCTGGTGGACGTTCGCCATTGGAGAGCCACCTTTGGGGAAAATGAGACTTCCGTCCCCAGGGGTAGCCAAGGCTGCCCGAGGTCGTCTGTGCAGGACGCCCTCCCAGGGAGGCTGGAGGGGGACAGCGAGGGCGATTTCTGAGTTCCCTGGGCACCAGGGCTGCCCAGTCCCCAGTCAGGATACCCTGAAGCCACAGTCTGAGCTCCCCGTCTCCTCGACTCCACCCCGCCCCAGGTGGGGTAACCCCCAGTGCAGCCCCCGCTGTCTCCCCGCTTCCCCGGCAGCTTCAGCCCCAGTGCCCACGGCGGTCTCTGCCTTCCCTGCCAGTCTGCTGCCCTCCAGTGAGACTACTGGTCCCCAGACTCTTGCCTGAAGTTCTGTTTGGAGAGGGGGGAGAAGAATCAAGCCAAAACCACGTCAGATCCCCAAGACGACGGAAGCCCCCAAATGTGCCTCGTTCTTCTGTTGCTTCTCAATTCTTTTCGAATCAGGAGGGAAACATGAGTTCTTTTTTTAACATTTTCCTCATTTTTCCATGTTCCTAAGTAAATAAATCTTGTTTCCTACTTGCTGTCATCAGTTCTATATTAAGGTGGACACAAAAGAAAACATTGTGTTTGCTTCGCCCCCCCCCCCCGCCCCCCAGAAAGAATCCTTCGGTTGGGTTTATGCAAATCAGGAGCTAGAGGCGGCGCTTGGAGCGGGCAGGGTACCAGCGAGCGGGCCGGGATGCGGACCGGAATCACTGCTGGTCCGGTGAGACGGGCGTGGCATCGTCCCGTGAAGTGTGTGCTGACCCCCGTGGTCCCAGTGGTAGTAAGGCCAGAGTGGGGGGCGCACGTGCTGGGTAGCCCCCACCCGAATGTTGCCCCCTCCTCCACGTCTGTTTCTGCGACGATTCTGGGTATCCTCGGCCGCTCTGAGGTCTTGGGAAGAGGTGCGGTGTCGGAGGAAGAGCCGGCACTGTTCCTGGGCCCCTGAGCCTCGAGCAGGGACGCCCTTGAACCAGCCCACTTGCCTTGCTGCGGACCACACGCTAGAGGGCGCTTTGCTCCAGCTTCTGCGTTGCCCTGGCCGAGGTCAGCGCCCTTGCAGACCGTCCACTCCCTGGCAACTCCGCGTTGGACAGTGCAGGCTCAACTATATGACCAAGGCTACTCTGAAAAGACGTAGCAAGTCCAAGGCTTGAAATGTGACATTATTGTCACACTCAGAGGTTCGCATCTGGTATTTCCCGGAGAAGACCTCACAGACACGGGAAAACCATGGCCATCTGTTCTCAACCCAAACTGTGGCCCACGGTTGATGGCCTGGACAGAAAACCCAGGGACAGCCAGCGTGGATTCGAGGAGGGTTAGACCTGGCCGCGCGGAGCCCACCTGCGCGCCGTCCATGCACGTACATGCATGCTCGCTCGTTACTGGTGCAAAGCACAGGAGGCTCAGTGACCGTGGGACAGATGCAGCACCAGGGCTCGCGGTCTCCCACAGTCTCCGGGAGAAGTGTCCTGGAAGCCGTGGCGTTTTGGAAGCGGACTGTCAGTCCCCTCAGATGTGTGCTTCCGGCCCCCTTCTGCTGTCCCCTCCTCTCCCGGCAACGACACAGGTGCACACCCACCTTCGCGCCTGTTGCTGGTGAAAGCCGTGAGAAGGGGCACTGTCTGTTTCAGCGGGGTGGGCGGAATGGTCCACAACAGTGGGCCACTGCCCTGCCTGCAAAGCCACCAGTGAGTTAAGTTTGTAAAAGGACAAATGTCCTAGGAAGTCACTGGGTGGCCGGTTAAGGACGAAGAGGATTCAATTCAAACCAAGAGTGCGGAGCCCGGGCAGGCGATTCTGCCGCGGGTCTAGACCAGACGCGAACTCAGCTGTGATCAGCTGAGAAGCAAAGACATCTGCCCCACCCGCACCGCGTATTTAGTTCCATGAACCGATAAATCCCTTCTGCTTCATCTGGGCTGTGCAGCGGCAAATGGCATAACAGTAACCGAGCCCGATAGACACACGCTGTTCTCTCCATCCTCACATCGTCTGGAATTCCGTGCACCTGCTCGCTCGGTCAAGGTTCGGTGCAGGCTCCGCCCTGTGCAGGAAGGTGTCCATGAGGACGCAACTCCGCACGCCCCTCATTCCCCTGCACTCACTGTGTGTTTCCACCGGGCAGGGGCTGGGCACCAGGCGGTCCAGATGATGAGAATCCAAAGAGGAGGCAGCATAGAGAGCGGTGAGCGGGGCCAGGAGGACTAACGAGAGATGCTGAGAGATGCTGACGTGTCCACACACTGAACAAGCTGCTAGGTCCCTGGGGGCGAAGGCCTAAAGAGGAAGGTTAAGGGGCGAAGGTTAAGGCGAAGGTTAAAGAGGGGAACGGCCTCACTGGAGCCCTGTAAGAGCTTCAAGCATTGAGAACGGGCCGCCCCCATAGAACCTGCCATCATGGGAACATCAGCCACGGCCAGAACTGTGGACCCAAAGCAGGGCTGGATGAGGGAAAAGAAACCCCTAACCCCTCTCTCCTCCTGACCTTGCACCTCCCCGCAGAGCCACCCACGTTACAACCAAATAGGAAATAGGGGGAAGGCAGCCCAGGTGCTGGGCCCACTGATGGGACTGATCACGCAGAACCGGTCAGACAAGGTCGGGGACGGAATTTTCTTTTTCAGGGGTGGGTTACAGTGTGTTGGGACCTCAGCTCCCAGGTGGGGAGCAGACTCCCTGTAAGTGGTTTCCTCCTGAGGGCGGTGAGCCACTGACTTAGTCCCGAAGGCTGACTCAGGGTCAGAGGAACAGCCCCGCCCCCAAGGAAGCGTTTGCAAGGCCTCTGTTTCCCCTGACGTGTGGGGGGAGCGCTGGGCAGCGGGGCACTCCGCAGCCGTGGTGGACATTCGCACATTGCCAGTGGATTTCTGCAGACCAGTCACTTCCTGAGAAGGCAGAAAAGGGGCTCCAGGGCAGCCCTGTTGGGTAATCGCTGCCAGTGCTCTGGGGGGTCATTCCTGAGACCCACGGGACAGAGAAGGGCCAGGAGGGGAGGGGGGTGCTGAGGCCAGACAGACAGACAGCCGTGCGTTTCCTGGTGCCGAGTGAGAAAGCAGCCCATCTCAGGGTGACTTGCAGGAAAGTTCCTGCATCCCCCACATCTGCGCTGGGCACCTTCCAGTCCGGCAATGTTGCCTTTTCGAGGTGTCGGCTCTCTCTCCTCCGCCTTCTCCTGCAGCCAGTGCACACCTGCCCCCTCGCCCCGCTACCTCCTCCCCACCTCGGGGCCAAGCCATCCATCGCTGGTCGTTCCTGGGCTGGTCCCGCCCGGGCCTCCCGGTGGGCGGCTGCTGCTGCGTAGCCTGCCCTACAGAAGGACGGACCGGGAAGCAGGGAGCAAGGAGCACCCTCGGCCTCCCTCTGCGGCTGGTCCACGGCCCCATCAGGCACTATTCATGGAAAATGACAAGCAGAAATTAGCCCCCATTGATTTTATTTCCATAACATCTGAAAACCAACCCTTCCCAAAGACAGCTTTCAAACGCCTCTCTGGCGGAAAATATAGGGTTCTGTCTCAGGGAAAATATGCGTCTGAATACACATCCAAAGCAATTTCTAAGAAAAGCACAATCAGAATCAATATTTCTACGGTTCATGCCCGTCCCCACCTTCGCGAAGATATGCAACTTAATTTGCAAGCGTTTTGCCTACAAGGGAGACTGGCGTGGATGCCGGTGGATCAGATCCACTCATTTCAGACCCATTCTGCATTTCACAATATCCCAAATGCCAGCTCCCACCCACCGGCTTGGCGGAGCGGCCCCGTTCAATGATAAATCACTGCTATTTACTTCGACATAGTGGGAAAAGAATCGGAAGCATTAGGAATTCTTTTGCACCTGGAGATAATTACAAGGAACTATCCTGAGCCCAGCATGGAGGCTGGTTCCTCAGCAGGGCTGAGGACTTTAAAGGGATTTTAGGGGGAAAAGATAAGGTTCTTTCTAGAGCTAAAAAAAAAATGACAAATATATAAACACACACACACACACAGAGCGGGCTCTAAATGTTTCCGAATGTGGGAAGTCACTTGCACAGCTGTTATATTAGCAAAATTAAAAAGGCTTCGCCAAGAGTGTTTGAAGTCCAATAAAAGATAGGAGGAAAATGCCTTTGCTGTCGAAAGGTATTAAGCAGCCAGGGAAAGGAGAAGTCTCTCATTCATCCACAGGGACTTTTCAATTCAATTAACTTGATGGGGAAAATATGCAGTACAAAATGTGACATGAGACTACCAAGTTGAAATAGTCTCGGGAAGGCTCCATCGGCTGCAGCAGGGGGTGGGGGGGATGCAGAGTCCCAGGTCCGGAGCACACGGGGTGACCTGTTAGGGGGGCTCTGCCTGGAGGCGGGGGGAGGGGGGTGCTGTAATTTCTCCTCCCCTGGAGCCCACAAGGGGACGGACAGGTTATTGGAAGCGGCTGCCAGGTTGCCTGGCCCCGCAGAGAAAAGGAGAGATCTGGGAAGAAGCCCTCGGCAGGCGCATCAGAAGGGCCCCCGAGGAGAACTGTGCTTGCACCAGCCAGGACATGCCGACCTCTGCCACAGGGACAAACTCGCCCCGCCGCAGGGAGGCGGTAGCATCCTCACTGGTGTTGTGTGTGCAAGCACAGGCTGCCCAGGGAGTGAGGCAGCCCGGGGTCTGCGGGCAGCATAGCCAGGAACGGCCACCTGGATGCCTCAGTGTGAGCCGTGCTGCTTGGAGGTGGCCCACGTGGCTCCAGTCACATTTTGTTGACCAAGGCGTGTGGCAACCCCGCCCCAACCTCACCGAGGGGTGGCACAGGCCCTCCTCCAACATGCTCTGAGACAGAACTGATGCTGCCCCCAGCCTGGAGGCTGCCACACCTGCCCCCACGGATCAGTCAGCCAAACAGGTCACCCCGTCCACCCCAGCCCCAGGCACGGCCCCAAGGACAGGGGCAGGAGAACAGCAATAAATGTGGCTCCAGTCACATTTTGTTGACCAAGGCGTGTGGCAACCCCGCCCCAACCTCACCGAGGGGTGGCACAGGCCCTCCTCCGACATGCTCTGAGACAGAACTGACGCTGCCCCCAGCCTGGGGGCTGCCACACCTGCCCCCATGGATCAGTCAGCCAAACAGGTCACCCCGTCCACCCCAGCCCCAGGCACGGCCCCAAGGACAGGGGCAGGAGAACAGCAATAACACCAAACGGAAGAGTCTCCTGAAATAAAATCACAGAACAAACATCAGGAAGAACTTACAAACTTGTAATCAGGAACCTTTTCCCCTCTGCTGGCTCACTGCCTCAGTGCCTGGGACCCGGTTCCCCCAGAAGGCAGACCCCCAACGGATGACTGGGCCAGCTTCCGCCAGGCACCACCAGGCAGAGCCGTGCTCTGAGTTGGTATCAGGACAGACGAAGGCACACACTTTGGTCACTCCATGGCATTTCTACCAGGGAGTTTCTGTAATTAAAGGGTTCAAGTACACGGACTCCACCCTGCAGCAGGGAAATGGTCCAGGACAGGCCAATGCCCACTCTGCTCTCATTCTGCTCCCAGTTTGATGAGCCACCCACCTGGGGTCTGGCAGCCGGGGGTGGACCTGAGCCCGCTTGTCGCCCTGGACAGTGCCCCATCCCCCCCACGCCAGGGCCACTGCCCCGCACACCCGGCCTCCCGTCCGATAGTCCGGCCTGCCTTTCCCTTGCCACCACACAGAGGCCAAAACAAAGCCAGCCCAAAGCCTGGCCACGTCCCCAGGCTCGGGGATGGCCGCATCTCTCTGAGGCACAGCCTGGGCCTCCGACCCACGGGGACAGCCCAGGCAGGCCTGGCCCCGCCCTGGAGCCAGCCCACACTCACCTCTTCGTGGCCAGACTCTGTGAGGGCCGTTTCCTCCTTTCTCTCTGCCCTCCTGGCTTCAGCTTCCTCGAGGACACACACCAGCTTTAGAGGTTCCGACTTCACTGTGCATGCAGGTTTTCACGCTCTCAGCCTCCGCCCTTCCTGCCGATTGCCTGACTCCTCGCTGAGGTAACTAATGGGTTGGTTTCCACATTCAGGGGGCCCCCATGCTCCCCCCGAGGCATTTTTGTCCACATCCATGGTTTCTGGGGCCCAAGGGGAGGCCGCCTGACCGCCTTCAAGTAGCACCAACTTCGCAACCCCAGCTGTTTGCGACGGGGGAGGAGGCCCGGGGACCCCAGCTGGCACCCCTGCCTTCATCAGGCCTCGGTTCCCGCCCTGCTTGGTTTCTCATCTCCTCTCTGAGGTCCATCTGGGTGACCCTGGAATGCCCTTCAGTTCACTTTGTGAGTTCACTGAAAGTCGAACCTGTCCCCTGCCCTGGCCTGGGTGTCATGGGGTCAGGCAGCAAGGCATGAACTGTGCCCCTGTCCCCACCCGATTCCAGGACAACGAGGACCGAGAAGCCTAGCAGAGCTGTCCCAGGAGAAGGGTGGTTTAAGGGACGCTGAGGGCAGGATTAGGGTCTGGGGCTCATCAGAGCACAAGCGGTGTCTGGAAGGGAGATCCGTGACGCGGCCGCCATGGTAACCGGTGAGAGATCCTGCGGGGTGAGGGAGAGGCAGGAGCCAGGCGTGTCCGGGGCGTGTGGAGAAGAAGTGACAAATGTGTCGCTTGTGACCATTCCCACGTGTGGGAACCCCCTGTGAGCCGCAGGCGCTGGGATGAGTGGCACTGAGCGTGCCAGGCAAGGCCCCGGGGGGGGCGGGCACACTCCTGCCCTGTCGGTAAATCCCACCCACCGTGATTCCCTAAGAGCTTGTTTCCATTCCATTTCATGATTTTACAGAACATTTACTGGATAAACAGAGCAGAACGCTGCTGTGCCGGGAGCAGACCTGCCACCAGTGTGGGCGACGAACAGCTCTGAGGAGCCGCGGGGGCCACGCGGACAGGGCCTGGATTCTGGAGCGTCCCAAACGCTCTGACACGGCGGCTGGTTCTGTCTGACTAGCCTCAGCCCAGGCCCTGGGGAAAACACCCTGGGGCTGCGGAGAGAGAAGGCACGGGCCACCCTTCCCACACATCTGGGTGCCCACGAGCCGCACCCCTAGCCCAGGTTCTCCCCAGCTCTGAAGGACGCGCCCTCGTGGCGACCCAGGCACTGAGCGTGGCTGGTTTCTGAGAGAGGAACCTCTGAGGGCTGCCAGCCGTCAGTGCACGGGAAAGGGAGATAGCAAATGCCACTGGCATCTCGGCCATCGTGCATGGGATGGGTCGGGTGCCCCGCGAGCCTGGCTGGTCGGGTGCTGGGCTGGGTGGAGACGCCCACAGTTACTCCCAGAAAACTCCCCACCAGAACCAGGCGCAGGGACGTGCCTCTGCCCCACTGAGTCCAGGTGCTCCATCTGCGTCCACAGGGAGCCTGCCCTGGGCCTGCCGGTGCTTAAAGATGGGGGCCTCCCTGGCCACCTCCACAAAGGGAGTGCAGTCTTGGTGGCTGGGCCAGAGGTCCACCCTGCTATGGCCCCAGCTCCAAGGATGCCCACAATGGCCCTGCCTTGGCTGTCCTGGGAGGACCAACCCAGCTGCCAGCTGCCCACGTCACACTCAAAAGAGGGAAGTCATTAGTAAAAGTCGCTGGTTTTCAGTTGTGTGTCCCCATGACACCCTCCGTCTGAGCCAGGCTCCCTCCCCACCCATCTGTCAGGCACTGGGTGGCCCATTTTCCCGGGGGGGGGGGGTGGGCTGACTCAGGGTTCCCAGGTGGCGGCATGGTGGATGCTACCTGGGACTCTTTCTCACCTGACCTTACCTCTGAGGGGGACGTGGTGGGCAGAGGAGGTCCATGCTGCATCTTGAAGGACTCTGGCCGGATGAGACCAGCTCTCTGTCGGAACCCGTGGTGGTGGGAGACCGGTGCAGGGAAAAGGAGCTGTGAGCTCGGAGCCCTGCAGAACAAACACAGATGGAGCTGGGGTGTCAGGGCTAGATGCTCCCCGTGCGGTCAGAACCCAAGATGGGGGTGACAGCCACACCTCAAACATAACACAGGAGACAAGCGTGTGAGGCCTTGAGTCCAAAGAGCCACCTGACAGGTGTGGCACCTTCCCAGACACCTCTAGGGCAGTGAGCTCCTGTGTCATAGCCTGGCTGAGTCCTGCCTGTCCCCAGGCGAGCTATGGGCCCTCAGGGAATTCCAGGAATTCGCCTGTGTATGTGTGTGTGTATGGTGGTTCACCTTGCACAAACGACAAATTATTCCGTGTGCATCTTTGAGAGGAAACCCCCCATCCTCACCGTCGTCACCATCACTGTTACTGTCATCTTGCTACCTCGTCTCTTTATTCTTCCGGATGAGCTTAAGAATTATTTCCTAAACTGGTTTCGGTTCTCCTCAGCATTGTAATTGGAACAAGGTTAAATCTGTAAGTTGATCTGGGGACAGTTGGCCTGTTTTCACTCCACTGCCCACAGAGGGAGACGGCAAGGTGCTGCCCACGTGCCCCCGCCCGCCCCATTCCTACCCTCTCCCCTCTGTGCGCACAGGAGGCTGATCTGGGGGTGTGCGTCCTCAGTCCTCAGGCTCCCTCGCCCTCGGGCCGCTGTTGGGTTCAGCCAAGGGCAGCTCTGGAAAAATCACCAGAGGGGGAGCTGAGAGCCACTAATTGGCAACATTATCAAAAACGTGGTCAGAGCCAGTAAGAGAGAGGAATACGGGGAAAATGTGCGCGCAGGCCTTTTAGCTGATCGGGAGAACAGTCCGGCTGAGCAACGCAGCCCAGGGGTGCATCACGCGAAGTCACGGG
The DNA here is from genome assembly GCA_007922815.1 of Macrotus californicus. Taxonomy (NCBI): domain Eukaryota; kingdom Metazoa; phylum Chordata; class Mammalia; order Chiroptera; family Phyllostomidae; genus Macrotus; species Macrotus californicus. The sequence goes on along the minus strand of VMDR010000177.1, from coordinate 334,405 downwards.
AGACTTCCTCAGGATGGACATTTAAGTCCGGGGCTATCGGTAATTAAAAACAGAATAATGAGCTTTACGCCTGAGAAAGCTCCTCCATACACAGCGACATAAACACGTGCCTCCCAGGACAGAGCCAACGAGCGTGAAGTGTGCAGAGCGCCCACAGGAGCCACGTGCTTGATCAAAACCCCAGGAGGAGGCAGCGTTGCGTTCAGCTCCCACCCCTTCCCGCAGCCTGTGCCTTCTCGCGTGTGGCCCCATTAATCTCCTGCCCGGGAACTTGCAGACCCAACAGTCACTCACCCGATGGGATAAGCAGACCCTCGGCCAGAAAACAGGCTTCCGGGGCCAGCCCCCACGGCCCCCTGCAGACCACCACGTCAGCACCACGGGCTTCCTCGCATCTGCATGTCAGAGAAACGCACACGCCCAGGTTTGGTCACGGTGCGGTCTTGGGGTCCTCAGCAGCTTTGCGGTGCTGCAGCCAGAGAGAGAGAGAGAGCTCCCTGGAAGCGTCAAAGGGGCTAAGATGAGCCTGCAAGTCCACCCTAAGAATGTCTGCGATTCCCTTTAGACTAACTTTCCAAACTAAGGAAACAGGCCTACAGCGTGACTGCTCAGAGATGCCAGAGGAGGGTGACCGTGGGGGTGGGGCGGGGGGGGGTCACGCTCAAACCCAAGAGGCTGCCTGGTCCTGGCTGGTGGCTCTGTTGGTTGGGGCATGGTGCCGTAACCAGAAGGCTGTGGGTTCGATTCCCAGTGGGGGCACGTGCCCAGGCTGTGGGTTCAGTCTCCGGCCAGGGCACATGTGGGGAGGCAACAGACTGATGTCTGTCTCCCACATCATGTTCTTTCTCTCCCCCCGAAGCCTCAGCAGCAGGACATTTCCAAATAAATCCTGGAGAGGAACTGAGACGCGTCACAGTCCCTGTCGCACCCATAAAAGGACCAGTCAATAGTCACCTTGTGCCACACGCTGAAACTACAGAAGGTGACACTGTTTCCCGCAGTGCTGTCTTCTTTTACAGGGACATGGAGATTTCGCAGGTTCCCACTCGGGCGGACGTGGCCACCCATCCCTGCTAAAGAACCTGAGCCAGAATTTATCTCCCACTAAAATGGGTTTTGATTTTATTAACCTGGCATCTGCTGTAGGGCAAGGAAGACTAATAATCTTTTGTGAGGAGCATAAAATTTTGTGAGGGCCGTAAAATCACAGCTGTGTCACATCTAAAGGCCCGGAGCTGGGGCTCACCGAGGGGCCCCGGAGGCCCAGCTGCAGGCCTGTCGGTCCCTCCATAGTGCTCATCCAAATAGTTTGCTTAGTTCATTTTTTTTTTTAATGCAAGCTTTTGGAGTTAGATCTTTCAGTGGATTCTGTTTTCTCCTTCTTAGGTCTCTGCATTTATCATTTCTGCACAGGAAGCGTGTCTTTAACGAAGAAACAAACACTGACTCACTTTGTGCAGACCATAAATGCCACACCCCCCAAAAAGCAACAATTTGAGCAAAATGAAATAATGTTATGCCTCCCCGCCCTTACCCAGGGATGCCTTACTGTTCTAATTTATTGCTCGTGCTCTTAGTGAACTAGAGCTGACACAGACTGCAAGGCATTGACTGGGCACGTTTACACACTGCAGCCCGATCACCATGCAGCTCTCGCTGACGCTCCGCCGCGCCACCCAAGTCCAGACTCTTCTTCCCGGTGGGAACGGTGAGGGCCTGTCTCTGAGCAGCTTTGCAGCTCACAGCAGAGTTGCGCGGGCTGGGCCGCCGGGCTGTGCGTCAGCTCTCCAGGACTTGGTTCTCTCTGCCACCTCCCAGCTCATACCCCCAGACCACGCCTCGCCGGTTCCCCACCCACTAGTCCTGGTCACCGCCATTCTGTTCTCCATTCTTAGGAGCTCGGCTTCAATAGATTTTACATGTGAGTGAGATCCCACAGTGCTTGTCTTTGTCTGTCTGACCTACGTCACTTAGCGCAATGCCTTCGAGGTCCCTCCGTGTTGTCAACAGAACTTTTTTCTTTCTTACGGCCAAATAACATTCCAGTGTGTGTGTGTGTGTGACAACTGTTTTACCCAGTCATCCAGTGACAGACACTTCAGTTGCTGCCACATCTTGGTCACTGTGAAGCCCGCTGCGCTGGACAAGGGGGGCACTGTCTCATCAAACTGCGCTTCTCCTTCCCTTCGGGGCACGCACAGCGGGTCCATTCTTAGTGTTCTGAGGAACCTTCCACTCTTTGCCACGCTGGCCAAACCAGTCTATGTCCCTGCCTGCAGGGTCCAAGCCCTTCCTTATCTCTACGTCTTCGCCAACACTGGCCGTCTCTCACCTTTTGGGTAACAGCCCTTCCAGCAGATGTGAGGTGACATCTCATTGTGGTTTCGATTTGCAGCCCTGGTGACCAGTCATGAGCATCTTTTCATGCACTTGCTGACCATCTGGAAGTCTTCTTTGGAAAAATGGCTATTTAGTGCCTATGCCCATTTCTAAAATCTGAGCATTTTTTGTCATTGAGGTGTGTGAGCTCCTTATAAACTTTGAGTAGTAATCCCTTATTCAGTATATAGTTGGCAAATAATTTCTCCTAGGCTGTAGGTCAACACATCCTTTTTTAAATTGTTTGCACCGCTGGGCGGAAGCTTTTTAGTTTGAATAGCCCCATTTGTTGATTTTTGTCTCTGTTGCTTGCGTTCTGGTGTCATATACAAAAAATGATTGCCCAGTCCAATCTCAAAGAGTTTCTCTTCTATGTTTTCTTCTAAGAGCTTTATGGTATCAGGTCTTGTGTATTTAAGTATCGGATCCATTCCGAGTTAATTCCGTGACAGGTGTAAGGTAGGAGTCCAGCTTCATTCTTCCACATCCGAGTATCTAGTTTTCCCAAAACCATTCAGGGAAAGACTATTCTTTCCCCGTTGTGTGTTCTTGGCTCCCTTGTCAAGTATTAGCTGACCGTGTAAGTGAGGGTTTATTTCTAGGCTCTCGACTTTGTTTCCATTGATCTATATGGATATTTTAATGCCAGTACCACACTGCTTTAATTATTAGAGCTTTGTAGTATAGTTTGAAACCAGGAGGTGTGAGGCTTTCAATTTTGTTCTTTCTCAGGAGTGCTTTAGCTGTTTGAGGTCTTCGGTTGTTTCATAGAAATGTTAGGATTTTTTTTTTATTTATGTAAAAAAATGCCAGTATCTATTTTTTGTGCGTAACTGAGATGCCTCACTTATTTCATAACCTTTATCACTCGACAAAATCCTGATAAACTATGGTTCTAATTCTGACCTTCTGCTTTAATGACCTGTCACTGCACCAACCCCACGTTTTTGTTCATGTTGTTTGAAGGTGAATTCTGGCATCTTAAAGAGCAAATTCCCCTCACTGTCATTTCTGAAAACTCGCTGCCTATTTCTGTGTGTTGTCTTTCCCAGAAGAACCTTGGAGTTAGCCCCTCAAGCGCCATAAAATATTCTGTAAGGGTTTTGTCTGTGATCTCGCTAGCGCGGGATTTGGCGTGTTCATTTTGTCTGTGATCTCGCTAGCGCGGGATTTGGCGTGTTCATTTTGGTCTCCACTTCCTGTGTCCCACAGAACATGCTTTAGGGAAGTGTCATTGTCTTCTACATACAGGTCCTGAATGAACTGTTGTCAGTGGTATCTCTAGGTGTCTCACAGATCTTTAAATCGTTCGTTTTGGAATTATGAGTGGGGTTTTACCCATTATATTCTCTTGACTAATTACTGCTCATACAGAGAAATGCTACAGATATCTACATGCTGACCTTGACTTGGTCCATCCCTGTTACAGTTGATTCTCTTGGACTTTCTGGATAATAAGTCACAATGCCTGCAAATGATGACAGCGTCTGTCTGTCCCATACCTGCATCCTTCATTCTGTCCTTCTGACTTCTCTTGTGCTCTAGGACCTGGTGGCAACCCTGGGCAGCATCGGTGAGAAACACGGGAGTCACCCTTCACTTCTTTCTCACCCTGGTGACAATGCACTTAGCATGATACCATTAAAATCACACTTGCTATGGATCCCCAGTGATACCCCCCATCAATTTTAAAACAGTTGTCCCCCACTCCCAGCTTCCTAAAAGCTCTGTGCCGCTCCTGGATTCTGGCAGGTCCCTGGAATTAGCCTTCTCCCGCTGACTGTGAAGCGTGTGCCTCTCTGGCTCTGAGCCTTGGACACTCGTGATGACACACCTTTGGAGAGCCGCAGCCTCCGCTCTAGCTCCCTGAGGATGCCTCCCAGGCCTCCGTGTCCCCAGGTGGCAACGCCTGACTCCCAAACCTCCCTCCCCAGTTAACTACCACCTCACGTCCGAGGTGCTCTTCATCAATGAGACATTTAACCTCGAGTCTGGAGCAGACCCTGACCCACCCAAACGGACCCCACCACTGTGTGACCTCATCTGCTCCCCGATCCTAGTGGGGCGTTAATTTTCACCCTGGCCTGCATCAGAGACCACCTGCTCACCGATGCCCACCCTCCTCCTGGGCACTCAGCCCTCCATCAGTGGGACAGGCAGAGGACGTCGTCTTGGAGAGTCGGTGTCAGAATTCATTGTCTTCCTTCTGCTAATACCCCCATGACACTCTCTCTCTCTCTCTCTCTCTCTCTCCCCCTCTCTCTCTCTCGTTCTGCCTGCCACTGCCTCTCGCTTCTGCTTCACATCTCACTGCAAACGCTCACCAGGGCTCGGGTGCTCTCAGGCATGACTGTCCCTGCCACAAAGCACCTGCGTGTGTGATTGTCATGAGTACATGGCGCCGAGGATGCTGCTGGTTTATAAAGCTCAAATACATGGCGACCAGGTCAGGTGTGAACTGTGAGGGTGGTGTCCGTAACACACGCAGAGGATCCGAAAATGGGTCCATCACAAAGTACATGGCTTCATTCCAAGATCGTACCTAAACCGGAGAAGTAAACTAGGAGACGTTATTTCGAGAATGCTTGAAAGAGGTCATAGCAGTAGAACAAAAAATGACCCAGCGCCTCCATCTGTCACGGTAACAGCCCGGCCGGCGGTCCCGATGCCGCGCACAGTCCTCTGGTCAATCGGTATTCGTTTCCTTTGATTTCTTTAAGAGCTTCGCGCTGAGCTTTAACGTTCAGTTTCACGTATACATTGGAATTTATGGAGGTGTCCTCTTGAAAAAGATGTGGTGCATGACAGAAAACAGGACCTGGGCCGAGACGGGAGTCAGCAGCCACGCGGCTGTGCTGCTGATAAAATGTTCAGCAGCTGAAAGTTTTGTCATTGTTGTCTTGTCTGTAAAAAATGTGGGCCCTTCAGTGACTCTAATGGGACTGTGGACGCATCGTGGGGAGGTCACTTGTAATAAAATTAGTTGATATGAAGTTCAGATACATCTCTGACCTCCACATAAGCTGTAACGTATGGAGTCAAGCCAGGTCGGGGACCGCAATAGGGTGAAATCACCTAGGGATACGCTTCCAGTGAAGCTTGAGACCAGAGCCCTGACTCTGAACGGGCCCTACGGGGGGCGGGGCCCCTGTCCGCCACTCCCTTGTTTGTGGTGCTTTCCCTGGCCAACACTCCTGGTTGTCCATCATCTGCTTCATCGCCGGTGTTGTCCACAGGTGGGTGTGACTTACCACAAGCGTGAGAGGACTCAGAGCACCCAGGACTCATTTTCAAGACCAAGTGGGGATTTATAAGACAAGGGATGACGAAGCTGTAAGCAACTCTCAACTTTGACCTTACTCTTTGCATTTAGAAAGCTCCGAATGCAATGGTTTCCCTACCATTGGGTAATGTTTGCGTCCTCCGGTGGCGTTTTTAAATTCACCTGGTGCTCTCACCGGTAGCCAGCTATGGGAGGAGAGGTAGGACTGTATCAGATGAAATTCAGGAAGAAAAAGAAGCTTCCAGATGGCCGGCTGCTCTGTGTCAGACTGGGTAAGTGATGGCAGCGGAAAGGACAGCCGGGTGCTCTGGAATCCAGTCCCTCACGGATCGCATTCCAGCTTCCCTCCAACTCCCCACCACCCCATCACTGAGCCCCAACTGGTGTCTGAGCCTGGCCCCGTCTCTGAGCCCCGCCCCATTTCTAAGTCTCGCCCCATTTCTAAGTCCCGCCATATCTCTGAGCCCCACTCCTTCCGGGGGATTACAGATTTCTGCCTCTGAGAGGAAGCAAGTCCGCCTAGGGAGCGAACAAACAGCCTGTGAGTAGCTGCTCAAAGCTGAGCTGCTCCCAGTGAGCACAGCGCAATGAGGCAGGCGCTGAAATACAGTGAGTCCCACACAGCACGCTCGGATGGGCATCAGCCAGCGGTGACGAAGGCCCTGCACTGTTGATGGCATTTCCTTCAGACGTGCTCACGGCTCTGGCAGTCGGCAGACAGGCTGCCTGGCCCTTCACTGAGCGGGTGGCCGAGGGAGGTGCTGGATGACTGCTCCTGAGCGTAAAGGACTTCCAGAGACAGCCGACCATTTCACTCCGTCGGAAAGCTGGGGGGGTAAAACTTATTTCTGGGAATTTGACGTTTGTGGTCCCCAAGCCGAGGATTCAGAGCAGAAGTTTGGAGAGCCCCAAAGAGAGCACAACAACATCCTTTGATTGGGGACGGTCCCTGTCACGCCCTGGGCCGCTCCCAGCACCTCACTCCCAACAGTATCGCAGGAACACACCAGCCTCCCTCCCAGCAGCCCCGTGAGGCAGGTGCAGAGTCTGAGTCGACTGCAGGGGAGAAAACTGTGACAGAGAGGCAAAGGCCACAGGCCAGCAAGGCAGGAACGCAGCGTTTCAAAGGCAGGTGGTTCGAAGCACCACGCAGCAGGATCAGGATCAGACCTTTTCGCTTACCCAGAACGTGTGACTCGGACAGTCTAAGGCAATCACGTGACCTTGACTGTGGTCGACCGCAGCGAACATTGGCCTGAATCTGTATTCTCGGAGCCCAGACTTCCTGCTGGAAAAGTCTCCGTCCTCGGAGAGATCACAGAGAACCGTAAAGCACAGCCTTCGACCCATTAACCCCACTTTAGGGGACATACCAGAGGGCCTAAACCCAAAGAAGAAAGCCATCACCACCCATGGGAGATAAAATCACGAAGACTCTGACCGCCCACAGAACTAGCCAAATGCGCCTGAGTGATTCTCAGAGAATCGCATTTCTCAATAGACCTGAGGTCCCTGGGTCAGAAGAGGGGCTGCCCGCCAGTCTGGCCAGCCCATCGGAGAAGAGGGCACTGGAGGGTTTCCTCCTTGATTTTCTAAAGAGCTGCCCCAGTTCCCTCCAAGATACAATACGCTCCATAAAGCAAACACTGGGAAGGACGACGTACGGATGTTAGTCCTCAGCGTGTGTTGTCTGGAATTTATTTTTCAAGCCCAGATTTGGGGGGAAGAGTGTGTGGGTCCATCTGTCTGGAGCGACCTCTGCCCGCGGTGGTAGAACAACTCACGCAGGAATCCGAGGGTCTGAGTCACATTCTTCCGAGAAGACCCCTGCCCTCGCCCACCACGGCAATTAAATTGTGTCCCCGTGCTTGGCGTCCGCAGCCAAAAGTGACTCCAATGTCTCAGAACTGTGCCCCTCTCCAGTGAGCAGAGCTGGGACGGCAGGCTTGTCACCTTCGTCCTTGGCCCCTCGGCCTCGTCCCAAGGGTGGACACCAGGGGGTTTACCGCGTTATGCAGCTCAGGGTAGCTCCTTCTTGTCTTTCTCGTGTGGAACATCTGGTCCTGATTTTTCATCCTCAAAGACCCATCCCTGGGCTTGCCAGAAACTAACAAGCAGCTGGCCTCTGGGGGCTTCTCCCGACACCTGTCGTTCCAAGTAGCAGCAGTTCTTTCTCTCCTCCCAGCACCTTCAGCCCCGCAGCCACAGCTCCGAGACCTCCCCTCTCACGACACTGAGTTGTCCCAGAGAGAGGCGGGGACTCGGTGGAGCACTGAGAAGAGAACCCTAATCTGAGGCAGCCACCTGGTGAGCAGGACCTGCCCCACTGCCCGGCGCCCCTTCCTGGGACCAAACAGCCTGAAATGAACCCCCGGCTCCCTCCTCCTGGACCCTGTTAGCAAGGACAGAGAAGACGTTGGCAGCGAAGGGCACCTCGGCCTGTGGGTTTGTAGAATGAGCTCCTCAGAGGATTTGCAGGTGGCGCAGATTCTGTGGGGTCTCCGTCTAGCCCGGGGCTCCGGCACACGGGCTCCCTACAGCGAACTCAAGGGGTCCCCACTCTGGATATTCGCTCAGTTTTCCTGTTTGAGATAATCCCACAGTCAGTAGAAAAGGATGAGATGCCTCATTCGAACGGCGTTCCCTTTGGATACTTCCCTTCAGTAAATTCTTAGAAATGAGATTATGGGATCAAAAATTGTATGCATGGAAACGCTCCGGAAACATATGCGTCCAAACCCACGGAGGTTTCCGCAGCTGGCGCGGCGCCCAACCGCACGAGGAGCCCCCATCTCTCTGCGTCTTTTCAGGACTAAAAACTTGTTTTTCATTCGTACCAATTTTACAGGTTTAAAGAAGTTTCCCTTGTTTATTTTTCTTGCCAATGTCAAGAGAACTTTTCATGCACTTACGAGGCACTCGTGTGTCTTTTGTAAAGCTTCGACTTTCGGCGTTTGGCCTGCTGTGGTTTTTGAGCGTTTTCAGTGCGTGCTGATCTCTCTCCGCCGCTGGGGCATGTGCCTCCCTCCCTTCGGTCTCCTCTAGCGAACAAGAGCGCTCGCCCCCCGAACGGCCAGAGCATGCCCCCTCCAAAACCCCCACATCGCTGCAGTGATGTCGCCTAGCGTGCACTCTAGATGGAGGTGCCCCCCGTCACACACACAAGTCCTTTCTTGGCCGAATTTCCGAATTCAAGCGCCATTTAGGTTTCATTTATTTTTGTTGTCATCTCTGGTTGTCACCTTTAATCCAGCAGAGACCTCAGCCTGTGTGTGCATGCCTGTACTGTGTGTGCACACATGTGTGCGCACACACGTACACGTGCAAGTGTGTGTCGTTCACGACAATGGTTTCTTGTTAAATCCAGGATATTTATCTGCTGGGATGTTCCCCAATCCAGGTTTTTCCAATGATTATTATTGATTTGTCATTAGGTTCAGTTTAATCATTTCTTTTAAGAATCTACATAGGCAACATGTAATTTTATTTTTAAAAATTCTATTCTGGCACAACAGACAGCCTTTGGGACAGAGGACCCCAGCCCCTCGCCGAGCCCTGTGCTATGGCTTTATCTGGCCAGAGCTCAGATAAATATCTCCTCATGCTCTCCTCTAGTTTATTTATAAATAGTCTCACTTCATAGTTAATATTTAATTATTCTACAATGCCTGGCTATAGGAAGAGCTGGAGATCAAACAGATATTTCTCCCGTAATGGCTATTCAATCTTCCTCCCATTTCCACTCATGGGCTCTTTGACTTTTATCAGAGAGTAAATTATTTAAAGCAGGCGGATCTATTTCTAGGCTTATTATTTTCACTCCTTTAAACAGAAGATGTGTCTGTCTCTTCCCAGGCATGTGCCTCCGCAATTTTAACAGCTACTCGCTCAAGTTCACCCTGCAGGGATTTTCTTATTTTCAATATTTTCGCTCGTTCAATTTTCTAGATGAAGTTTTCGTAATTTCACCACAATTTAAAAAAAAAAACCTTACTGGCATTCCATTTGCCTTATTAACTCATTCACCGAGTGAGAATTACTATCTTCACAATGTTTCTACCCGGTGTGAACCTGGGCCTGTATGATGATACAATCTTCTTTCCAATCTTCCATGAAACTATGTATTTCCATCACGTAAGTTACGCGCCTTCTACCGTAACTTTATTTATAGGAAGTTTAGGTTTTCTCTTGCGCAGGAGCACTTCACTGACCATGTTTCTAACTGCCGTTCTCTGCTGCACGGAAAAGCTGTTAATTTTATTGAGCTTTACCATGAGACTCCTCGCTGAATGCTCCCAGGGCGCAGCTGATCCTGAATGCTTGGGGTCTTCTGCTGTCACGGCCCCCCGTCACGGGGACGTGCCAACGTGGAAGGCTTGTCCCCTGCAGCTGAGCTGGTACGCAGCTGGAGGAACTGGGAAGAGAGAGGTGGGAAGCTCAGCGATGCGGTCGCCACTTGATTCTGCGGACGAGACACTGCAAAGTGAGCTCAGGTTTAGAACACGACAGGGCACCGCCCTCAGGACCGGCCACACTCCAAGAGGGATACTTTCTAAGCAGCTGTCTGTCGCCCCTCGAGTTCTGTGTGGCACACCACCCCTAAAGGCAGTGGCGGAAAACTATCTCAGTGCAGGGCCTCCTGGCCTGCTGGTGCAACAGGACTACCCGTGGGAGGGTTTCTCCCAGATGGGCGGGAAGTGCCCAGGTAGCACCTGTTTTTGTCTCAAAGTGGGCAGTACGGCCGTGCCCAAGGAGCCGTGCAAGCCACCTCCCAGCCAGCATGTTACAGCGAAGGGCAGTCCGTGAGCTTAGGGATACCAGACGGCAAAGCCAGCACCACGTGAGTGCTGACACCAGAAGGGACAACACCCCTGCCTCTTCTTCCCCCTCCACTGGTCCTGTGGTGGGCTGCTTGGGCGGTGGCCCTGAGACATCGGCCCTTTGGCCAAGGCACTGCTGAATCAGTGGGCCACTCATAGCAGGAAGGCACCAGGGCCTATCTGGGGCCCAGGCCGACCTTCTCCTTGCATGAGCCATTCCTCAGTTCCGTGCAGATCGGCATATTTGTTCTCTGTGCTGGTAACGTCATCATTCGCAGGTAAGTTTACGGAGACTATTCGTGAGCCTCTCAAATTCATTCCTGAGGAATATTCTGGGCTGCTTTGCTGGATAATGAATGAACTTTACATGGAAACTCTTCAAGCTGGACAGCTGGGAATCGGGCGGTCTGGGAAGGGATGGGGAAGCTGTTCTGTTACGAGACTGGAACAGCCCGGCGTTCTCTGTTTGGTAATGAGTAAGCCACGCGGATGAGTGTGACCCCTGTAGGCCCAGATGCACCAAGTTCTGCCCGTGGGGGAAGCGCCTTCCTGGCTGCCCGCAGGTCCATGCCCTGGGGTAGGGGTGGGGGGAGACAGAGTGGGGGTCGTCTTCCATAGCCGGTAATGAGGGCTCTTGGCTTTCCCCACTGAAAGAGACCAGACCATTAGGTTTTTAACCTGTGAATCCAGCCCCAGCTGGAACTAGTCATAAATCTAAGGAGAAGTCACCTCTTGCCCTTTCCTGTGTCCCTGGCAAGATTCCTGAAGCACAGGGACCAGCACAGCCCTGTCTGTGGGACCGTTCAGGTGGGCTCGGGGCAGCCTCGAAGGCGTTAATGCCGCCCAGTCCTCACAATCCCCAAGCCGCCGATGGCCCACCCGCCACCCGGCAGATCTCTGCACGCACCCACGTGGGCGCATCCAGGGCCGTCCCCCAGAGCCACGGATCCCTCCCCATTGCCTGCCTGTTCTTATGCAAGTTCCAAGGGGGAAGTGAAACAAGCAAATGAAAATCACCTTTGTTTGAAAAATGTTTAAAAATATCCGGAGACCTCGACTCACCGACCAAGAACGTGGCGGCAACGATGGTGACTGACAGCTGCTGTCACCATGACGACGGGACTGCCCACGGAGCACTTCCCCAACAGCAGGCGTTAAGCTGATGTGGGACCTGAATGGTTTCCGATACTCTCACATTTTGTAGACAAAGCAAAGTGGGAAACCCACGTTGGACTAGAACCTGCTTTTGCCTCAACTAGACTCCCCGGCTCTTCTCACAGAGATGGAAGCCTGGCAGATTCGAGAGCAGTGCAGACCCCCAACCGGAGCCCGCAAACGGGCGCGCAGCCAAGCCAGAACCAAGAGGGCGCACTCCACGGTCCCCATGCGCACCCCAGGAGTGAATCCAACAGAGGGGGCATTTGGCTGTCCATTTGTACAGTGACACCATGCTTTCTTTCTTTTTTGAAAAGGAAAGAAATTATTTATTTAAAAAGTTATACAGACTTAGAGCAATGACTTAAGGCCTTCATTAAAATACTAAAGTCCTTTAGAATGCCCGCAGATGCACAGCCCTTCCTTCCCCTCTGCCCAGCCTGAGGCACCGCATCTCAGGAAGAGAAGTGGAAGTCCGGGGCTCAGGCAGCCCGGCACCACCAGCCGTGGGGGACACCATTCTTTCCATTCCACCTTCTATTCCACTGCTGACATGATGGCTTTGCAACCCGGTTTCCCGTTATTGCAAGGGGTCCTCAGGGTCCTGCACACCCCACCGTGTCTTTGAGCCCTGGTCTGATGCTCTGGGCATGAAGCATCACGCACGGAAGAGGTCACACCTGTTTACCGCCCTGGGCAGAACGGCCCCATCTGCCGGTGCAGAGGTCTGGAGAAAACGTGGAATGAGGGGCCTTGGTCCTGAGGCTTGCAGCAGGAAGAGGGTTTGCTGGACAAAGGGAACTCGGGAAGGCAGGTGTCGGGGGAGGCAGGAAAACGGAGGTGTGAGCGTGGGACGGCCGGGGACAGCAAGCATCTGCAGACATCTGGTCTGAACAGGCCTCAGCTCTCACCATAGACGAGCACCAGAGAAGCACCCACACACTGTTCTGTTAACACAGGAGCAGAGCATTCAGCCCTGAAACAGACCCTGGGTGCCCGGCACAGGGCAGCTACCAAGTAAACGCCTTGGATCTGATCGCAGGGTGAAGACAACCATGGGAAGAAGAAAACGTGTCCATCTTTGGGCCCGATGAAACTGGTAATATTTCACCAGCTGAGTATGGTTCGGCTTAATAAGTAGGAAAGGTTGAAACAAGGCAAAAATGTCCTCCACGGATTCTGGGCCTGGACACAGAGCTCACGTTTCACACCTTTCTGTGGAACCCCTCGTCCTCGCTTGCTTCCTCTGACTGCCTGGACAGAAAGCCTTGCCACAAGGCTGCAGGAATCAGAACAGCCCGGTGCTGGCGTCGGGACAGACACTAGGTCAATGGGACAGGGACAGAGAGCCCAGAAGTCAACCCACGCCTTTATGGTCAATCGGTGTTTGACAGAGGAGGCAAGAGCATTCACGGGGGTAGATGTAGTGTATTCAATAAACAGTGCCGGGAACATTGGACAGACACATGCAGAAACAATGAAACTAGACCACCTTCTTACACCACACACAAGAATAAGCTCAAAGTGGATCAAAGGCGTAAATGTCAGACTCGAAACCATAAAAACCCTAGGAAAAAACACAGGCAGTAAAACCTTGGACATTCCTCGTAGCAACATCTTTTCTGCTGCGTCTCCTCAGGCAAGGGGAACGAAAGGAAAAATAAACAAATGGAGTACATCAAACCAAAAAGCTTTTTTGCACAGCAAAGGAAACCATCAACAAAATGAAAAGATGACCCACTGAACGGGAGAACGTGCTCACCAGTGGTACATCTGACAAAGGGTTAATATCCAAAATTTGTAAAGACCCTGCACAACCCAACATGAAAGAACAAACAATTTAATTTTTAAAAAGGGCAAAAGACACCAACAGGCACTTCTCCAAAGAGGACATGCAGAGGCCAATAGACATACGAAAAGATGCTCAACGTCACTAGTCATCAGAGAGATGCAAATTAAAACCTCAATGAGCTACCACCTCACACCTGTCAGAACGGCCATCACCAATAAATCAGCAAACAACAAGTGCTGGCGAGGACTTGGAGAAAAGGGGACCCTCGCGCACTGCTGGTGGGAATGCAGCCTGGTGCAGCCACCGTGGAAAGCAGTGAGGAGATACCTCAGAAAATTAAAAGTGGATCTGCCTTGTATGACCCAGTGATCCCGCTTCTGGAATGTATCCGAAGGAACCCGAGACACTGATGGAAAAGGACATCTGCCTCCTGTGCTCACTGCAGCGTTGTTTACGTAGACAAGATCTGGAGGCAGCCCAGGTGCCCGTCCGTAGATGAGTGGACAGGAATGCCGTGGTGCATTCACACAACGGGACACTACTTGGCTGTAAAAAAAACAAAGAAATCCTAACCTTCCTGACAGCATGGATGGACCTGGAAACTATACCAAGTGAGATAAGCCAGTCGGAGAAAGACCAGCACCCCATGATCTCACTCACGTGCAGAATCTACGGAACAAACCGAACAAACAAACTAGAAACAGACCCACAGACAGAGAGCAGACTGACGGCTGTCAGAAGGGACGGGCTGGGGGGCTGAGTGAAAAGGTGAAGGACTGAAGCGAAATAAATAAATTAATAAATAAACAGACCCTCACAGACATGGACACCTGTGTGGTGCCGACCCGAGGGAAGGGGGTGGGGGCAGAAGAGGGTAAGGGGGCCAGATGGCGGTGTGAGGAGGCCTGGCCGGGGTGGCAAGCACACATGCCACATACGGACGATGTGCTGTAGAATGGTACATCTGTCACCTATGTAATTTTATTAGCCACTGCCCCCCAATAAACTCAATAAAATTTTTTTTTAAAAGGAGAAAACCCTTCTGGCCTTGGCCTGGACAAGGGCCGGCGCACCCAACATTAGACCTGGGTGTGGGAGCTGCACTTGGCCTCGGAGCAGAGAACGGACAGAGATCAGAGGTGGCGCCTCTTTGTGTCCCCCACCTGGCCTGGAACAGTCACTCGGCGGACTCGTCCCCTTCCCCCTGCAGAACCGGAGCTGCCAGTGTCCCTGAGTGCGGCACAGAGAGTGGCCTCTCAGAAAAGGGCTTCAACATTTTCCAGGCCATTTTGTCCTGTGGCCTCGGTCCCTGGACAGTAACGACCCCTCAGCCAACGGCCATGCCCCTCCATTCCACCCTCTCCTCTCCGTCCCCTCCCTCCCTACCCTTTGCAGTTAAGAAGGTTTGGGGGGAGATCCTGCCTCACTTAAGTTTCTAGGGTTTACCTGCAAGGAGCATTGGCACCCCCACATCACCTGAAAGGGGAAGGGGTGGCATGTCCCTCAGGGAAGTGGGTGCATGGGCCCAAGCTGGGTGGTCAGAATCCAGGGTTCAGTTCATGCATTTGTGTGTCCCCTCCTAGGGGCTGCGGCGATGATAAATAACTCAGGGGCCGGGCCATGGCGAGCCCGGCTGTAGAGGCAGGCTTGCTTAAGGAAAAGGTGATTGATTATCCCCCCTTTACGTTCTGCTGTGTTTGCATTTTGGGCAAATATTTGTACATCCATCAAAGCCCCGCACATTAATTCAGCCTGCCACCGAGCAGCAGAACGTAATGCGTCAGAAGTGCGCGCGAGCTTCTGTGATCTGCTTTCTCGCTGTCGACAGAGGCAGCCACTCAGCCAGGAGCATGGACACAATCTCTGGTCACCAAAAAGATGACCCATCTCACCCCAACAGCCCAAGGGCCCTTGTGACTTGCCCCTGATGTGCCCGCTGGGAAACAGTGCCTCCAGATTGCCAATGGTGGTCCATGACCATATCTGGCAGAGGGGCGTGGTGTGCTCGGCCTGCACAGGGTATGTGCGTGCATGTGTGCACATGTGTGCACACAATTAGGTGATCACACTTCATCAGAGGACTTGAGGTCAAGGCCTCCAGGGAAGCAGAATGCACGATGATCTGGCTCTGCCTCCAAAGCCACCAGGTGCCTCAGACCGCTCAGCCACACGCCAGCCTCCAGCTTAGAGCCGACACCCCCCCGCCGCCCCCATCACACTGTGACGTTCCCAGGCATGGGATGACGTGAGAGCCAGTATGAACGGCCACGGACACAGGTGGGAAGTCACAGAGAACCGCTCACAATGGGAGCCTCAGGGACAGGTAGGTGGTGTGGACCACCAGCTGTCTCCTGGAACAAGAGGTACCAGCCATTTTCTGAGACCTCTGGATCCAGGGCTGTGTTTGGGTTCGGGGTGACCCCTCTGGGGGATCTCAGACAGCTGACTTTCCCTCAACTGCATACCATGCTGTCCCCGACTGTGACCATCACCAACCCATTCCCCCTTCCCCAAAGAACCCCTGCTGCTCCGAGCCCCCACAGACCCTCTCTGGCTGCCCATCATCAGCTTCTGGACCCCTGCCACTCCTCTGTGGGGACACCAGTATGGCTTCTCACTGTCTGTCCTCCTGGCCTGGTCCTGGAGCACGGAGCCTCGTCCCCCCGACAAGCTCCCTACCTCTGCTCCGCAGACCACAGGGGGTCCCTTTGTCCCGCCCCTTCCCCATCTTCCTGGTCACTTGGACCTCCTTCATTACTTGCCTGCCACACAGATGGACCCTTTCAGCCAACCTGGACACCTCACCATCATATCCACACTTGTTTATTTTTTCTCCCTGCATGTTTTTGAGCCAGCAAGACCTGGTCCTGCATCCGTCTGCTAAAAAAACCTGCCAGATCCCCCCGTTTCCTCCAAGCCTCCCCTGAGCCCAGCTGTGTGAAGGTCACCATCACCTTGAAGTCCCAGTGGCCTGTGCTGTCCTTAGCACTCAGGGGTGCTGCCACGGTCCGACAGCCTGGTCATCCTCTCTAGGTGTCACCCTGCCCTGGGAGCTCTGGACGTGGGGACATGGCCCAGCACAGGGCTGACACGGAGCAGACCGACCACATCATGGAAGCTTGTGATGAGGGGACAGCAATGGCACAGGGACAGCCTGACACCTGGTCCATTGAATTTTACACATCGTGTCCAGTTATGTGCCCTCAATGTGACAGGCAAGATCCCAGGCACAGATGTTGCCAATTTCCTTTCCCTGCCATTACCCACCACCCAACACCTGTTTCATCTCGAAGCACGGGAGGGAGGGAGGGCAGCCGGTCCTCCATGGGAGCTGCCCCTGCTCCCCAGTGCTCCTTGCTGCAGGCAGGTGGGCAGGACGGCTCAGTCAGGCGGGGCAGCCACTTTGTAGTTCTTGCCGGAGATTAGCCTGGCTCCCTTCCAGGGCAACAATGTAGCTTCAAATACATTGGCTCTTTCCGTTTCTGGCGCTCCCAACTTCCACTCCGATGCATTCCTGGGGGTCCTCCCAATCCACAGCGCCCACCCAGGGTCTTGGAGGCTGTAAATTGTATAAAACGTTCCAGAATCGATCACTTTGCAATTCCCACATTTGGAGAAGGGGGTGGCCCTGGGCAGAGTTGCACAGTGCGGGGCTGTTCTGTGCCTTGGAGCAGAACACCACAGCCCTCTGCATCCTCATCACTCCACGCTCGTGCGCAGGCTGCTGCGGCTTCTTCACAGACGGTGCCGGTTCATTGCGGGGAAATGGCTGGCGGACTGGGATACAGTCATCGCGAATAATGTGGCGAAGGCTGGAATGATGATGTCCAAGCGGCCACTCCTCCCTCCATTCCTCCTTAATTGCAAAGACAGATGAGGTGACCGCCCTGGGCTCCTCTCTGGCTCTGTGTCTCCTTCTCTTGCTTTTCTCCTTGCCATTTAAACTCCCTTCATCCCCTGGATCAAAGTGGGGACCAGGCTTCCGTTCTGGGTCTGCCTGCCCTCCGCATGAGTGGCAACTGTCACCGAGTGCCCAGCCCCAGGACGGCCCCTGGTTATTTATGAAAACCAATTCGCTGGGGCCCCTCCAACACGCAGGCGCGTCTGCCCTGATGCAGATCTGTATTATTTGCATAATGCAGGAAGGATGCTGGTCTGAGGGCAGGGTACATGTTATTTAACGAACCACACACCTACCCCGTCCTTGGCAGGCCCCCAAAGTGCTACTCCCCAGCCAACTCTGCCAGCAGCAGGGCAGGCCAAAGGGCCAAGAGGCGTGAGCAGTGACCTCAGCCACAAGTTTTTTCTAGGCACCAGGAACAGCTCCAAATCAATCTGCAGGTAAGCGAGAGAGGTAACGCGGGCCCCGTTCCGGGGAAGTGCCTCGTTGAGAAGTAATTCAGACCCATTTCAAGAAAAGTGGCTCCACTCTCTGTTGGAATGGTGCTGTGGCCCTTCAGGAAGAGGCTAAAGTATTTGGATTTGGTTTATGAAACGGAAAAATATTAGGTTTGCATGTCTGCGCCTCCGAGGGGGATTGATGTCGGCTGATCTGGGAAAGCCCCAAGGACCGGGCAGACAGAGCTCGGTGTTCGGAGGGACGGCTGGGCGAGGAGGGGCTCCCCCCACTCCCCACCTGCGCTCTTCCCCATATTTGCCCCCGCCTCTTGAGTCTGGGCATTTTCCTGAACATGTGAGGTCAATAAAAACACCCCCTGAGGCTGAATCAGAGCTACTCCATCAAGTCGAACCCTCAGAGGCCTCTGTAGGGACAGGGTTCACCGCTGAGCTCCCTTTGGAAGCCCAGTAACTCACCCTCCTTCCTGCCCGGCTGGAAGTAAAAGCCTCATCTTGAGGCCTCTAAAGGCTGCGTGGGAGGGAACAGCTCTGTGGGAGCCCCCAGGCCCCAAAGCAGGGTCTGGGGCCTTGCTAGCTCCCTGTCCTGAGCGGTGGCCTGGAGTGACGGAGCCCATGTGCTTCTCCAGCCTGGGAACTCTCCAGAGGAGGAGGGTAGGAACGAGCTGAAGAAGGTCAGCTCACTCTTTCTACGTTCACAGCATCGGGCAAGTCACGTCCCACACCTTCAGAAAGGGGGGGAGGGAGCGGTGTGGAGAGGGAGTCGGCAGGAAGCCAGGACTCGAAACATCAGAGCTCGGCCTGAGTCTTCGCATGCTGACGAAGTCCGGAGGTCGGGACACTGGCAGCAAGCTGGAAACAGACGCTGAACAGTGTGTCCAGGTCTTGGGGAAAGCCCCTTCTGGTGGGCCAGGCCGTGTCTGGAAGAGTCTCCCTCTTGTGGCGCAGCGAAGGCATGACACCGACAGGGCAAGTTCGAAACCTGTGAGTTGGGCGGTTCTCAGAATGCCCTGGACCCACTGAGAGTGAAGCATTGGGGGTCAGACTCTGGGACTGCCAACAGCCACACACAGAACAGTCAGAACGGCCTGGCAGGGAAGTGGGGAGCGTCCCCCAACGCCGCCTCACTCTGGCGGAAGCACCGAGAACGGAGGCGGCAAACTTGCCCCTAATTTCAGAAAACTTCATCAGCTGGAGAAAAGAGATTAGCTCAAATCACGGGTCTGGGGAGACAGTTTTTGGAAAGGGGGAAGCAAATAAGAATTTAACAATAGCCCCCATTTAACCTTCATTCATACAAATATTTACAAATATGTGTCTTACGTTATAAAGCACTTTCCTCCTGCCTGCTCTCCTGTCTGCTAATTCCAGCATCCCTGTCATTTCCGAGTATGTTTCTATTGGTGTTTTTCTTGGGTTCATAGGTTATACTCTTGATTTTTTGCACCTCTAGTAATTTCTGAGTGGATGCTAAGGGTTGTGAATGTCACATTGCTCAGTGTCTAGATCCTGTGATTCTCCTTTAAGGAGAGTTAAGGTTCCTTGGACATTTCTTGTAGATCTTTGACTCGTGATCTTTTCACGGCTCGTTTTATGGTTTTGTTAGGGAAGATCAAGAATGGCCTTTACCCTAGGACTGGTTTGGCCCTGATACAAAGGTGCCACCCTTCTGGGGGCTCTTGAGGACCCAGCGTTCTGACTCACGGGGCTGCAGACATCTCCAGCCCCACATGAGGTCCGGGAATTGTTCGGTTTGGAGTATCCTGGTAGCTGTTCTTTGTCCGATGTCCTGATGTACTTAGGTCACTATTCACCAGAGATTCAGGAAGACCCTGTGAGGGTTACTTGAATTCCTTGTGTGTGAGTCTGTGTGTGAGTCTGTGTGTGTGTGTGTGTGTGTGTAACTCCCTCATCCTCGGTTCTCTGTCCTTCAAATCCCAGATGCCTAACCCTCTCTGATCTTCCGTAATCTCCTCAGCTCAGCATGGACATCTTGATTGGCTTGGGGTTTGCCTCCCTGCGCTGCTGTCTAGAAAACTCCTCTGGGCAGAGAGCCGGGACGCAGAGCTCACCTCGTGCATCTCCCTCCCGTGCGGAGCCATAATCTCTCACCGCCTATTTTCAATGCCCGAAACCGTTCTTCGATGGCTTTCCCCGTTGTCATCATTGCTCATCAAACGACAGTGAGTTTGGAGCCCAAAACGATCTCCTGACCCAAGTAAAAAATCCCATGGACGGGCTTTTATCAAGAGAGGGACACGATGTCATACATTACAGTCCCCACCCCACCCCTGCCCTAAGAATTGCCACACTGGTGTCAGGAACAGGTATTGACACCATCAACAGGAGTAAGACCAGATCAGAGGCAAAGCAGATTCACAACAACGCATTTGGAAGCTGTCCAACCATCCATGTCGTATGTTATTCCTTAACTGCCCGTGTGTGACAGCGTGTCCATCCTGCCGCCCGTGGGACTCTCGGTCCTTCCCCCTGTCAGTCTTTGGAATCACTGTCACCTACACCAGAAGAACTCCGTGGAGACACTCTGCTAGACGGAATGTGTTCCGTAAGGGGCCAGGTGGGTGACGGTGTTGGCTGCACCCTCTGCACCCTCCTGGCAGAGCCGGACCTGTTCAGGTCGGCTGCGTGCCTGAGTCTGTCCCAGGAGGCCGTGGGCAGAAGAGCAGGGTCCACCCCCGGACGCGAATGCAGCCTCCCCTGCCCACACCCTCCAGAACCATTCATAGTGGACGTCAGTGGCTGCAGCATTGACCCCAAACACCTCTGCCATCCGTCCCCACCATCCCCTCTGTGCTGAGCTGACCGAGTCTCATAAACTGTCATCAGGCCTCCTACACACCCACCACCACTGCCCCCAGAGCATGACAGAGCAGACAGCATTACTTCCTGTTGTGAGGGGACCCGGCAAGTCAGGAAGAACGCACAGAAGCGCCTGACCCAAGATCACAGCCAGGAAAGGGAAACACACAGTGCAGCCCAAGCAGCAGTGGCTGCAGGAGGAGCTCAGGCTTTTACAAGCCTGGTCTGCACTCCCTGGCAGAGGCAGGCAGCTTCCAAGCTGTCTGCGTCTCCCCCCAGCCAGGTGGAGCCTCGCCTGCTTCCTCTGAAAAGTAACTGGTGATCAGCTGAGGGTCCCCAGGTGTCGTTAGGGGCTGAAAAGTCAGCGGTGGGCTCCAGGCCCATCTCGTGGCCCAGCACCAGCTCGGGACGTCCCCCATTCCTGCCCCGGGGGGGTGTCCCCAGCACAGAGGTCTGTGCTTTGGCCCAGGCGGTTCTTACTGCCTCTGTGGCTGGGAGCCTTTTCTCCAGAGGCTGATACACTTCAAATCAGCCTCCGCTGGGAAGCCTCCCTGAGGCGGACGCCTTGCGGGCTCCGTGAGCCTTTGCAATGTTGCTAAGGACTGACCACAGGGAGGCATTTGGCTTTATTCCTATTTTTATCCCCAACTAGAGTCACACCAGACATTCAACCAGAGTCTCTGCTTTCCTGACACCCACGGGGTGGCCACCAATTCCGCTCACTCCCGACACCGTCAGCCTGGAGTTGGCGTCTGGTCCCACAGGCTAAGGGCTCAGTCCCACAAGACCGCCCCCAGTTCCAATGGCAGTCCCAAGTCCCTGGCCACCCACGCCTCCGTCTGACTAGAACTAGGGGGTTCCCTCCGCCCCCTCGTCAGGTTCAATTAATTGCTAGAATGACTCACAGAACTCAAGAACACACTTTACCCACACTTCCTAGTTCATCGTAAGGGATACAACTCCCGAGCAGCCGAGAGGCAGACACGAGCAGGCTGAGGCCCCGTGAGGATGCGGGGGGCAGAGCTCCGTCCTCTCCCCAGCCCCTCGATGTGTTCACCAGCCTGGAAGCTCCCCAGACTCCCTCTGTGAGGGATTTTTGAGGATATTTCATTACGCAGGCCTGGTCGCTCACATCACTGGCTCCTGGTGATGGATTTGAACGCAGTCCCCGCCTGCAGGCCCACAGGTGCGGCTGGAGGTGCCAACCCTCTGATCAAGGCTGTCCTTCCTGGCGAGCGGTCCCCACCCCAAAGCTGTCGAGAGACTGTCCAGAGTCACCTTGTCAGCGGGGACTCAGATTGCTTGGAAGGGGCTTGTTATAAAAGGCAAAGGGCTCTCTCAGCCAGTGCTCTGGGCATCCCGAGAGTTTCAGGAGCCCCATGCCAGGAACCGGGACAAAGACGGAAGACCTGCTCCCCAGGGCACCGCAAACGCCTAGCCAGCACTCCGACAAAGCGGGGGGAGGGAGGGCGGGCGAGCAGAGGAAGTCTCTCTGCCAATAGTGCTGCCTCTCTCAGCCAGGCTGTTGAGATGTTGCAACCTGAAAATGTTTTGTCAGCCCTGGCTGGGAAGCTCCCTCCAAAAACGCCTTTTCACGGACTGAGGACGTACTGTGACTCCCACAAAAACCCGTGCGGAAACAGACCTGGCTGCGAGTTCCTGCCGCAGCCCATCCACGCCGGCGCCTGGGCACGGGGATTCCGCAGGCAGCAAGGCAGGTCGGGACCGGAGAGGCCCAGCGGCCCCCTCCTGCCTCCGAAAGGCGAATGAGCCCCCTGGTGTGGGTGTGGTTGGCAAGGACGGGCAACTCAGCTCAGTGCAGGGGGGCCCTCGAGCCTCCTCCCAGCAAGCCTCTCATCTAGATGCCGAGGAACAAGAACTAACCCCTAAATGACACTGCTCCTCCCGGGCTATCGCTGTCCACTCAAGTCATTCTCCAAGCCCCGGGACACCTCCGACGGGCAATGTTGACACACGCACCTTGGACTGTGGGTGGGCGGCGGCACGGGCCAGAGGAAGTGGGAGCTGGGTGTGCTCATCCTCTCCGAACCGGAGGACGTGTGGGTGAAAAAACCACGTTGCCATGGGGACCCAAGTCCGCTCTCCTGCATACAAGAATCAATCATTTACAAGCACTGAGACTTGATGCCTCGCGAGCCTCGCACAGCTGTTCACCACAGCTCTCACTAATCCAGACAGAAGTGGAGGCTCTTCCTAGGGATGCAGAGCGGTGACTCTGGCCCTGTCAGTCCCAAAGGACATGGTCTTGCTGTCGTCGCCTGGGGGCAGGACAAGCTCTGGATGCCCTTTCTGCCAATGTGACGGTGGCTTCCGCCTGCGGGCACCGACGTTTCCTGATTCCTGCCTCTGGGCAGTGTCTCAAAGGGGTGTCTCTGGCAGCACACACGCAGCACAGGTGGCCGCCATGCGTGTAGCTCTCGGCGGAGGAAGTAGTGGAGAGTAGATTTTGGCATCAGACGGCCTGGGCTTGGAGATTAACTCCCTCGAGAGCTTGGGGACCTTGTGACACTGTCAGTCCAAGCTGCGGTCTCACACTCACGATGGGGCGGAGACACTGGCAGCTCATCACGGGACACGCCACAGCCGCCTGGTCCACTGTCAGCCCAACAATCCATTGCCACGCAAGACCCACCCGACCCTCGCACACGTGCCCAGAGCGGTCCCCACAACCCACCTCGCTGTACCACACACGGGTCCCCACGTCTCATCCTCCACAGACCGCCGAGTCTGCTGGAACGAGGCCGGCACACACGTCTGCTGGTGAAAAACTCCTTCACAAAAAAATCTGTCTTCTGTTTCTATACGAGCCTGCTGTCTGTTCTTTAAGTTTGTTCTGTTAACACGTATGACGTGCTGGTTAGGATATGAATTTCCAGCACCTGTTTTCCACCTGTGTTCCAACAATGACTGCTTCCCCGGGGGCGGTGGGGGGAGCGTAGACATCTGCAGGCATCACAGGGCCGATGTGGTGCCGGCTCCCTCGCTGGGCGCGCCCTCATGTATTCATATTTTCTGTTCTGCAAAGGGTGGTGAGTGAGGGACAGGTCTGGAAGCAGCCAGCTCCCACGCCCCTGTTTCTGCGCCCAGTCTGGCTCATCCAAGGTCAATGGTAGATGGTTCTTCCTGCTGAATTTACAATAAATAAATAAAGTAACAAACCCGGGTTGCTTTCCTCGGGTACTTTGTTCCGTTCACTTGACGTGTCCCATCTGACCTTCTCTGTCACTTGCTGGACATGCCCAGGCTGTCCCTGCAGCCCCCAGGCCCCCAGCCAGCACCCCCCCAAAGCCAGCGAGATCAGAAACAGGTGCCAAAGCCACAGCTCCTGAGAAAACCCTCCCTCTTTCATCTCTTACCCATCAAACTGATACACACGATTAAGAATTAATGAGCTATAAATATATCATTACAAACTCACCTTTAACATTTTTCCCAAAGAGAAGCTGTGCCTTCTAATACTATTTTAATAGTTACGTTTCCATTTTTATGCATACTCGCTATGACAGTATAAAATTAATAAATATCTCCCACTTGATCTTAAACAATTTAAACACTCTAGAAAATGTTGCCTCTGGCCTATGTCTTTCCTGTCTCTCCCACATTTTCTATTATTTTTCCCAGTGTTTCCTGTGTGAGTCTATTGTTATTACATTATATGCTTGTGTGTATCCCTATCTGCAAATAGAGCATATATTCTATCATGTGTAATAGAATATATAGTGCATATGCATTCCATTATGTTTGATGTGTAGTATATATTCTATTGTATATGATATAATGTTATATATACTATGAGAACATGGCAACACAGCATATACAATCTATAAATGCAATAAATATTAACTATATATGGTCATATACATTCATCATCCAGGATGCCATGGGGTCATGTCCGATAAAGGTCCACTGCAAGCTGAAAATGTCGTAAGCCACAATTCTGCACCCATGACCTACGCACACTGCAGCTCGGCCCTAAACGCGCCCAGAACACCGGCCCGAGCCGCAGGCAATCCCTCTGCCCGGCCTCGCCAGGGAGCCCCGCGCCACGGGCCACCTGCCCAGGGAAAGGTCGGTGCTCACCGTCTGAGCTATGATTCTCCTGAAGCTCCGCTAACAGCTGACTCCTTGGCCAGGTCAGTCGGCCAGCTTTTCTCAGTCATGTTGACATGGGAGAGGTCATGCCCAAGGCCACAGAGGGAGGGAGGGAGGGCGGGCGGGTCATCCACAGCTTCTGGTTCTGCCCAGTCCTGGGCTTGGCACTGTGGGGTCCAATGTCCAGTGCGGGAGAGAGCTCAGACAGGGATTTGGGTTTCTTTTTTTTATTTTTGAGCAGCAGTTGTTTATTCTAATTCGAAATTTGTTTCCCTACAAATGTCCTTGGAGTACTTCAACTTGAAAACGGGTGTTTTACTTCAAGCCCCCAAATTCTATAAGTTTAAACCGTATATTTTTAATGAGACAGCTTGTATCCATTTGGGAAGGATACAAAAACTATATAGAGCGGTACAGAGAACAGAGAAAGATCTGGTTGGTTCTTACCATTCAAAAAATATTGAGATAACATTTTGTGTAATTAGTTCATATTCTTCCCCAACTAAGATTTCCACACCTTTTTTTTCATGTTTTTACAAGATTTTGTGAGCGTGATTCTCAAGGACCATTGAGCTATAATTTCGAATGTTCTAAGTGAGTCACCCCCACCCCTACCCATGGAGGTGACAGGGGACGTTTCCAAGTCAGGCAATCAGACAATCTGTTTTCAAGGGTTTTGGAAAATCATTGGGACTCTTGCGACTTCACATCCTTGGCCGCTGCGTGGCGTAGAAACGTGGTCAGGGTCCCCTCACGGGGTGGGAAGAGGCAGGACTTCGCTGGCCAGCAGATCCAGAAAGATCAGGAAGAAAAACTGCCCAGGTGTCAAAAGGGCTGAAGATACTCAGAGCTTAGAAAGTCATGTCTGATTCTGAGGCACCCTGCCCCCTCGCACCCAGGACCCAAGGCAGGGGACCGCCTCCTGGAGCGCCGTCACCAAGCGCTGGGCGGCTGAGAAGCCAGCTGGTCACCCAGTGGAAAACGTGGATTTCTGACTTTATTTTCCCAGCATGGCTTTGCCCTGCAAGCCTCGATTCTGCTGATCATTTTGCATACCCCGAGGCTGCCGACGGGGAAATCCACGTGGAGATGCCATTAGTCTCCCCACAGAAACATCTTCTTTTCTTGTCATCTGAGCAGCACCGTTGTCACTGCTTCTTCAGACGCTGTAATTTCTGCTAACACCTGTCTCTCCTTGACACACTGTCTCAGTAACTGATGCATTTCTTTTGTTTACTTCCCCTTGGCACGGGTGTGGACAGATAAATGCACACATCTCACACGAAGTCTTTGGGGTCTTCTTAAATCCCCCTGGACGTGAGCCACAGTCCACGGGTAAGAACTGTCACCAAAGCATTAGGGTCCTGCCTTTCCAGGGCGAGGTGTCCAGAGGCCTGTTGGGCTCCCGGCCCCAGGGCACTGTCAACATAAGGGGAATTTTAAGCAGAACGTGGATTACTTTTGAAGCTGTATTCTATAGTGGACAGAGAGAGAGAGAGGGAGCAAGAGGGGGAGGGGGAGAGACTTGTTTCCCCGAGGTTCAGCCTGCCCCAAAGCCTGTGGATTTCTGGGTGACCTCTGAATTGCCTCGCTTTCCCACCCTGAGAAAGCGTTTTTACTCGTCGGAGTTGCTGGGAGGTCACAGGGAAAGAGCAGGTTCCGAGTGACCAGATGACTCGTGGGGGCTCGAGGAAAGGGACTCAGAAATCATCTCCCGGGGCCACTGCACGTGCCACCTCTGGGGCCCTCGGGAAAACCTCAGCGTCACCCCGCTGAGGAGTGACAAGTTCCCCGATAAAACCTCCCTGGCTTTTCACAGCCTGAACCCAAATACTCACGACGGAAAGAACAATAGGACCCAAGTGGTAACTAAAAACATGTCTGACAGTAATTGCAATGAAAAGAAATCTCCAGTTTGGGGCTGCCGTCATCATCGGCTCCCACAGGTGCATCTGAACAAACATACACCCCATGCCGAGTTGACCGGAGAGAGGTCGACCCGGCCATAGACCCCCCACGACCAGAGGAGATGCTCCTGGAGGCTCATCCTGTGCACTGGTCAGGGACACAGGACAGGGGGGAGCCCTGGCATCACCAGGTGGCCGTGTTCACAAGGGCCACCTCCACAGAAGCTCCGGCCACAAGCCTTGAAGCTCCTCTGGAAACGACCCTTCCTTAGCATCTCTTCCCATCCATCTTTTCCTCCACTTCTGCCATTTCTGGAAATGTCAGGTGCTTCCCCAGAAGAGACACTTAAATCCTACCACAGAAACCTGAATTTGTTTTTAAAAGTCTGCCGGACTTCCAGACACTAGGCGAGAGCCCGAGGGGGTGGCTCCCAGTGGACCGATCAGCCCCCAGTTCTGAGGATGCTGCCACCTTGTCATCCTGGGAAGTCAGGCTGAAGTAGACCACCAGGGAGAAACCGATGCTCTCCCGCATCATAGCAACGTCCCCGGAGGAAGCAGGACCCTCTGGCTCTGTCACACGCCTGCAGTGGTCCACAGCAAATAAACAGGCCATCGCCCAGAGAAGCCAGCTTTATCTCGTTGGGGACACCTCTCTGCTTACCAACGCCTGGCCTCGGGGAGCAGCAGCAGGGCAGGGAGTGCCCGGCAGGGGTCAGGAGGCAGCTGGGGGCACAGGGGGGAGGGAAGCTGGAATGTGAGTGTCCCAGAGCCTGTGTCACCTGCCCTTTTCAAGGCTCTGCTGCTGTCACTTGTTTGTTCCCTTTATAGAAAGGAGGATCAGAGGAAGAATAGGAGAGTCAAAAGGGGCAAGAAGAGGGCTCGGCTGAAAAGGCCACACTCTTCTCTGATTTAGAGCTTCCTTATTTTCACTGTCCAGTCCCCATTCCACCCTCCAAGGTGGTCTGGGCACCTCTGGCCGCCATCCCTCCTCCCGACCTGTCCCCATGGCAGGGCATCTGAAACGACGTCTCTTCCGGCCCCCGTCTCTGCACCCCTCCCTGCCCTGACCCCTCGGCCATCAGATGCACACTCTGGAGAGCTGGTCCCAAGTGGCCTCAGGGAGGGGGGTAGAGAATCCTCCATCTCTCAGGAGAAGTTTCCCTTTCCTCAGTCTAGGCACGTAAGCGGAATGGGAGCCACCATCCTTCGGGTGTGTGGGGGTGGGGCGGGCAGACACCTACCCGAAGCTAATGTTCTCCATAAGCAATAGCGTGTGGTCTGGGAAGGAGCCATGGCACCAGGGAGGCCCATCAGAGCACTTCTGTGGGGACTTCTAACTGGAGCTGATGAAAGAAGGTCTTTTTCCACTCTGAGTTGGAAGTAGGGACAAAATTAGAGAATGTGTCAGTTGTTAACGAAGTCCTGGTCATTTTAGCTCCCTGGATGGTTAGCAGTGAGAGGCCAAGCCTGTGAAATAGGCAGACGCCAACCACCCCAGCAGCAAACACGGAACGCAAACAGGAAGTGAGCGTCCCAGCACCGAGCGAGGTCAGCGTCACCCCTAAGTCCAACAGGACGCTCACCCTGAGCAGGAAAGGGCTGCTTGGGCCGTCCGATCCCTCCCACGACCACTTAATTCCCAATCCAGTTTGCCTCTCATTTCAACGCCTTTCCCCTGTGACAGGCGGGTCTGTCCCCAGGGCCCGTGGAGGGAATGGTCTGCGTTACAACTGAGCAGACACCGGAGGGAAGCGAGATGCAGGGGCATCCAAAGAAATAAAAATACTTCTTGACATTCCAAAGGCCAAGCTGCATGTTTGTCTTTTTGGCAGGGGACACGCCCATGAAACTTGGGATGGCAAGAAGGCCAGCACACACCTCCCCCAGGTCCCACTGGGGGCCGCAGTCCCTGTGGCTGTCACAGGCAGCCCTAAACCACCAGAGATGCCTCATCACACCCTCCCATGCAGGTCCCGGCAGAGGGTCTTAAGAAATGACTAAAATCACATGCTCCTTTCCAGAATGTCAGGGGAAACCCTCCTCCGGACCTGTGCCCATCATCCTCTCCTTCCTTTTGCAGAAACAAAAAAATCAGTCTGCCTAGATTCCCCCCCGCCAAGATATATTCTGAGTAGCAGCACCCACATTATCAGTGATGGTGTCACTTTGTCTGCCGTCCCATCTGCTCAAACAGAGACACTCTGTGCATTTTGGGGAGACCTGAAGCTAAGCTACAAATCACCGCTTCGGGGACATCTGTTCCCACCTGGACGCACAAAGGACACACAACACATTCGGAACAGGTGCCGCTCTTTGAACTGCCGCCTCCTGACGCAGCACGAGGGACCCTGAGCGTCCCTGCACGGGGCGGGCAGCTGTAACGCGTTGGAAGGAGCCGGCGACGAGTAACATCAATATTGGTCTGGACCACCCGCTGCTCCTGATTTACTTTTATCCTTGATTCCATGACTTCTCGCCCGTCCCGCAGAGTTAAACTCTTTCTAATTCGACAAGTCCTCAAGGACTTACAGATGTTTTCTCGTGTTTTAACAAATTACCATTCTTGCTAGAGTTCTGGTAACAGCCCCCAGTGGAAAAACCACACCAAAAAAAAAGAAGAAGATGCTATCAAAGTGGTCCCTTGCTGCTGAGATGGGAACGAACACGAGCCGGTTTTAACTGTGATCACAACGAAAAAGTTAAGTCGCGGCCGCGTCTCGGGCGGTAAGACAAAGACAAACCTTAGTTCCGTTCTGGGGTGCCTGCTCCTGAAGCCGAGACCCTGGGGAGCAGGGCGGCCGTGGAAATGTGTGCTTGGGGGCGCTCTGTGCTCTCCACACTCTCTCTGTGACCGATAAGGGGACTGGCTTTTCCCTCCACCATTCTGGACCCCCTCCTGGCCACTCACTCCCCTCACCTTCCTCTTTAGTAGAATATCCAGACAAGGTTCCCCACACAGACTCAGCATCTGGCACAGCTGGCTGAAACCATTTCTCCCCTTTTCCAGATGTTTCCAGGCCCTGTGGGCTAGGGCAAGTCCAAGCCAGATGCCAGAAGTGAACATGTTTGGGAGGGAAGGATGGAATTGCAGGCAGAAACCCATGTCCCACCCCCACGCCAACCCAGATCCACGCCACAGTCCTGCTGCTCCTCAGAGGCCTCGTTCACAGCCCACTCCTTCCAGCAGCCTCCCCAGGTGGCCCCAGACAAGACGCGCCTCCCCGCCACCCTGACTGCCCAGCTCAGCCGGGCCTGCTCGGGGCGGCCTTGCATGGCGCTCACTCTGAGCATATCTGGAAAGTTGAGGCCCAATCTGAGTCGGCCTCCCTGCCTCCCAGGTCCCTCAGTCAGCCCTTAGATGTCTGTTTCAGTTGTTGTTTTAATATTCGCTGTGCTGTGGACTGAATGCTCGTGTGCCCCCAGAATTCCTACGTCGAGATCCAAAGTCCCACCAAGTGTGACAGTGTTAGGGGCTGGGGGTGGGAAGACTAGGTCAGGAGGGTGGGCCCCCATGAATGGGATCGGGGCCCCTTATGAAAGAGCCCCCAGGGAGCTCCCGTGCCCCTTCACCAAGTGAGGACCCAGCGAGAAGCTGCTGCCCTCGAATCGGGAAGAGGGCTCCTACCAGACACCAAAGCTGCCAGGCCGGGCGCTGCTCAGAATACATCTCTGCTGAGCAAAAGATACTCAGCCCCCGGTACCTCCTTGTAGCGGCCTACTCAAACGGAGGCAAGCTGGACCGCCCTGGCCAGGCAGCGCCATTGGTTGGAGTGTCCTCCCTTACACCAGAGAGGTTGCGGGTTCGAGCCCAGTCGGGGTGCGTGCGGGAGGCAACCAGTCGATGTTGCTCTCTCTCTCATCGAGGTTCCTCTCTTCTCTCTCCCTCCTCCTTTGTCTCCTAAAATCAGTGAACATGTCCTCAGTGATGACTTTAAAAAAAGTCTTGCTTCATTTCTGGTGGCTTTGGCCCCCAGAAAAGGAAACCTAGAAGAATGTGGGTTTCTCAGCAGGGGTGGAAATGGAGCTGCCTTCAAGGAAAAGGGAGAGATGGTGGCAGATAGCCTGTGCAGGGACCCAGTGGGGGGCAAGGGGAGTGGGGGGGCTGCTCTCTCCTCCCTCCTCCCAGGGCCAGAGCAGCCAAGCCCTGCCCTGGCCCTGTGACAGGACCACAGCCCTTCTCCTTGGGGGCTAACTCACGGCGGAGGCCCCCTGTCCAAGCACCTAAGATTTTGGGAACATTCTCCGTGTCCCCACTGCACAGCCACTGGGGAACGCTCACCAGCGATGAATTAGGACCACGGGCCACAGAGAAACAAGTTCAAAGCCGCTACACTGTAATGGTTTATGCCATCTTCACGGGGCAGCAATACCGCCCAGGAGAGATGGGGTCTGCGTCCGCTCGCAGACAGAATGGCCCGGTCCTAAGGACTTATTAATGAACAATAACAGAGCGGAGTCGATCAAGGGGCGGGAAAGACACACGGTCGCCGGGGGCTGGGGGCGTGTCGCCGGGTCTGAGGTTTGGCGTTGGGTCCGCACCATGCGCAGGCAAATACTGCCAAAGTGGGAGGAACGGGGACCACCAAGCCAATGAGAACGGGTGGCCCTGGGCGCTCCATGGCCTTCTCATCGGAGGCTCCTGCCGGCTGCGTGGTGCGCGGGTATTGGGAGCCATTTGTGACGCTCGCGTTTGGTCTGCGAAAAGACATTTTAATTGAAAAATCATTTGCCCATAAAATTGTTGTCATTGATGCGCACTCCACTGAGGGGCCGCCTTATGATCATGAAACAATTGGTAAGTGGATTCACTCTGCCCACCAATCACTCGGCCTTATGCTGCGGACGGGGTGATTAAAGCAAGTTAGCGTTTCGTGGGCGAAGTAATTACATTATTAGGCATTTCATCCGCACAGACACTCATGCTGCCGAGTCCATTTGTCTCGTTGACAGAACGTCTATAGGTGTTGGGCCAAGCGCATTTTATTTAGTCGGTGCCATTAATTTTATTTGCCAAACGTGTGTTCGACTGCAGCTGAATTTTCGGGCGCAGGAATAGATCTGAACGTGGGGCGAAATTAATCTTGCTGACGTGACCTGCGCCTGGTTTCTCTGAACGACCAGCCCCGGTTTGCAAAACAAAGTCCACAGAAACTGGGAGAAACGATCAGAGGAAAGAGGCACGCGGCTTCAGCGCTGCCCCTGGTCTGGCGGTTTCTTTCACTCTCCTGCGCATCCCGGAGGGGTGCGACTCACACAGCCCTTGCCCCTGTGAGGTGGGAAGTGCTGGTGGCCGGGGACACTGGTGCTGGGACTCAGAGAGTTCTTCTAAAGGCACCATGTGGGAGGTCCTGAGCAGCTGGTGTCCTCAAGGCCGGCGTCCCTGATGGCCCACGGAGGTGGCCGTGGAGCCTCCTGGAGCAGGAGCCGGGTGCTGAGTCAAGTCCAGCCCTTTGAAGAAGCAACAGAGCACCCAGGCCAGCAGGGACCCTGGCCTCCCAGCTGGAGTTGCAGAGGCTCTGCCGTAAAAAGTACCCTCCATGGGCTCCCCAAAAGCACACCCGAGCCCCAGCACACGGTGTGTCTTGCCCCTAGGAATCCCAGGGCTGCAAGTGCAGAGCCTCCCTGGCATGAGGCCGGCCTGCTTGCCCAGGACCTCAGGCAGGAGGGACAAAAGGGAAGCCTGCGAGTGATGGAGGTCAGAATGGAGACAGCCTCAGACCACACCCAGTCTCCTGCACCCAGGCTATTCCCAAAGCTCTGGCCGCACTGAGACGCCAAGGATATTTAGGGTGGGGGTGACGGGGGAACCCCCTGAGGCCTGAGGGGTCCTGGCACTGCAGCTCGGTGGCTACGTGGCATGAGCCGTGACCTGGGCGGAGACCACGTCTCCACACCTCTCCCCCCACACATCTGCCTCATTCTCCCAAGACCCTGCCAGGTGATGTGGCTGTCACCGGGGCAGCCGTCCCCTGCTGCTCCCCTGCCCTCAGCTAAGCCACACGTGGTCGCAGTGGAATGTCAGGCCCGGGCCAGCTGGCAGGACCAGTGGTTTGGCCAGAGCGGCCTTTGCCCATCAAGCCCCATCCCCATCCACCTCTGCACACACGTCACCTGGGACCAGCAACCCTTGAGAGACCCACCCCACCTCCCCACTCCGGGTGCTGGTTTTGTTTTGGTTTCTGTTTTTACATAATCTGGCTTTTCTGTCTTGCGGTAAAAACCACCCGTGTGTAGATAAAAACCAAATAAATCGGCACCTCATTTGCACAAGGACCAAAGAGTCACAGCTGAGCTCCCGTGGGTCCCCCGGGAGAGGCAGGGGGTCTACAGCCCCAGACTAATGTTCCTGGTGTGACTTTCAAGTGCGTTCACACAGGAGACTCACGGCTGCCCTGCGGACACTGAGGCGACATCACCGTCATGCATTTTACAGAGAAGGGGGGACGTGCCAGGTGCGGACCGCTGGCCTGGTGGCCGAGTACTATGGCTACTGTGACCCAAACCCGGCTGTCTGACTCCAGAGCCTTCTGTCCACAGAAGGGAACAGGAGTTGGCTCGGTGTCCCCCAAGGACATGTCCCTCACCCTTTGCGAGTCCTGGCCCCTTCCCTCTTCGCAGCCCAGAACTAAGTGACCCTGGAGTGGACAGGGTTTGGGTCCCCGTGACCCATCCATACACGTCTTCCTGAGCTCCTAACACACACGAGGGCCAGAGTCCGCCCCGGAGTCCCTGAGACCAAGGACGACGGTCCTCAGGAGCCCTCGGTTGCTCCGAGATTTACACAGAAGCTTTTTAACAGTCACATTAATGCAGTCTTGGGGTGATATTTCTCACTTTAGAAAACAAATGCGGGGGAAGCTCTTACAGTACATACATTAAGTGACTTCACATTACCGGAAGGCGTTTGCCAAGGGTGTTTCCTGGCAACTTGAATATGGATAAGAACACGCTCCTCGTCTGCCACACGCACTCATAAAACACCCCCTGGATGAAGCGCTGGCCAGCAGACCGCCACCTGCCCACCCCCCGCCCCGGCCTGGGCCTGGTCTGACCCACGCCCCGCCTCATCGCTCACCCCTGGGAGGTGGGTCTCGACGAGGCTCGGAGACCTCACACGGCTGAAAGTTGGGTTTGGACGGCGACCACAGCCCCGTTGTTGAAAATTCAATGACAACTTTCAGAAGCGGGACCTGTGAGCAGCAGGTGTTCTGGGAGCCTGCCCAGACGTGGTGGTGTCCTGACAGTCACGGAGACAGAGGCCGTCGTCACAGAGGGAACAGTGTGGCTGTGCATGAGAGGAGGCTGGCACGAGCTGGTGGCCATGGCTGCAGGGCCCCAAGCCACTGGGCTAGTGTGTTCAGAGCCTCCCTTGGTCACCCCATGTTGGATGGACAGGTGGCAAAGGCTCCACCCTGCCTGCCCGTCGGCCTCGCTGGGGGTGCATGTTGGAAACACGATGCTTGGGCAGCATGCTCCCAAATTTTGGTTCAGCGGCCTTAGTACAAGACCAGGGAATCTGCATTTTTATAAAGCACCCAACCCAGCCTGCGCAGACGGCCTGAGACAGAACCACAGGTCGATGCCTCAGGTCCGTCTGCAAGAGGCAGCCGCAGCCTGGACACCCGGCACTGCACCCAGCCCATCACACACGAGGCAGATCCTGGGTCTGAGCTGCCCTGGCACACCACAAGATCTCTGAGGCTGGACAGACAGCTGTTCAGTGTTGTGGGAGGTCCAGGAGCTCTGCCACGGAGCTCAGCTTTGGACACCTCCAGGTGGAAATGGTGAGCAGGCACGCGTGTGGATTCCTGGCCCAGAAGAAGCATCCAGCCTAGCCATGGGGCCATTGGTGTGACCCAACAGTGTTGTCAGTCGTAAGAATGGATGAAGCCAATCGGCAAAACGGGTGACAAGGAAGATGGACGTGGAGCCAACCCAGGGCAGTCCAGCATCTGGCAGTTTACCTTAATACGCATTGCATGTTTTTCCGTGTGCAAAGCTTACAGGGTGCTGTCGGGATCACTCCATCACACCCACTCAATGCCACTGCTGTCTGAATTACTCGACATCTCTCCTGGCTGTAGACACATCCAAACATGCCAGCCCCCGTGTCTGGAATGTCTGGGCCACTCTGGCCTGCTCGGCACACCCACACCCCTCTCAGGCACCTGCGAGTTGTCCCACCCCCTTGCAAGAAGCAGCTAACGCCGTCCTTGGCGTGACTCGGGGACACTAGGAAGAGACCAAGAGGAAGCCTCTGCTTGCTGCCCCAAGAGGTCCTCTTTTTTGAGACCCCGCTGGCCAGAGGGTTGAGTGGTCAACTCTGGCTAAATGGGCCCCCGTGGGGGGGGTGTGTCAGTTTGAGAAGCCTGGAGGCTTCGTGCAGGGCGCAGCCTGTGGCCCTGCCCCCCACAGGTGTCCCCTCCCAACAGGCCCCTGCCTGCCTCAGACACGCACCATCTGGTGTCCCGAGGGCTCCCACGGGGAAGGCCATCTGCTCCCGGTCACAGCGTCATTAGACCAGTTATGACAAAGGTGAGACACGGACCTGCAGAAGTCAGTCCTCTCGGGCTTGGCCTTCTTCCCCACGGAGAACGTTGGCTGTGTTCTGGGCCATTTCCCACCAATGCCCCCCATCTCCAAGGTCCTAACTCCAGCCCGGCCTGGAAGTCACCCAGCACCTCCCCAAATGCCACCAAACACAAAGTCAGGACAGGTCCTGTGAGTCAGGGGGAAGGACAAGGGGCAGGAGGGGTTGCCTACATTTCCCTCCCCACAGCACTTGCTAGACAGAGCCAAGAAAATCAAAGCCCCGAAAGGCAAATGGAAGACTCGACCGCCCGCCGGTCAGGAATTCCAGATCTAGAATGCCATTTCATGCCCAGTAACCACGACACGCAGGGACCACCAACTTTCAAAGATCAGCAGCCTCACCTGCACAGAACGGCTCGCCAAGGACTGGGCGTGAGAACCCAACCGCTCCAGCCACCGCAGAGAGACCCACCTTTCCGAGCGCAGAGGGGCAGTCACAGAAGAACGCTCATCTTTCATTCTCACGCACTTGAGACTGACCGACCTCTGAGCACCCAGGTACTGAGAGCAGCCTGGAGCGGAGTGAGGGGCAGCTCTGCCTCCCAGCCCAAGTCGGTCTCAGCCCGCACGCAAAGGTGCCCCGGCCCGCGGGAGGCGCCCGCTTGTCAACAGAGGAGTATTTCATACAAACCGTTCTCTGTTTTAAGAGATGAGTAATCAAATCAGGCTGGAATTATCTGAATTCACACACTTTCGCATAAAATTAATTAGTCTGCAGAATCAGGCCGTAAACACACCACACAGCAGCCGGTTTCACTAATTGTGTGTTTACATCTTACACTCGCCCCCCCCACCCCCCCGCCACCTTGCCCTCCCAGGGAGGTGCCCGGGGCCGGGCTTTTCCCGTGAAAGGGGAGGAACGCACCCAGTGATTCCACCGTTATATCTGCAGAGTCCCTGATAAACTGACGGTGGCCCCGGAGCTCTGCAAATACATTTTATTTTCATTAAAAGGCTAATCCAAAAGCAACGAACCAAGACCTATGCAGAATGGATGCACAGGATAAAAATGCGGGGTCCCTCTGAGCACTGCTAAAACAAATCCATAGTAATTACTCGGCAGACAGCGCCTGCTGGAGAGGAGCGGACTTCCCCGAGGCTGACACGGTGCCGCTTCAGTCATGGGGGACGGGCTGCGAGCCAGGCCTGCTCCCCGGCATCGCGACATGAGCGGCAGAGGCGTCTGCAGGCAAACTGAATGACTCACTGCCAATAGCGCCGGCACGGCGAGGACTCAGAGTCCTGGAGAACACATCCAGTCTCCTTGCCTCCTGTGCGCTGGCTGCCACTGGGCCAGGGGGAGCCCTGCCCCGTGTCCACGCCGTGGACGGGGCCAAGTGGGGGGTCCTGGAAGTATGGGTGGGGAGGGGGCACTTTGGTATATGACTGTCTAAGCACAAGGCAGTGCCCCTGAAACTAACCCAAAATCATATTGGATGTCCACTGTCACCGAAAAATAAAATTTTACCCTGGCTGGTGTGGCTCAGTGGATGGAGTGCAGGCCTGCGAACCAGAGGGTCGCCGGTTCGATTCCCAGTCAGGGCACATGCGTGTGTTGTGGGTCAGGTCCCCAGTAGGGGGCGCACAAGAGGCAACCACACATGGCTGTTTCTCTCCCCCTCTTTCTCTCTCCCTACTCTTCTCTCTAAAAATAAATTTAAAATCCTTTTTTTAAAATAAGAAATAAAAATAAAATTTTAAAAGTAAATAAAGCACAAATGAAACAACACGGCCTTGAGAAACGAGACACCAAACTCCTATGGGCGGTGTGGATGGGCCAAGAGCCCGCTGCCCACCAGCACAAGGGCAGTGGGGCCCCCACAGCCAGGGACAAGCTTCCAGGGGCAGCTTCAGGGAGGCTCCTAACTTGCAAATGGAATCAGAACACTCCCTTCGAGGAGCAATGGAAGCCCCTTCAGGGCAAGTGGGTCCAGAGCCCTGACGGGGGAGAGGCCGGCACAGAGGGTGTGAGGTCAGCCTGCTTCCCGCCTGCACATGGCCACGGTGGCCCCTCTGCCCAGCGGGGCACAGAACAGAACCCCGTTGCTGCATCCAGGCCAGACACGGGGCGTTTACTCTGTTCCCAGAATGGCTCAGCCACAAGTCTGCCCAATCCATCCCTTTCCGGACCATGTTACCCGAATGGGCACGTTCACGGAGCACTGTCCCCTCCAGGGGCCGGAGGCCCAGGATGGCTGATGAAGGAGGCTGACTGTTCCCTGAATTTGGGGCCATCATCATGCGGAATGGCCCGCACACCGTTTTGCTTGGCTTGAGACCCAGCCGACATATGCGCTGTTGCTGGTTGTCTTCAGATGGAATGAAAGGAAAGGAAACCTCAGTGGGACAGGGGACTCTCCGAATGCAGGAAGTGCTATGGGGGGAGCAAGCGTGTGTGGGCCAGTCTTTCCCAGAACAGGTCACGGTCGCCGGGAACTCAGTAGATGGATGGAAACGGACTTCCCCCTGGCATTTAGGAGTAATTGCTTGTGTTCTGGAACAGAGTAAGTGCACATTGTCAATAAAATCAGGGCATACTCATCTCCCTACATCCTCAGCACGATGATTTCTAGTGGTCTGGGCGCCTCTCAGGACCCCTCAAAATAGGTGTGTGCATCGACCACACGTCACTACAGGTCCCCGACACCCGGCCGGAGATTTGGTGGCAGGCAGGCAGGGTGGCACCGAGCAAAGAGCCAGATTCTGAAAAGGAGGGTTGGCGAGAATCTGGCACCGGGCCACACACTTGACCAGGAACCAGCATTGTCTTTGGAAGAAGCGGGCACTGCCCAGTGTGACAAAGAGCAGGTCCCCCTGCACGAGCAGTGACAGAGTCGCATTTATCCATTTGGGGAGGTGGGTGAGCGAGGGACGTCCTGTGAGGGACTTACAGGCAGCAGGACCCACGCCAGCGTGATGGACAATGACAGCGGACAGTGTGCGGAGACGCTCCCGGAGAAAGAAAAACGCCGTGATTCCTCCGGAAAGGAAGCACGGCAGCCCTCCGGAGGGGAAAACACAGCGACACAGAATGCATCCAAGGTCTGCCGTCGGGGTAGTCCCTCCGATGGAACAGCAGCGCTGACATCAGCAGGGAGGTCCGTGGGACGGAATCAGCAGTCCAGAGACACGCCCACGAGGACAAGCAGCACGTGACAACGGTGACAGGTCGAGTCCGTAGGGAAAGGGTCAGCACAGGAGCCAACCGGCCGTCCGCTGGGGGACAGCACAAGTTAGGTCCCGTGCCTGACACCGCGAACGAGGATGAGCTCTGGCTGGCTGCACGGGCTAAATGCATGGACACCGTGGAAGCGACAGGAAAACGGTACTTTCAACGTCTTATCCTCTCAGGGTCGGGGGAAGGCAGGGCATGACATCGAAGCCGGAAAGGAACAAGGAGGGCTGAGGGGCATGAAAACCATTTACATCTTCTTAAGCTTGTATATAGCAAGTATAGCAATAAAAGTTAGAATTTATCGTCATCATTAAATTCTTAAAACAAGCCTATAACGGAGGATAACCCTGTTCTTCCTGATTAAAAAAAACAAACAAAACACCGAGGCTCACAAAGACACAAGCACCCCCATGTTCATTGCAGCATCATTTACAATCACCCAGATCTGGGAGCAGCCGAGTGCCCATCGGTAGATGAGTGGACCGAGGAGCTGAGGTGCATCTACACCGACGAATACCACTCGGCCGGAAGAAGAAGGAGATGTTGCCATTGGCAGCAGCACGGGTGGACTAGAGGGCATTACGCTGAGTGAAGTCAGTCAAAGGGACACAAGCACCGTGGGCTTTCACTCACACATGGGATCTAGTGAACAAACAAATTGGAAGCAAACTCTAGGTACGGAGCACAAACTGACAGTGGCCGGATGGGAGGGAGTGGGAGGCTGGGCAATGAGAGGGAAGGAATTAAGAAGTACGGATGGCCAGCCGTAAAGGCGCTCGGGGGATGTGGAGCCCAGTGCAGGGAATGCAGTCAGTGACGTGATGCCTGTGACGGTGGCTCAGGTCGGGCAGTCAGAATTGTAACTTGTGCTCCGCTCTGTCACTTCGAAGCATGTTCTCTGCTGTCACTCAGTCTGTCACAACCACAGCCCCGTGCAGAGAGAGCACAGGACAGCGACGGTCACCTAGGAGCTCTGACTGCCGGCAGCGGGCCGGGGTCACAGCTGGACCCCCAAGCCCTCCGCACTCTGGGTCAAAAGTGTTTCTCATCCCACCCGCAGTGCCCCTGGGACGCCTGCCAACGTCCTCGCGTCTTCGCAGCCACCAGCAAGACACCGGCAGCTCCCAGACAAGGATTCCTCCATCCTGGGCAGTGTCGCTGATGAGCCAACGCCAGCCAACTGCCAGGAAGGACCCATCTGCTCGAGTGGCTGGATGGGAGCCAGTAGGGGCCCTGGGCTCCCTGTGCACCCAGCCACGTGACACCCCACGTTCACTTACTGCGTCTCCAGTCTCCCCGAGGTGCGTTAGAGACTCTAACCACCCTTGTGACAGGCAGATCAGGTGTGTAGATGCCCCCTGTAAGGGCACCGGCACTGCCACTTAACTTACAGTCCGTTTGATCCACTGCAAGACTCGGGCAGGGTCGTGGGTGCTCTCCAGCCCAGTGCTCGGCGAGCAGACTCGCCTTCTCTGAGATAATGGAGCGGTGCGGGGTCACGCAGATCGCTGCCGAGGGCCCTTCCCGCTGGAGTGGCAGTCAGGCATGGGGTCACGAGGTGGCACTGCGTAACGGGCCATGATCTGGATGTAATTATGCTTTATGGGTTTTTAAAGGCTCTCCTTCCCTGGAGTCTACCATGACAGCTTTCTCAAGGTGCGTGGCCCCGGTTGAGACGGGGGACTCGCTGGTTTCTGTCAAGCACAGCGGTGGACTGCCAGAGCCCTCGGGCGACTCAGCTGCAAAGAGTGACAGAGAAGCCACCGGCTCAGGCCTTGGGTCACACTCCTCTACCGCGGCCATTGACCCAGTTTGATAAACTCCACAGACTGAATTTGTTCACTTGCAAAACAGGGGAAAATAAAGGTGCTTCCCTCTTCGTGGTGGACGACCCAGCTGAGAATCTGTAAGAAGATCCACTTACAAAAACACTGTAGGAAGATCCCCGGGGCCCTTGCCGTGGTGGCCCAGGTGAGACGTGACATCGGTGAGAGAACAGCGGGTGGTCAGGAAGAGAAGAGACCGGAAACATCCCCCATCGGTGGGACCAGCAATCCCGGCAGCACGGGGAGGGAACAGGCAAAGTAAAACACCAGCTGCAGTTTTAGGTGGAGCCGCCGGGCTGAGCTGGGGTCCACAGATGCCACGGGCATTGAGGGGTGAGGCAGGGGGAGCAGGAGCTGAGCCGCATGTCCCCAAGATGCCCTGTGGAGGCACTGCTTTCTCGTCACGAGAGCGGGGCAGGGCCCTGAAGGGTCTCGAGACCTGGTGTTGATGTTGCAGATCTATCTCTTCCTGGAGCTCCCACTGCACGGGGGTGGGGAGGGTGATGAGGGAAAGCAGGGGTGCAGGGTGCAGACGCGGGCAGGGGTGCTTACGCCCATGGGCATGTAAGGGGTGACTCGTCCTCTTGCGGTGACAGGAGAGGGCCCTGTAGGTCACACAGGTTCCCACGGTGGTGCTGAGCATGGAGGCCGGTCCCTGCTGCGCCTCCACGCCCAGCCCACAACCTGTCACCAAGGACTCCTCCCCAAGACTGTCCCAGGAATCGGGTTGTGCTGGGAGCGCCCAGGATGCTCACCGGAAAGGGTCACATGGGAAAGCTGCGTGGAGGGGGCGGAGCTAGTGACCATTTACACTAATTTCAAGTTTCAATTCCTCACTGCATTTTCTTTCAGAAATTAAGTTTTTCTTTAAAAAGTCTCGTGAGTTAAACACTGGGCTCATACCCCCAGCAGCCTAACTGTCACAACCTGCCATCTGCGGAAAGAGCGGATTCAAATGTTTGGTGTCGGGGCAGTGGCCGAGGTCGGACAGGGCCGGCGCCCCACCCTCCGCTGGCGGCCAGGCCAGCTCGGCGGCAGCTCCACATCCACCGAGCACCCCGGTCCTCGATCAGAGCAGAAAACATGGAAAGCCACGGAAAGTTGGGTGCTTTTATGTTAATGAACCCAAGCCCTGTCAGAGCACGGTTTAGAAAAATGATTTGCTTTTACTGTTCTTTGGGTTTTTTTCATTCAATCAGTGATTTAATTACAAGAAAAGTGAGTGGTGTTCCAGCAGCACAAGGCGCCGAGAGCCCCAAAGGGGGCAAACACAATTACACATCGTAATGGAACCTAGTGGAGCGTCTTGCAGCCGCCGGTTCAAAGCACCGCGATGCTTTTGAAGAGGCGCGAACAGTGCAGAAACCTGTCACTGCCGTGTCTGTCTCTGCGTCCACGCAGAATACCAAACGCTGCTTGCTAGGGCTGCCCGCCTCCCAGTGTGGGGCGGGGGTGCACGCTACACTGTCCTCAGCTGGGGGACCCTAGGGACGGAGCAGCTGTTCATCCCCAGTGCCTGGAGACCCCTGCGCAGGCCTCCCTCCCCCTCCCGCAGGGGTGCCAGCCGTCGGGATGCCTGCCCTCCGGGACGGAGAGGCCATTCTCAGAAGGCAAGCTTGGGGCTGTGGCAAAGGGAGGGGACTGGTGGCCGGGAGGCCCCACGTGACAAACACCCACCACAAACGGCCAGGAGCTGGTCTGAGGACAGACAAGGAGACCAGACCGCAGGTCGGAGGTGGGGTGGCGAGGATGACAGTGTCGAGCTGACCAGGCCTCTTCTCAGCCCCGGGGATGGACCAGCACTCCCCTGGAAATCCGCCTATGAGACTGTTGGGCCCAAGGCCACCCCCTTCCGGCCAGGGCCCCCCAGCACAGTGTCCAGCGGAGCTCCCAGGAGCAGGTTCTCCCCCAAAGCACCCCCTGCACCCGGAAGCTACTGCTGGTACATCCGTCCCCAGCACGTTACCCTGCGTTCTGCCAGTGGGGAGAGACCTTCAGACACGTGCTCCCGAGGAAGACAAACATAGAGCGCACCCTTTTCTTTGAGAACCAAGGAGATAAATAAAATAGCAATCCAAAAGAGATGTTTCCACATCCCAAACAACACGAAAGGGCTAAACACTCGCCAGGTTCCATCTGCCCAGCACCGGACGGAGTAATCGGGTAACAACCACCACTTGGGGGGAGCTGCCTGGAGTCTC
The DNA here is from genome assembly GCA_007922815.1 of Macrotus californicus. Classification (NCBI taxonomy): domain Eukaryota; kingdom Metazoa; phylum Chordata; class Mammalia; order Chiroptera; family Phyllostomidae; genus Macrotus; species Macrotus californicus. Next base: position 291,983 of record VMDR010000177.1, on the reverse strand, counting down.
AGTAACCACAGCAACCGCACACCTCTCACCCCAACTTTGTGCGAGTGGTGATCTGAATAAGATAGAAGGTAATCATGGGGGGTTTCGCCTTCACCTAGAAACAAACAGGATGATCTTACAAAGAGATGTTTTCCAGGACACCGACCTCCCGGGTCAGATGCTTTCTGGAAGTAGACAGCGACGTCACCTGGTGCACGCGTGACCCCCCTCATCACGCACGTGTGGGCATGCGCTAAACATCCCAGGAAACCAACGGAGGCCTCCAAGTTCGTTCCTGTCCTTGGGGTACAAAATCAACCCTCTGGGCATCAAAAAAAATCCTGAATTATCCACTTGGCACCTTCAAGGTATTAATTTTCCGGAGGAAAAATAATTCCTGGTGCTCTTGCCACTCTGACGAAGGAGGGTGTTGTCCGGCTGGAATGGATCCCACAGAAGTCGGTGTTTCTGGCTGCGCTGACTGCTGAGCCGCCACCGGCGAGGGCGGCGGGGGGGGGGGGCACGGAGGTTCCCGAGGCTGCTTGCTGCTTGCAGAGCTTGGGAATAAATGATTTTGCCTCTTCATTTGCTTTGCTAAGGAAAGATAATGCCGTGCGTTCTGGGGCCATTTGTCACTGCCATGCAGTCCCCTGCGGGGATAATATGTAGACGAGGCAAGGACCTCGTGTTTCCAATTAATCAGGCCCAGGACGACGCACACAAGGAATGAAAGGGAATTTTTAATATTTGGAAATCGCGTGGACAGAGTAGCCAGGTCTAATTAAAATGCAGTCTCTCTTCAATTCACATGGCAGGCCTCGTTCGCTGAGTTCCCTTGTCAGTTCTCGCTGCAGTTCTCTTGCCCTGAAGAGCTCCCCAAGACAAGAGCGCCCAGGGGCTGATGCCCAAGCAGGGGGCTGTCCTCCCGAGCCTGCTGGTGAAGCCTGAAGGCAAACCTGGTCCAAGGACATGAGCACTTGGCACGTTGGCCCGGCTGGTGGCCACATCCTCTTTCCCCCCAGGTCTGAGCCTGGCCTTGAATTTTTCTCCATGCCCTAGACCGCGCCCTTGCACCTGGGTGCCAACCACAGCTCTCTATCCCCAAATGCAGCACTGAGGATCTGCCGTCGGCCTCAAGGAGCAAGCCTTCCGGCCCTTAAGCCAGGGCGCAGGTCTGTTTGCGATCTGTTGGTACTTGACGCAGGCTGTCACACAGAAGGCAGCATGCTCCCAGTTGTCCTTGTGGAGGGAGAAACGTGGTCCCTCTCGAGCCCCGGGACCATGGCTGTGGCACGCCATGGCCTGCGGCTCCTGCCAGGAGGCAAATGAATATACATATGAAGTCCTGAGCAAAACGAAGCACAGCCGGTTGGACACGCTGTGGCCAACAAGCTTTATTAATAACGCATAACACAAGAGCCCAGGTCCTGGTTTTTGGGGAATAGTTATCGTTGTAAATGACGTGGCATCGGTGAGGGATGAGGTCTTCAACGCAAAAGCAATGACAGACCCTAGGGAGTCACCGTGGGGCTCAGCTTGCAGTGCTCAGAAGTCCCATTATCACCCGGGATACAAAACGCACATGGGTTGTGACAGATATATGCCTGTCCAGTGGCCCTGGTCCCTCTCTGCTCTCACCGAAGACATCTCAGACCATCGAATCCGTCCTGCAGACCTAGGCCACAGCCTCAGCCACCATCGCCCCCGTCCACGCGGGCTGTGACCCCGGGCAGAGAAATTTCAGTCAGTCACACACCAAGGCCAAGGGCAGAGCCATTGCCAGTGTGAACTGGTGAGGCCCCAAACCTTCAGGATGTTAAGGGAAAAAAAATAATCAGACAAACCAGAAAATAAGTGGCTCCCTTTTTTTTTTCTGAGTTAATTCAGACATTTAAAAAAATTAACTCAAAGAACTTCCAGTCCCTGAAGGTAAGTGACCAGCGCTGGGCCTCTCGGGCAGCACTGTCCTCCCTGTTGGCCCCTCTCCTTCTCTAGATGATGCCTGGGGTGACCCGTCTGTCCCTTAACTAGGCATGGTGACCATTTTAACTTGGGAACACTCTTGCTGTTCACTGTAGGGTTACATAGTTCTCCCTTATGCATTGATTTGTGAGGTGAAAATCAGCTTCGTTTTGGAGATTTCTCTGCATGTTTATGGGGTCACAAGACGCAGGCAGATGTGTCCAGCAGCCACGGCCAGCGTTCGCCAGGCTCGCTGGTCTCTGCGCACAGGATGTCCGTGGCTGCGTTGGCTGGGCCCCCCATGGCCGGACGGGGTTTGTCATAGTGACCTCCAGCAGAAAGAATCCATGAACATCCGTGAACACGGCAGAGCACACACCTCTGAAAATTCTCCCCTTCATCAAAAGCAATGCAAAGCTGGCAAAAACAGTCCGAATCAACACTTTCAGAACTCTGGAAAGTAAACGGAGGCTGATAGCCACCCAGGGAGAGCTTATCGGAGAGAAACTGCAGCTTCGGTAAGAACGGGGCGTGGGGGAGGGGGAGCGAGTCAGAGCACTGTGATCAACCATCGCCCAGCCCCTTCACACACAGCAGGAGCCTGAAGAGAGTGATTGCGTTCCCCAGAGACGTGTCATCCCTGGGCCATCTGGTGAGCCCCTGGAGGAGCCCCTGGAGGAGCCATGGCGACAGGCCCATCCCTAAGGGTGGCTCCGTGCTAAAAGGGCTTGGGGGAGCGGCCACATCTGCAATACTTCCTGGCAAGTGTTGGCGGAGTACAGCTACCTGAGTGATGGGAAACTGCTGGCGAAGCGGTCAGCTAATCAAAAGTTGAAGAGGGAACGCTGGGGAGTGAGAGAGGTCTGTCGGAGTTTTGAAAAGCTCCTCCAGATTCCCGGAAATGGAGAAGACACTGCAGCTTGGCCGCAGAGGGCTGGGCGCATGCCCAGACACCCGAGAAGGCCCTTCGCTCGCTCCTCAAGCTCTGCCCAGGTGGGGAGTAAAGGCTGGGGCAGACCTGCACACGGCACGGCGGAGCATCAAGAGTGTGCCCTGACACACCCATGTGCAAAGACCAGGAGGCTGTGGGTTCCAGGCATTTAAGGAAATCGCAGGACAGCCACGAGCTGACCAATGAGCTGTGTAGAGACTTCAGGGGCGACAGACAACAAACCACGTAGAACCGGCTAGAAAAGTCACCGAACAAACCACCACAACAAACCACAGCAACAACAAAGTCTAGGGTGAGGGCACAGTCAGGTTTTCAGAGTCGCCACATTAGCAAATTGAAATTTCCAAGTTGCTCAACAACAGCAGAAAATATTAGGCATGCAACAAGGGATCTATCTGAATCTTGAAAGGCGGTACACTGTGAATTATGCCAACATCAGTTGAAGATTTTCCCTAGACAAGCAAAGAAATGGTGGCCCTGGCTGGTGTGGCCCAGTGGATTGAGCTCCGGCCTGCAAACCAAAGGGTCGCAGGTTCGATTCCCAGTCAGGGCACATGCCTGGGTTGTGAGCCAGGTCCCCAGTAGGGGGTGCACCAGAGGCAACCACACACGGATGTTTCTCTCCCTCTTTTTCTCCCTCTTTTCCCCTCTGTCTAAAAATAAATTTTAAAAATCTTTAAAAAAAAAGGAAATGAGAAAGTATGACCCATGCATAAGAAAAAAAAATCAGTAAACCTTGTCCCTAAGGAAACTCAGATGGTGGACTTACTAGACAAAAACTTAAATCAGCAATTTAAATATATTCAAAAACCCAAAGGCAATCATGTCAAAGAAGTAAAGGAAAGATGTATCTTCTTGCATAAGAATGATATCATATTACATAAAGGATACCAACACAGACCAGTTATGGGAACGAACCAGGTTGGAATTACAGAGCTGTGCACGGCACAATTCTAGAGAGGAAAACTCACTGGGGGTGGTCAACAACAGGCGCGAGCGGGCAGAAGGAACGATCGGCAACCTGGAGACAGACCAGAGAGATTGCCCAGTCTGAGAACAAGGAGAAGAACCTCAGAGACTTTGGGGACACCATCAAGTGGAGGGAGTCTGGTTTTGGAGGGAAGAGAATGTTCTCCAGCAGAGGACTAAACGCCTCCACAAAAATATGAAATCGTACACTTTCAAACGGAGAATTTTATGACGTGTGAATGATGTATCAATAAAAACTTAAATTTTAAAAACAAAAGAGCCAACAGTTTGATTTTGAGACCCCCGCAAACGCTGAAACCCCTCCGGGCGGACAGGCCCGCAGCTTGGTGCCCTGCCTGTCGTCTGGCTTCTGAGCTTTCACAGCCAGTTTCTGGTTCATTGTTGGTGGCAGTGTCTTCCTTTCTATCCTCCTTTCTGGAGGATTCGGTGAGGAAATACACAAGGAAGTGTGTCAGGAAGAATGGCAATTATACCTTGCATTAACATAGCATTGGCCATTACCCAGTGCTTTCAGCTCCACTGATGAGCTTAAACCTCCATGTGAGAAAGATGCATTATCCTTTGCTCAAAGGCAAGGAGCAAAGCCCTGGATCACATAGCTGGGACAGGGCTCCGCGGGGACCTGTCCAGGCCCGCTGGCTTCACAGCCCACCAGGCCTTGTGACGATGCCCCATCTGATACCAAGAGATCAGGTTGCTTTCTAAAGCACAGTGGATGGTGCCAGGACTGCTGGTCCCAGAGCTGTGGGGACCCAAGAGCCACACCTCGCTGGAGGTTGGTAGTACCTGGGGGTGCACTCTCCAGGAAAAGGGGAGTCAGATTTAGAACCCGGATTCACTGGGGCTTGCAGGCCTGCACAGGTGGCCACATGCAACAGCCCTCCCCAGGCACCGTGTGCAGCCTGCATGTCCGATGCTGCCATAATGTCAAACAGGATGTTCAAACAACCTGGTGACCAGCAAAGCCAGGGCTGGAAGGAATCTCCCCAGAATCCCACAGCAGCCAGGCCCCCAGGTTCACTGAGGGGGAGGCCGTGTCTGCTTAATTCCATGGCCACGGTGCCGCTTTTCCAGAAGGGGGGGCCCTGACCACCCTTCTCCCCAGAAGCAATGGCAGCACCCCGCCCTGCCTCGGGGGCCAGGTGAGCCCCTGGCCCTCCAGTGGAAACAGTTTGGGGGCTCCTGGGGTTCCAGTATCACAGAGACTGGGGACCCCTGGGGTCATGGCAACTCTCTTCTAGGTTTTGAGAGAGAGTAACCCTTCTTTTTGATAAGGACTTTCCGCGGGAGCAGCGCGCTGCCTAACCCTAACCCGGCAGACTCCGGGCTGTCAGCCTCTCCCAGCCTCCAGCAAACGGGACGCGGTGCAATAACGTGGTGCAACAGCGCCACCGCGAGGCCAACGCCGGGAAAGGCGCCGGAGCCTGAGGATGCCTGTCCTGGAGAGAGATGCTAAGGAATGTTCGGAGAATTGCCCATGTCCCACAGTTCCGCTCTTCGTCTGCGTAGACATAGCTAAGCTCCACGTCTTAACACCCCCCCACTCCCGCAATCAGGTCGCTCAGTTTCTCTCAGGCGGCTACACACAATCTCACCTCGGGGCCTTCGCCCTTGCTTGTACTTACTCGGGATACTTTCCCCAGGTCTTTTAATAACTTCCTCCTTCCCGTCACTCAGACCCTGGCTGAGAGGCCACCTCGTCTACAGCAGCCAGACCACCCCACGCATCACTGTCTCATCAGACACAAGTTTAATTTTTATTCATATTCTTTTTCATGCTCTGAAATTGTCTGACTTATTCACCTACTCCCCATCTGCCTGTCCCATACTCCCATACCCCAGAATGAAACTGCATGTCTGTCTTCTTCACGTCCCACCATCTGGAATGGTGCCGGGTCAAGGGGGGTCTCCAGTTACCTGGGTGGGTGGGTGGATGGGTGGATGGATGATGGATGGATGGATGGATACCTGGGTGGGTGGATGGGAGGAAGGACAAACAAATGAGGGAAGAAAAAGGCCAACAAATACCACCTTGATTAGCAAGCCTACAGCCAATGTTTGGGCTCCGTTTCCAAAATTCAGAGATGTTGAAGGCAAGGACAGGCGGTATGGCGCATCCTTGCTTGGAGAACACCTGCAGTCAGCCAGTTTGGCTTTAACAACAGGCAGGTCTCCCACGAAGGTGCAGAATTAGCCCAGGTGTCATACGCAGGCTGTGTTTCCCTTTACACTCCCTCTGCGTCCCTAAAGCTGCTATTGGCACCGAGGTGTTTTGATGATTCCTTCCCATGTAAATGGAGCATGCTTGTGCTAAAACAGAGAGCATCTCTGACAACAGAGAGGGAGCACGTTTGCCCACTGAATGTGGCAGCTCCCCAGAATCAAAGCCTCCCTTGCCATCATCTGCTGATGCTTCGTGTCCGGGGGTTGAACTTGCAGCTGTGAGCTCCTCCACACACCCTGTCAACCAGGAACGTCCACTGACCTGAAAGCAGAACCTGCCGCAAAGCTGCTGGAATGGGGCTCAGGGGCCTTTCCTCTGCAGGAGAGCTACAATGGGGTGACTGTTAGTGTTGAATTATGTTTGTTCACAGACAAATAGCTCTGGGGGGCACAGTGGAGGTGGCATTGCTAAGGAGCTCCGCAGCACCCCCTGGAACTATCACAGCACTGCCTTGCAGACATGCATGGGGTGGACAGCCACCAGACGGAAACCCTCAAGCGTGGACTGACGTCCTCGGTCACCGCGTCGGGTAATTTTGCCCTGATGCAGATAAAGATGATGGGTTTTCCGGCATGAACTGCATGGCAAATTTGGGTGATGGCTCCCTCCCAAAGTGCCTAGTAACTAGGGGGAAACTCCTTCCAACTTGCTACCATGCAGAGTTTTCGGAAAGGACTTGCAGAAACACAGCAAACCTGGCATTCCTAGCCCCAGGGCTGGAGACATGCCCTCCCGCACAGGGGCAGCCACTCTGGGCTCGCCATGAGCACTAATGACCTGCGTCTAGGCTCACACCCGACACTGTGACCTCTGCTCAAGCACTAATGACCTGCGTCTAGGCTCACACCCGACACTGTGACCTCTGCTCAATCTCCTCCACCCCTCGAGAAACACCACCTGTGGGTTCCTCCACCTCCGTCAGCTGTCCTCACGTTCCTGCGTTCATTCTCTGACATTTGCTAAGCCCCAGCTAAGTCCTCTCCACCCCTTGAGGGCCAGGGCAGCAGGCGACACCACCAGGATGCCCTGTCCTCAAATCTGCAGGGGCGAGCGCACAGGGAAAAGCAGGGCTCAAAAAGGGAACCCAAAGCACCCCCGTTGAGAGCTCCAGAATCACCTGGTACATCCGCACCAGAACGCTCTAAGCCTGGGTTTCCTCATCTACAGGCTGGGGTGATAGCAGGACTCACCACTAGGGGCGCTGTAGTCCATGTCAACTCTTTAGGTTGTAAACGCTGAACAATCAATCAGGAGCTTCCAGGGTTCAGCACGGGCTAGGGAGGGGTCCCAGGCACCCCTGCCAAACCTAACAGAAATTTCAGCTGGAAACGACTTTCCTTTTTAAAGCAATCTCATGTGTATTAGATGTCTTCATCCTGAAGCAGGCGGTTGAGAATTAGAGGGTCTCCTAATTAAGAGGAGGCACCTTTGAGCGGGCGGGGTCCCCTGTGTTAGACTGAGAGCCAGCCCACCTCGGGGCTGCCTCACGGGGTCACGCCCACCGGCAGCTGCTGCGGAGCGCCTCCTTGGCAACTTATTGGGTCAGGATGAATTTGTTTCTCATCAGTAACCACTCAAAGCCCAGGTGAACCCTTTCCCCCAACCAGCTCCCTTCCCAGCGCAGGGCTCTCATCCCCCTGTGTGCTCCAGGACACTTAGCTCACTGACTTCCTGAGCTCGCTGGGAGAATAAGAGGATTAACAAGAGATTACTTTCGACATCTTAAATCTCTGTAGAAAAAAAAATAACAAACTCCACATCTGAGGAGGGAGGAACAGTCAGGTATCTGGCCCATGCTTTGTTTTCCTCCCCTTCTGAGCTTGACACAAGAGATTTTACAAATCTGTGAGATTTTGCATGGTGCAATTTCAATCTAGTCTTCTGGGAGGGTTTTTTCCCAGGTCCCGGGGCTCTGGGCTTCAGCAGCTCTACAGGTGAGAATGGCGTGTCGTGGGTCCCGTGGGTGATCATGTTCGCCGTTTCACGCACTGTACCAGGTGGGGTAGGCCGGGCTTTGCTGTGGTAACGACCAGCTTTACTATCTCAGGGCTCAGTGCCACAGTTCCTTATTTCTTCATCTCTCCTGGGCCAGTTTGGCTGTGCCGGGGCTCTGCGTGTGATGACCACTCTTATCCCAGGCTGGCAGGAGCTCATTTTGACATGTGTTTCCAGTTGCTGAGGCATGGGGAGGGGGGAAGGGGGGGAACATGGGCAATTGGGCGCTGGCTCTGCCACTCATACCCTAACAGGACACACGTCACTTCCACGGGTCCATCATTGGCTCCAAATCACACAGCTGTGTCCACCTTCAGGAGAGGTGGGAAGTTAACCTACCACGTGCCAGAAAGAGAAAGGGACAGCACACAGAGCTCAGCATCCTGTGACCGTCACCAGGGGGAGAGCCCTGCGTCAGTCTTCCCGTTTCCAATGGGGAGATGGACAGAAGTGGCACATGTCACAGGAAGAGACCCAGGAGGTCCCGGTTCTCTGCCCAGCTTTCTCCTCACCACATCACAGACCCTGTGTCATCGGAAACTGAAATTCCCAGATGTCAGGAGCTGGGGGTAAGTTAGCAAAGACACTATGAAAACATGTTTCACATGTGTCATGGAAAGGGAGCCCTTAGAGCTGTGCAGGACAAGGGACGAGTGTTGGGAACCACCGGGCCACCCCCCCACAGTGTGAGTGAGCCCAGGCCCCCGCTGCCCATGCTAACCTTGTGCAGGGCCATGCGCCCACCGTTTCTCGGTGAAACTGGGGAAAGAAAAGGCTGCTCTGATGATCTGTGAGTGCCTCAAGGACACGTGTCAGTGTCGTACCGAGTCAGAGAGGGATGAGGGGCTCCGCCCCTCCGGGCTCCTCGCCAGTCAACTCGCAGTAGCTTTGCTGGTAGCATCTCTTCTGTGAGGTTTTAGCGCAAGATTTACAGGAAGAAAATCTTCGATTTAACCATTCGGTAAAGTAAAAATCACTGATTCCAGTCCAAGCTGTTGCTTTTGCAGATGGAGAGAATGAGGCTTGAGGAAATGAGGGGATGGCCCCAAGGGAGATGGTGGCAGGCAGAGGGGATGAACACTCAGACAGGAGGACCAGGCCTGGGCGGAGCGTAGGGAGCCCGGGATACACGTTCCAGCCAGCCGCGCCCTGGCTGCGTTCATGCAGCCACCACACCCCGCAGCTCTCAGCCTGTTCCCTCATTTGCAAAATCATCATAAAAACATCTCTCCTGCCCGAGGTAACGAGAAAGTAAACATGGAGAAAGGATTGATTTGACAATAATAAGACTTTGCATGAGAATTTAGGGATTTTAAAATATTATTTCCTATTTCTGACAAGCATGTAGGGAATTGGTACATGCAAAACAGTACATATGCGGCTTGCACAATCTTTTGAAAAATAACTTGACAACAAAAATCAAAAGCCACTAGAAATGTTCGTGACCTTTGCCATGATAATCTCACCTCTAGGAATTTAGATTTGGGCAGGGACGATGGGGGGCGCGGAGAATCTTAAATACCAAAAATCATGTCCACGAACACGCTTCCCTCAGCATTATTTAAAATCACAGAAAGTTGGAAATGAATGGAGTGTAGAGTAAAATATGATAGATCCGTGAAAAGTTAGGAGAACTACAGCAGAAAAGCAAACGCTTCCATTACAACCTTAGGTAAGGGAGCCAAGGTTCAAGTGACTGCCCGGAGTGGTACAAGGACACGTTGTTAAAGACTAAGTGGAAACAATGTCTTCCTTAGTTTATAACCTTTCTCGGAGGCAAACATACTGCTTTTACAGGGAAAAACAAATGCAGAAAAGCACTCCCCGCGTCCCTCCTGCTGTGAGGGCCGCTTGCAGGAATAAATTGTGCAATCGGCGTGCAAGAATTCCACACTCCTTGAACGATCGTCTGCGGGTGAAAGATCGTCACAGTCGATGTCACATCACGTTTGGTTCCAACCTGCTACTTTCAGTCGAACACCGCCATTTCATATTTCTCTTCCTATTCTGAAATTAAACTAAAAGCATCACAGGGGCAGATTCTCACCCAATTCCGTATTTAATTAAGCTTTTAAGAAACATCCCTCTTTTGTAGGTTTGATTGACTGGAGTTCCCTGGAGGCTTAGCCCTCTGCAGAGAAACTAGAGGGGGCAACTCCCCGTGGCTACAGCCCGCCAGGGGGAAGGGCTTGTGAACGTGCACTCACAGGGCCACAGAGACACCCTTCGAGCCATTCCCCAGCCGGGGCTGGAGTGTTGGTGGGAGCTCAGAAGTTGACGGATGCGAATCAACCACAGCTTGTACAGGAACATTGACCACAACACTATTCAGGTCATTAAAAAGTGGAAGCAACCCAAATGTCCATTAATGAACAAGCGAAAAAAAAAAAAGTGAGCCCTGACCTGTGTAGCTCAGTGGATTGAGCGCCAGACTGTGAAGCAAAAGGTCTCCGGTTCGATTCCCAGTCAGGGCACATACCTGGGTTGCGGGGCCAGGCCCCCAGTAGGGGGCGCATGAGAGGCAACCACACGTGGATGTTTGTCTCCTTCTCTTTCTCCTCCCTTCCTCTTTCTCTAAAACTAAATACATAAAATCTTTTTTAAAAATGCAGTCTATTCATACAATGGAATATTATTCAGCCATAACAAAGAATTAAATTCTGATGCAAGTTACAGGGATGAAGCTTCAAAACTGTGCTACATGGAAGCAGCCAGCTCTAGAACCCCACATAGTTAGGAGTCCACACATAGGAAATGTCTAAAATGGGCCAAGCCGCAGAGACAGCAGATTAGATAGTGCTTCCCGGGGACAGAGGAACAGGGACGGCCGCTTAGTGAGTGTGTGACTCCTGCTTGAAGTGATGGAAAGATTCTGGAATTAGAGCAGGTGGTAGGGTCTCATGGATGTTCAGAAAGCCACTGAATGTTACACTGGAAAATTACAAAATGGTGCGTGTTTAAACGAGGTGTGTGAATTTTAACTCTCTCCCCTTGCACACTCCTCTTCAGCTCACAGTGAGGGCCACGGGGCAAGATGGATTCTTCCACCCTGCGATCCATCATCTTCACCATTAAGAACTCATCTTTTTCTTATTATTTGCGGAGAAGGCTGTGCACTTGGCAGCCCCCTCTCGACGTTGGAAACAACAGCCCTGCCAATGACATGGAGGTCAAGTGTTGGCAGACTCCGAGGAGCCCAGATGAGTGCTGGTGACTCCCTCCACCCGGCCCCATTCCCACAGAGATATTTCTCAACTTTCTCGTTGTTTGGATAAATGACTACAAGGCAAGCACTCCTGAAAGGTTGCTGATTAAAGTGTCCTTCATTGTTAAAAACATAATTAAATAATGCTTGGATGTATCATTGCTTTGGGGAGGTGGCGCGCAGAAGACATTAGAATCTCAAATGACCCCATCAGAGAGCGATCCAGTTAATAACCCTTTTTAATTATCACAGCTAGCCACACTGCCGTCACATCTGCAAAGTCTAGTTGTAGTTATAGAAATTAAACTGCATATCCAGTTGCCCAGCTCTACCCTCCATGAGTTCCAAAGGTGGCTGGACAAAACAGAATTTTAAAAACAGCATGGCATTATAAATAGCCTGCTCCTTGGTACGGCTGGTCAGGCTGTTGTCACTGAGATATTTCCTCTGATTGGCACCTACATTCGATGATACCGCCCCTAAAATGTCGAGATTAGACGTTATGAATTACTGTCTAATAATACTGGCTACCTGCTTTGCATAAACTATAAATAAAATCCCCCTCGTGCCATAAAAAAAATATTGTCCTGTCACTGCTTTTTTCTGTAAGATGACTAGTGAAGTTTACCGCTCCTTCACTGGCTGTCGGCGTGAGGAACTCTCCTTGAATTTGGCAACCTGAGACTCCGTGACTCGACTTCCCTCAGGAGCGGATCGCGGGCAAGCACACGAGGTTTGCGGGAACGAAGTCAAAAGGTACAATTCCCATGCAGTAGCAAACCCAGCGTCTGAGTCCCAGGAAAAACTTTCCTCCAAAAAGTTTTCCGCTCTTCTTCGCTCGCTGTGCAGCGAGAAACTTGGGATTGTCTTGCTTCTAGAAACCCAGTCTGGATGAGTCCTAGAAGCGGGGCATGAACAGGGGGAAGACCACTGTGTTGGCGAGAAACATCGAAGCCATGCTGTTAATAAAACTCACTTCTCGGCCTGTAAGTCCTTCACGTTCACGTTCCATGACCTCTCCCTGAGACACACCGAAAGTGCTTGTCGGAACCGATCATTCTGTCGATGGGCGTTCCTCCTTCAAACTATCCTGCTGCTCACACTCATGCCCATTGTGTTACTTGTTCAAAACACTCAGGCTTCTACCGTCCAGGAGGATCATGCCTGTCACTGCACAGACACTGGGAGTGATGACGTGAGAGCGTCTTCTCCGACAGAGCTTCGAGAGCCACCCATGGTCTGTCTCGGGTCATGGAGCCGTCAGGGACCAGATAAAGGCTGCTCCTCTGCCTTGGAACCAAGGTAACGTGGAAGAGTCACGGTCAACCCATGAGGGATGGGAGCTGAAAATGCATGGAAGTTCTCAGAACCATTTGTTACTGCAGCAAAACAGCCTGTGCTGACTGCTGCCTACACATACCATATTTTAGCATTTAGTAAATATCTGATAAATATCAAATGAATGAACGAACTGATGGGTGGATGGAATGAAAACTGTAAAAACCGTTATTATGATTATTTCTGCATAATCAAGCGCAGGTTGTCCATGTTCACAGAAAATAGTTTTACTTCATACGGAGACTAGATGTGATTTCTGGACATGAGGCTCACACATCTATATTTCACCCCAAAAGTCCAGCACCCCACATGCTGATTTCTGGAACTGCACACCACAGAGAGGGATCCTGGGCATTGCTCCACTAGCTGACACAAGGACCAGATTCCCGGGTCGGGTCGTTAGTTTTGAAGATGGTAACCAGAGAGGCAGCTTCTCTGGCCACACTGTTTCTTTTATTAGAGGGCTCTGGGTTCAAGTCCCAGCTCTGCCTCCCACGGAGCAATTATTCAGTCCTGTGGGGGTAAGAGATCTAATAGACCTCGCACGTAAAACTTCTTTTTGAACAAACCTGAGCAGGTCAAATCCCTCCTCCATGCACCTCTCCTTAGAACCTCTACCACCGCTGTCATTCCGTGGTTTTCCTGGATTAAAATTTGATTAATGCCTGTCTCCACAGCAGGTATTGTCAGCGTCCTGCCTGTATCCCTCCGACCTTATCATTCCCGGAGGCTCAGCCAATTTCTCTGGCCCTGAGAGCTTTCCTTGGAACCCTGGAAGGCTACCGCCCAGGTGGCCGAAGTGCCAAGGAACGCACCCCTGGGAGCAGCCCCCCAGCATCGAGCCTCTGAAGTCAGCACATAAATACCCCAACTCCATCACTCTTAGGAGGGATAGCCCTGCGGTGTGTCTTACATATTTTCTCAGTCTCGCATGGGCCTATGCTTCAGCTGTCCCCTGCAGTTCCTGGCTGATAGGACTCTATGTCTCTTCCCACTTCTCTACCTGTTTCTTGCATGTCCCACCTAGCTGACTGGCACTGGAATCCTTTCTCAGAGGCATCCAGACCAAGGCAGCCCCTTTCCTAAGACTAAGCCTGGGGCGACCTATTCCACTAAGATGACTTATTCACCACTGTGTCTTGTAATAGGTACTCAGTCAATAATTGAACAGAAAAAAGGGAAACCATTTATCTTTAGTAGTCACTGTGCAGATGCACCTCATTGGATTTTGGACAAACTTGGGTTCTGTTTCACTTGGGGGGGGAGAAAGGAAGGGCTTAAGACTGGACTTCAAGGAAAGGCTGCCGGGTGATGGGTAACGTCCTCCCTGCCTTCCGGAGTCAGGACTCCCAAGGCAGAAATGACTCCCTCCTCAGTATGAAACCCTCCAAGATTGTCAGCTCCTTGACAGACACTTAACAAGACTTCAGAAAGCGTTGACCTCAGCCGACACACCGTCTCAAGGAGGTAATTCAGAACTACAGCCAGGTTGACAAGCCACCCCTATCACTGAGGCTTAAAAGCAGGAGAAGCTGTGGCTACCTTGTGGCATCGAGAACAGACATGTCACCTCTGGGAAAAGTGCAAGTGCAGTCAGCATGTCACCTCCCACTACTGGCTATGCAGAGACTTTAATGAAACATTCTTGGGATTAATCTGCTCCGAAGGCCTGCCTCACCCGCTCCTGACAGGGGGTAATTTATAGCTTAAAGAGATGTCATCGACTTTAATAGGCTTCAAATCTCACCTTAAAGCCACTGACTCCTCTCAGGATCCAGTGATTCAGCTCCTGCCTGTCTGCCTGTTTCACCTCATTCAGGAATGCAATCATAAAGGAGTTTAAAAAGCTCTCCGGCTTCAGCGCTGGAAAGGACCTTATCAGCCAAGGAATCACAGGATGGCATGTCTGTCGCGGGCAGCAGGGAGCGTGAGTGAACACTGTCGGGACCCGGAGAGGACCTATTGGGATCAAAGGAGCAACCACATTTCCACCACAAGTCACCGTTCCCAGGCAGGAGAGAAGTTCGGGTCTGGTGGGGTCAGATTCTTTTTTACTTTTCAAGAGAAGCTGGAATATCCAGGTTTATAAGCAATCATTCCCCTGGTCTTATGTGTTGATAATTAATTTAATATTTAAAAAATAATAGAAAAAAATAATAATCATAGATCATTGTAAAATCACTACACGGGAAAGATTGGTAGTTAGCTCATACTTACCAGGTCTACTATGAAGGTTGTTAAAATAGTGAAACCCTTCCATGTAAACTAAGAAGTTATTATTCTGGCCTCTCCAAATGACCCGCATCAGTATCCTGGCAGCCCTGGACTGCCTCAGAACCTGTCAGACTGTCCATAATCCAGTGACAACATGGTCAGCGTCCGCTGCCCCTAACCCCTAACCAGCAGGACCCCTCCTGGGGCCTGTTTTCAGCACCACGGCCAGCGCCCACGCGCAGCTAACCCCTAACCAGCGAGTCCCCTCCTGAGTCCTGTTTCAGCACCACGGCCAGCGCCCCCACCTGCCCCGTGCTCGGGAGGTACTTGTGACATCTGGAGTCATAACTCCATAGAAACACACTTCGCGTTTGGCCCGTTAGATACCCCTAAGCTTGGGCAAATTTAGGATGAACGTGCCATTCAGAACCAGAGTCACTTCCTGAGTCTCCTCTCTGCCTCTTGATCGACCCCAACATGCAGGTTCTTTGTTGACAACAACCGCAGATGGGGCCCTGATATGGAACAAGTGCAGTTTTCCACTCACAGCGCGGAAAGAAATACACAAGGTGGGAGATGCACGTGAGTGGATCCCTTGTGACAAGTGCCAGATGCTTCGGGATTCCTACCAGCTGCCCTTTGTCACATCACAATGGTGCCCACACGCCCTGACCCTTCATTTCCCCAGCACGGTGACACTCCAGGGCACACTCACATGGGAACACTGAGACCAGCCTCCCTAACGCTGAGATACTGAAACTAGGACCCTGAGGGTAGCTACAGGGGAAACCAAGCATGTTCTCTCTCTAGCCCCCTGGCCACCCCTGGGGCAGTCGGCTCCATCTTCCACAACAAGGCACCTGAGAAGGTCAGGCCAGAATTTCTTTTCATTTCTCTTAAGGATGTTGTCATCAAGAAATCTTCCCTAATTATGTTCAGCCATAACAAAGGGGAATGGGAAATTCAGACATTAAAGGCATTTTCCAAAGAGGACAGGGAGATGGCCAACAGGAAAAGATGCTCAACAGCGTTGACCATCAGGGAAAAGCAAAGCAAATCCCCAGCCCTGTTGGCTTTTTCATTAAAAAAAAAACAAACAAATAAGAAATAACAGGCATTGGTGAGGAGGTGGGGAAGAAGGAACCCTTGTGCACTGTTGGTGGGAATGTAAGCTGGTGCAGCCACTGTGGAAGACAGTGTGGAGGTTCCTCCAAAAATTAAAAACAGAGTTGCCGTTTGATCCACCGGTGCAAATAGGGAAACAGGATACGCAAACGATATTGCAGCGCTAGTCACAACAGACAAGTTACGGAAACAAGCTAAGTGTCCACCAGTGGATTAGAGGTTAAAGAAGCAGGTATAGGCAATGGAGTGTTATTTAGCCATGAGAGGGAAGAAAATCCTGCCATTCCCAACAACGTTTCAGCTGTAAAAGGAACGAGGTCTGAGGGTCTGGAGTCAAACGGGGGGACTGTAGCGGATGACTCTGCTGTACAGCTGAAAGCTGCAGAGACAGTAGAACGTAAATGTTCTCACCAAAAAAAAAGGAAAGAAAATGTGTGAGGGAAAGGACGTGTTAATTAACGACCATAAGTTCTGAGTTGCACGCCACTCTGGGATGCAGAAGGAAATCTCTCGCCCTGCACTCACTCCCTCCCGGGAGACGAATCATGGCTCTATCCAGCCTCGCCATGCTGTGCGCACCACCCACCTGTGAGCCACTTGGGAGCTGCCTCATTATTAGGGAGAAGCCAGGCAAGGCGTCTGTGACAGATGCTGATCTTGAACATGATGCCACCTACATGTAAAACTGGGTGCCCCTTAGTCCCCACCGCAGTGGTGGCGCCACAGGCTGCAGACGTGAGAACTATTCTTTCACCTCCATGCTAACTCTGCGCCCAGACTTTGTCTCTGAAACGTAGAGCCCACCCCGTGTTCCCCAGCGGTGCAGGGATCAGAAACAAGAACCCGAGAGTCTCTGAGCTGGAAGGGAGGTCAGAGACCACCGAGCCCTCTCTATTCACTTCTCATGGGGAAAATGATCACCCAGATAAGTGATGTGTCCAAAGCCACACAGCAATAGAGAAGCTGTGGTCTCAGGTCCTCGGATGCACAGTTTGGTCTCTTGCTCCCCAGAAACTCATAAGCCCCTGGAGGGCAGGCCCTCTGTCTCCCCTTCCCTCTGCTTCCCCTCCATCCACACAGCGCAAGGCACACGGCAGAGCCTGGGCACGTAGATTCCAGAAGGAAGGACAAAGGGTTAAATATAAGCAACAGACTGACCCTTGCCCCGCCAACCTGCCCAGGCTGTCAATGATGGCCTGTTACGACCTGTCTGCCCACGCCATTTTCATGATCAGAAATGATGAATTGCGGGCAAGGTGTCCCTTTCAGCGCAGTGACTAAAGTCACACCACTAAATCCCTTCGAGCCAAAGGTCTTCCCACATAAGAATGTAAATTTCATAGGGAGCTTTGGGAAGCATTTACATATCCTTTAGTGAACCTCAAGGCCAATGTTTGAATTATTTTCTGTCTAGACTTGGCTGTTACATGCATTACTCTGGAATTCAGAATTTTCCCCACAGTCCTGGGCTTCCTTGCTGCCACAGTACCCAGAGGGCACAGTCTGCTCTTCCTGACGGCATTTCCCCCTGCTCCTTCCAGCAAGAAACCCCAAGATGAGGATTGAAGACTAAGAAAGTTATTGCGGAGGTAATCCCAGGAAACATGGGTATGGGAATAGAAGAGGAGATCAGGAGATCAGGCAGCAAGGAACCAATAAAGGGTGAGTCGAGCTAAGTAATCACAGGCAAACAGAGCTTCATTCTTCTGGGGACTCCGAAGCCAGTGGAGTCACCCCTCAGACTTAGCTCACTGAAGGGACAAAGGGACTCAGCCACTTCTATACCAATGCAACCCAGCCTTCCATTGTGACATGCTCTTGGGGGTGTTACCTTGCTCACCAGGCTCAGGGAGAGTGAACTCTGGCCTTGGGAAAAACCTTCGGGCAGTTGAAGTCTGTACTATGACCCGAGGGGGAGGGGTGACACAGATATTACCTCCCATGGACATGTCATCAGCAAAGGAACAGTGATGTTTCTACTAATAGCAGGGACTGAACAAGAAGGAATTTAGTCTTGCGACAGGGCTTTACAGAATTTCAGCTCAAGTCTCCCCTGGAGATTGAATGTCCTGCCCCCAAAGGCCCACCTACCCATTCACTGGCTTCCCCAGTTCCCTCCACGCAGAGAGAGGGCTAAAGGTCATTTCAGGAAATTCAGAGATCAAATATTTACCATAATAAAGTCACTGAGGATGACATCAGAGCTACTCCATGAACGACCACACACCTGAGCTCAAAGCTACCCTACTGCTTCCCTGGCACTGGGGAGAGGGCATCTCCTCCCTAACAGTGGGGAGATGACCTTCAACACAGATGGGCAGGTGCCCAGTTACCAGCAGGGGTCTCCCTGGGTGTGCCAGGGAGGGAGACCACCTGTAGCCCTTTGTGAGGGTGGGCACCCAGCACTGGGCAGGCTCTACCAAGAGCGTCCTGGCACCACCCGCCTGAGCTCACCAGTCCTTCCCCGACCCTCTGTGCACGGTGCCAGGAGGCTCTCTCCCTCATCACCACTCAGCAACGGGGCAGCCTCAGACAGTCCCATTTCTCAAGGTCAGCCCTGCCCCTCCAGCATCATGAGTCTTGGCCCAGGAGAGCCATCACAGGGAGATGGGGCCCTGGAACGAGGGGAGAAGGACCTGGCAGTTCCAAGTTAAGAACAAGGAGGAAATAAAAAATTCATGATCCAAATCATTGGCTCATAACACTCCTTATGATGCCAGTTTGGGTCCAAGTGAAGGAGATGGAGAGGGAGGGATGCTAACGGGGTGGCAGTTATTGCTCTGAATGGGGAAGTGGGCAATTTTGGCCACAGGGCCACTGAGGGTGACCGTCCTTGGCTGATCCATTAGCCTCTGTCTTCCACACGGCTGTGTGAGAGAGCCCTTCCGGACGCTGGCCGCACACTGCACTGGAAAGAACATCTTGCTCGTGGAGAGGAGACAGGCGTGTGATTTAGCGGCTGATCGGGCAGCGGCACATCTGCGCCCCCAGCTCCCTGCACGGTCTTGCCTGCCATCTGCGCCTGGTGCACTTCACCAAACAGGAGCCGGGAGTCTGGGGACCAGGCAAGGCTGCAGCGGCAGGGAGCAGATGCTGGCGTTTCATGGAACTCCTGGACCCTCCCAATTTCCGCCCAGTGCTACTTTCCCAGCATGCCAAGGTCATTAGGAAATGACTGAGGGGGAAACACTGACAGGGGTACATGAAACTTTCTCTTTAAAAGACTGGAAAAGCCACCAATCTCATGTATCATGGCATATGCAACCCCGATCCGCAGGGACAGAGTCAGTGGTTTTTGCCTGAGTCCTTGCCGCGGCTGAGTGATCATGCCTCTCCCGGGGCCTGGGTTTCCGTAGGGCCCAGGAGCCTGCAGGGCACAGACCCTCAGGTGTGCCACGTGCCCTCAAAAAATCTGCTGCTGAGACTTGGTCTCGAGGCACATCAGCATCTTAGCATCTACCAAGCTCTGTAACCTGCTCTTGCAGCCATGCTCCATCTGCCAGCCAGGAGGGAGCCTTTTCCTGATCCCAGACCATGCCATAGATAGATAGATAGATAGATAGATAGATAGATAGATAGATAGATAGATAGATAGATAGATAGATCAAGGTGCAAATGAGCCGCCCACTCCTCCCTGTTACTGTGGGGCGAGGCATGGAGGGCTCTGCACCTGCCTGGGGTTCCAGCCCCCCTCCAGGGCTCCGCTCTGTTTTGAAAACAGCAGAAGAAACAATGTGATTTTTCTGCTGCAAAAAAAACAAGGAGTGGGGCCCCCCCAGTGAGCTGTCTTTATTTCCTGGCTGACAGTCCTTCCATGATCTCCAGTGCACAGCAAATTAATTGAGGGCTTGAAAACACAGTTTTCCATAGGTGATGGGTATAAATCACCTTGTGGGGGTGAGGGGGCGGGACGTTTCCAGTCCCAGGCTAGGAAAACTCAGGGCTGGTTTTTGCATCGGCTCGAAGACATCATTTGCCAATTAGCTCGGAAACGCTTGGCTGGCTGCTCTCCAAAACCTGCCTGTCCTTGCTCACGGGAGACATGGGGGAGCTCTTGCCACATCATTTAGCAGCTTTCTGTGCACCTCTCCACCGAAACAAGATCCCTGCAGGATCAGAGAGCAGCTCCTTGGCCAATAATGATTCCCCATCATCACAGGTGAGTGGTTCCCAGCTCTTCTTCTCTGAAGAAGGGACAGGGGCGCCCGTGAGGGGTGGGCACTTACCCGGAAGAAGAAAGAGAGGAGCCAGGGTCACGGCACGTCCATCCCCTTCAAAGAGCACTAGCCTGGATACTCTCTCGCTCCGCGTGTCTCTCTCTCTCTCTCTCTCTCTCTGTCTCTAGGCCTCTCAGATCCTGTTCCCAGTTTGTACCAGCACATTTCAGCCAGTGGGCGGGCTCCCAGAGTGGGCCCAAGCCCCAGCCCATGGGCCGCCTGTGGCCCAGGATGGCTGTGAATTCGGCCCAACACAAAATTGTAAATTTACTTAAAACCTTTTTTTTTTTTTTGCTCATTCGTTTTCGTTTGTATATTTAATGTGAAATCCAAGACAACTCTTCTTCTTCCGGGGAGGCCCAGAGATGCCACAAGTTTGGACAGCTCTGGTGCACGGAAAGCGTGGTATACACGTGGCGCCCTGCCAGGGTTGTGGAGTCCAGACTCCCACACACACGTGAAGTAACCAGGGCCCCACCCAGCAGCAGGAGGAGGGAGCAGCCCTCGGAGCTCCCGCCACCCCGTGCAGGCTGTGACAGCGTGCTCACTCGCCCGCCCGCCCGCTCGGGCCCCTGCTGGGCAATGCTCTCTCTGGAAGGCTCCTCCTGTGTCGAGCTGAACAGGGGCTCACAGCCGCTCTGGCTCTCCTTGCCTCTGCAGCCTCAGAAACGCGAGGTTGGTTTCTCTCTCCCACAGATCCACAGAGGCAGGACCCGGAACTCCCAAGTCTGCTCTTTCAGGAGTTCAAGCTCCCTCACTCTGCAGGAAGACATTTTTAAATGCTTCTTCTCGCTCTACATCCAGTTTTTGAATCTTGCTTTCAAATGAGGGAAACCCACATACTTTGGACCGAAGCTTGAGAACACTAAGCCCGAGAACACTAAGCCCAGCCCAACAGGACTGAGAGCAGATACTTGAATACACGTTCCCACACCGTCGTTCCCAGGGACCGAAGGCGGAAGCCACCCAAATGCTCGTCCGTGGGCGAGCGCACAAACCGACTGTGGTAAATACACACAGCGGAACACTCTCCAGCCTTAAAAAGGCAGTTTTGACATGTGTTACAACATAGGTGACCTTGAAGACATGACACCAAGTCAAATGTTGTCACACCAAAGAACTGATGCTGCACAATTCCGTGTCTATGAAGTCCCTCAAGGAGTCCACGGACGCAGAAATTGGAAGTGTAGCCACCGGGGGCAGGGGCTGGAGGCAGGGGCTGGAAGCCGGGGGCTGGGGGGCTGTGCTTAACGGGGACCAAGCGCCGTTTGGGATGGGGAGAGGTTTGGAGACGGAAGCCGGTTATGGTTACACAAGAGTGTGGGTGTGTTTAATGCCACGCAGCGGCACACCTGCACCTGAGGACACGGTAAAGGCTGCAATGTGCCATGACTTTTTGGGCGATAAACTTTTCACCGCAGTGATAAATACACCATGCCCACTGTCAGTGCACGGAGACCACCTCGGCCATCCCCACCTCGTTTCCCGACTTGAGAGTCGTCCATGGGGATGACGCCGGACTGAGAGTGGGTGACAGTCCCCCTGCTCACCTCACTGCTGCCCACGCTTTCTACCATGCCCCCTACGGCATCCACAGACATGTGGTCATGCGTTAGGGTCTCATGGGTCACCTTTGCTGTGGTGGCACTCTTCCTTAGGCCCACATCACCAACGCTGTGGCCTGGGTCCAAGCGGGTAGCCCCAGGGGGACGGAGGGAGAGCTGGGCACCAGTGTTGGGACTGGGAAGATGGCCTGGTGAAGAGCAGACCTGCTCAGGGCTGACGCCAGAACATTATGTATAAGGCCAGGGAAGGGGGGCATGTGCCCAAGGTCACAAAGGATCAGGCAGGTAGTTTTAGTTCATGCTCAGGAGCACTTTGGCCCCAATGTCACCTTTGATGGCATGCCTGGCACCACCCTCCCCACCTGGCGCAACCCAGGCTGGGTGCAGAAGGGGGACACTTCCGAGAACTTTGTCATCTGAGTCCGTGTGGCTGCCAGACTCCAGACGGAAACCAGGGACCTGCTCTTTCAGCGCTGAGCACTGCCAGTGCTGGTCCACCCAGGAGCTCCTGCTTCTCCGCACAGCTCACACCCAGAGCAGCCACCTCGGTCAGGGGCTTCCTGCCACAGCTCCTGGGTTGTCACTGGCGACAGGTGCCC
This sequence comes from Macrotus californicus, assembly GCA_007922815.1. NCBI lineage: Eukaryota > Metazoa > Chordata > Mammalia > Chiroptera > Phyllostomidae > Macrotus > Macrotus californicus. The sequence goes on along the minus strand of VMDR010000177.1, from coordinate 269,618 downwards.
GCCAACACGGTGCAGGTGCCACGTAAACCAGCTGCCAAACGAAATGTGAATCCCACACCTTCTGCAAGGATGGCACGGTCCGTGGAAGTGACAAGAGGGAGAGCCCTGAACCGCAGTTGAACCACTGACAAGTGAGGGTGAGGTAGAGGTGGGACAGGTGATGTGGGAGAAGGGAGATGCTTCAGAGAGGGGTGCCTTCGGAAGCCCTCTGGAAAGTAGGAAGCCCCCCAACCGTTCCGCAGACCTCATTCTTAGGGCGTCGACTGTGACTAGTCAGTGACTTAGATTTTCAGAAAACGATCGTTTGCTCCTTGTGCACAATGACAACGAAAACAAAAATTGTGCAAATATAAGACACACCCAATTTCACTTCTAATTTTATTTCTCAAAACAAAGCTCCTATTAAATCCTCTGGTCCCATGAGTGCAGAATGCCGGCCCACTCCAAACGGATCCCTGTTTACAGGGCTGTGGCCAGTGCTCTTGGTCGGAGAGTGGGAGCCTGCTGGGCCCGCGCACCTGTGGATGCCGTCCCGGCTGCAGGACTGGGAGCAGCGGGGGCCCCGCCTCCCAGAAACGGACCATGGAGACAGACCTGGGACCGCCCACTCCACGGGACAGAGGGGTCGATAGAGACATGGTCCCTGCCATGCCATTTCTCAGCTGCCACCCCGAACAGCAACTCGCCTTGTATCTTCAGGAACGAGAAGTACATTTGCATGAAGTACTTTCTTTTCCCCCCTGGGCCCCCTGGACAAATCACGCGTTTGTGCTTGAACTTGTGGTTTCTTCGGCTTGGGGAAATGGCTTTCATCTCACCACCTGTTTTCTTTTGTTTTTTGTTTTGTTTTGTTTTGTTTTTTTTTAGTTGTGGATGGTTTATTGATAATATACAGTAGAAAGATTCAAACAGCTCCACGTGGTGTTTTGAAATTCATCCCTGAGTGACCTGCAGGTTGGACAGACTGCCAAAGTCCAGGAGCCGCAGCATCTCCTTAGTGTCAGGATCAACTTCAATGGTCTCCTGATCCAGGGCTGAGACCTCGGGAACGTAGTTATCCCTCCTCTCTCTCTCTCTCCTCCTCCTGCAGCTTGATGGAGATGCCCCTCATGGGGCCTCTCTGAATCCGCTTCATCAGATGTGTGACATAGCCCGCTATCTTGTTTCGGAGCTTCTTGCTGGGGATAATGGCGATCTCCTCGCACACGCGCTTGTTGGTGTGGAAGTCATTGCCCAGGCACGTGTAGTACTTCTCGATGATGACCCGGGCCGCCTTCTTCACGGTCTTGGTACGAACGCGGCCCATCTTGACAGGTCCCTGGTGAAAGAGTCACCACCTGTTTTTAACGCCACGGCCACTCGGAAGCACTTAGCAGTTCTCAGACCAACCCGACAAGCTGAAGCCAAGAAAGTCCTAATATTCTAATATTGTTTCCAAAAAAAAACAAAACACTTTTTTAAAAAATGGCTTAAAATTAGAGGAAAAAAAACAAGACAAAAAAAAAATGAGCTGCACGTCCCCTGCCCCTGGCAGGCGCCCTCAGAAAGGCAGGCTGATGTGGGGAAGGGACAAGGAAGTGCAAATACCAGCCACAAAAACATCCACGGGGACGCAGCGTCCAGCAGGGGAACACGCCAATAACGCTGTAACAACTGTGTGTGGGCCAGGCGGGCACTGGGCGCCGCAGGGGGAGGCTCTGTAACTTCTCCGAGTGCCTCACTGCTATGCCGTGCACCTGGAGCCAATATAATATTGCATGTCAACTGTAACTGAAGGAAAAAAAATGTAATGCAAGCTGTTTGCTCAGAGGGCCAGAGAGGCCCCCAAACCTCGCCTGTTTAAAATCTTCTGTTAGAGCCCGGTCTCAGAGCTGGGGAAACCTCAAGAAAGGGTCAGAAAGGACAGGGAATTGGGAAAACACGACAAATATTTTTTTCCACACTCTCAAATGCCAGAAAGTTCACTGAAATGGATTACTTTCTCTCTTTCATCAGGAAAACAGCAGCGAGCCGGCCCCAGAGGTGGGGCAGCTCACTCCCCTGGAGTGGGTGGCTGCAGCGACACCCGCGCCGGCGCCCAAGTCAGCGTTCCCGGGACATCAGGATGAACTCCACCTTCTGTTCTGGCATTGCATTGCCAAACAGGGCTGCTGGTCGACCTCCCCGGGGCCCCAGCAAGCTCTCTGCCTCGCGGGTCTCTAAGGATAGCTTTTCTTCTTGTCGCTGGGACAGGGTCTCCTGGTCATCTCTGGGAGGCAGGCACACACCGAGAGTCCCCGAGACTCGGTCCTGAACTGAGCTGGAACATGTACGTAAGGAAATATGGAGTCTCGGGCGTGTGGGAGTCACGGGAGCCCCCACCCGTGGTGGGCTTGCGGATGAGCACACAGGGCCCAGCGGTGAACGAGACTGACAAGAAACTCCCCGAGGCAGCAGCTCTGACTCACCGTCTTTAGGGTCAAGGTTGAGATGAAACCGCCAGGCGGAGCCAGGGAACGAAATGGAGGTGGGCAGTGCCACGCTCCCTCTCTCCCGCCTGCAGCGGGGGAGGCACAGGACAACGACGCTCAGGTCCCTCAACCCCTGAGCTGCACAATCAGGGCCATTGTGCCTTCCCCCCACCAGCCTCACTGTCACCTGCACCTGCCCAGCTGGGGCAGCACCCTGATTCCAGGTGGTCAGCAGCCTAAGCGGCCCGCCCGGGTTTCTGAGAACCTCTCAGAAGAGCAGAGGGTCCCCAGGCCGCCTCCCCACCACCTTCAAAGCCCCCAGGGCTCCGCACAGTCCATGTCACATTAACATGAAGAAGACTCAGAGCTCCCCGGTACGTTCTAAAGCTAGCAGGGCCTCGGACAGCATCGTGGGCCACAGGAGGGCAGTGCCCAGGCTGCACCCTGGGGTGGCACTCAGGCTGCTGGTACCAGCCAGGTGGCTTCCCTTCACCTCAATGCCTGAAGGTCCCAAGGCTGTTTCCCTGGCATCCCATAAAGTCACCAAAATGTGTCATCCTTGCACAGCCCTGAGCTGAAGACAGGAAGCACCAACACCCTGTTTCTTGAATGAAAGCCCATTTAAAGGAACTAAAACAGGCACAGCTGAGGAAGCAGGCACGGGAGAGCGGGGTGCAGAGCAGGGGCACAGCCCATGGGGGCCAGTCACTGACTTCCTGGGGCAGGAGAGGGAAGAAAACCTGAGGCCCACACCAACATCCATGAAGCCCGAAAGCTGGGGAGACAGGGACCTGTTCCTGTATAGGAGATTATATTTACATCCTTGTCACCCTTTGCAATTAAAGATAAAATTATAGTATTAAAGGGGACAGCTGGACAGTGGCATGCCCCCACTTGAAAGGTCTGAGGAAAAGAGGCCAGCGCTCCGACTGCGTGGCCAGGTGTTGTGTGCTTTAAACATTCCTGCCGCTCACCGGGTAAACATCGCCGCCTTGAGGCACGGCCGCCTGTGACTAGAAAGCAGGGTCCCCACACTCTGATCAGCTCTGCCCAGTGGGGGTCCCAGGGCTGCTGTCACCTCGCTTTGTGCAGACAGCAGGCAGCTCCGCATCCTCACAGGCACGGGTTCCACCTCCGTGCTGTTGAAATAACCTGGCCCATCGTGGTGTGTCCACTGGCTACAATGACACGTGGAAACCTTTTAACTCATCCACTAATTCTCCCATAAAAACAAAAACACGCCCACATAAGGACACGTGGCTCTTGGCGCTCTGTCTCAGGCACAGCAGGGCAGAGGGCAGGGCGGTAACTGGCCAGGGACACGGCCCTTCACAGGGGACACTGCTTCTGCCCTCGTAACCACCGCGAGTATGAGCCTGGGGGTGTCTGACCGCCAGACACTGTTCAGAAGCTAGAAATGCAGACTTTTATCGGAAATCTGCCAGTCTTTAAACATTAGCCAATAATTATTTTATTTCTAAAAATGAGTGTTGCCAGCCCACTGCGTGCCTTCAAACATGACCCCATCAGAACTCCCGATCTGGTCTCCTGCTAGCAACAGCTGCATCAAAACAGGGGGTCTTCCGTGCCCCCCATTAGCTGCTGTAGCAGGGACTGTCAGCACAAGACACCCCCAGCTGGGCTCCCAGGTGCCAGCCGTGAAATTCCAGGAGAGCAGTGGCACCCACCGGGAGGCGTCTCCAGGGCCTACACCAACACTTTGTCAGAACCTGGCAGATGCGTCTCCGCCCCTGTCAGTCTCCCTGATGCCAACAGCAACTAACATGCTCCCATAAAAGTGCTGAACGAGAGAGAGCTTCAACTGACCTGCCAGTGTCGGGTCGTCCCTGTCATCAACACACAACAAATTAATGGGAATTAATTAAGAAAGTGGCACAAAGCAATTTGGGAAGCAGGGATCCTGGCGGTGACAGCATGTTTTCTACGCCACGGAGGACAGGTTTGCTCTGCGTGGTGTCTCTGGTTCTTCCTGAGACTACCTGCTCCTGGTGGCCGAGGGGCACAGCCACATCTTTGTAGAGTACCTGGGGTTGGTGGCCACTCCCAGAATGGCAGGGATAATGAGTTATGGAACTGGATGCAGCTGTGGGGACCAGGCAGGGGAGGGGGTCCTAGCAAGCCTGACTGTGGGCTCAGGACCATGACCCTGGAAGTCAAAGGTCAAGGCACCACCACCCATTGGGGTCCTTCTCAATCTACCCCTCGATGCTCTCCCTCAGACCCGGTAAGTTTCTGAACACTATGCATTCTATCCCAGAAATCTCCCCCAAATCCACACCTCGTCCCTAAAGGGGTTCAGAGACCACTTCATATCTCTTGTCTCTGCTTCCCCTGGTCCCAAAACACTTTCCGTGGCTCCCCCTTCCAAAGCGGAAATTACAACTCAAGCATCAGACCAGCATCATCCCTTGGGCTCACTGAGTGTTCATCACAAAGTTGAATTCATTTCACGTGTAATCAGGAGGTTTTGCATAAAAATATGGATTTCTTGCAAGACTGAGTCCGTACCCCCGGTGGCAGTGCTGAGACGGCGTTTCTCTGTTCAGGCAGCGCCTATGGCCAGCCAGGAGGCCACCATCCCCTCCACCCTGCTGCCACTTAACGACCACCTTCCTCGTTTGTGTCCCCAGCCTGGGCCCATTGTCACTGGAGTTTGCAGCTGTGACCAGTAAGGGGGGTGAGGATGGACACACAGAACAGGTGCCCAGGACACACGAAGCTGTAACAAAATGTTCCGGTGTTTCTTGCAAGGGAGGAAAGTCATCTTGGGAGTGAGTTGTTCGGGCTCAGGAAGGTGAGCAGCTTTTCCAGAGAGAAGGGCCAGGGCCGTGGGGAAAGGCTGCAGGAGCACAGCTCTCAGGGCTCAGCATTTTGTCACATGAATACGAGCCCTCCTTCGAAAGAAAGCAGCCTGGCAGGTCCCTTGGAAGTAGGACATCTTTCAACCTGGCCTACCCACGTCATTGCAGGGTGGCCCCTTGGACACAAGTGCACAGGCGCTGGGACAGAGCCCAGGAGGTCACCTGCCATGCGTCAGGTCCGGAAACATCTGCGTGTGACATCCTTGAAAGTGTCGGATTCGGAGAGCGGACTCTCAGCCAGGATTATTCTACCTCGTTCTGAAATGCTTTTTGCCAAGCTTTTGTTTTGTGCCTCAGGGACATGTGTGACGTAAATCCCGGGCCCAGAAACCATGGGTCCCTGCCCTGTGGGAAGCTGCAGCTCAGCTGAGCTGGCCTCCTAGCCCGGGGGCAAGGAGCCAGGAGCCAGACCTTTTACTTATTGTGCCACCCCTGCCCCGGGTCCTCACAGAGGCTGGCACAGAGAGGCCTTTGGCTGGATTGTTTCATGAGCACCAGGGGGCACTCTCTATATGCCAGGCACCAGTTCTGAGCCCTTCCAATTCTCTTAGCCCTCCAGTGCCTCACAAGTAAAATCTAGTCACAGCGACCTCATCAGCTTGACGGGAAGCTCAAGAGCCCTCTTACGACCGCAGAGCTGATCCAGCAGGGTCTGAGTCCAGGCCGTTGGCCCCGAGTCCGCACCCTTAACGTGCCGCCAAGAGGAGTGAGTGTTTACAGAGGCAGATGGGTCCTGGCCCGGGGCCCGCTCCATCAATAACACTGCAGAGCGTCGGCGAGCCCCTGCTTTCCTGCCGTGAAAGGGGAGATTTAAACACCGAAAACACAGACCTGCATCTTGGGGTGAGACCTGCCCACAGGTGCGGAGGACAGGGCAGGTACTCGCTATGTGTCGGCCATCCTTATAAAAACCTGCTCCTCTGATACTCGCCCTGTCTGTCCCTGGTAACCCTCCCCAGTGGCAGACACGTAGAAAAGTCAGAACCCAGTGCTGGCCGGGTGGTTCAGTTGGTTGGAGCATCATCCTGTGCACCAAAAGGCTGCAGGGTTTCCTCGTCAGGGTGCACACCTGGGCTGCAGGTTTGCTCCCCAGTCCGGAGGCAGCCAACCAATCAGTGATTCTCTCCCACATCGATGTTCCTCTCTCTCTCCCTCCCCTTCTGCTCTCTCTAAAATAAATAAGTATATCCTCAGGTCATATCCACCATGAGAGAGAGAGAGAGAGAGAGAGAGAGAAAGAAAAGGAAAGAAAGAAAGGAAGGAAGGAAGAAAGAAAGAAAGAGAAAGAAAGAAAGAAAGAAAGAAAGATAAAAATCCAGATCACCTACCACATAGACCAGAGGCTACACCCCGGGGGCACAGAGTGATGTCAGGAGACATTTCTGGTTGCCACTCATTGGGGAGGGGACTCCTGGCCTCCAGTGGGTGGGAGCCAGAGAAGCCACTAAACCCCCGACAGCCCACAGGGTGGGCCCTCAACAAAGAACCGTCCTGTCCAAGAACATGAGAGTCCCTTACAGGTGTGGACACCGACTCACTGTGGCTGCTCAGCGCAGGGCCCTACACAAAGCTCTCTGGACGCCCACGGAATGGGCAGTGCACCTGCCTGGAGGCCTCATCATCTGTGTGAAGTCACCTGAGGCAGAAAAAGTCACAGCCCTCTTGTAGCTGCAGCATTCGAGGCATGGGGGTGTTTATTTACTGTCCCAGGGCTTCTAACTTACATGCAGACCTGGTGCTAAATGGGTTAGTTTTCAAACCTCGACCTCTGGAGATGCAGGGGCGGCACCTCTACAGCCTGAAAAGGGCCCCCCCCCACCCAAGTGGCCGCTCGGCCATCCGAAGGGGCTCACACGGTGCCGGACGGCATTCCCCTCCCAGACGACACGTGCCCGGCCGCACCTCCATCCACACGTGCCTGTGGGCACAGAGTTGAGCACACACGAAAGCACGCCTGCCTCACTCCCGCCGACACAGGCCCCAGTCTGACTGTCACCGCTGCCTGCCACCCCCAAGGAACTGGACCAGAGCCGCACGTGGCCTCAAGTCCCTGCAGATCCATTCCACTGTCAGAGTGCAGCACATGGTGGCGGGCTCTGGGCAGGCAGCCTGCCGAGCCGTGTCCCTGCAGTAGGTGCAGGCGAACCCCCCCCACCCCGCAACAACCGCCCACACCCCTCCCACCCTCTGGAAGCTTGGAGAAGCTTCTTGTCAGGTATAGATGGAGACTTAGCTGAGTCCCCAGAGTGACGAGGCACAGGCAGAGGACAAGGAAGGAGGCCCTTTCCTGTCCTCCAACCCCCACATCGTCTGGCATGAACCAGAGACCATCCCCCATTATAATCACAGACCTGCCGTTATCCCTGTACCCACACCTCACCCCTGTACCAGAAAGACAACCAGACCTGGTTTGCTGCCCCTCCCAGCAGCCCGGGAGCCCCACACAGGTGCTCCGTGAGGTCCTCCATCACTGCCTGCTGCAGAGGCTTTCAGACCGACCGAGAAAGACAGGCATCCACACCACACATGTGTACAGGCACACATCATGCACATGTGTGCATGTACACATACATGCTTGTGTGCTCACACACACGCCTCCCCCCCCACAGCGGGGAAGCTGCGTCACATGGTCATTGCTTCTGCCATTGCAGTTGGAGGGCAGGGCTCAGGGGAGATGAGTGGGAGTGGGGGCGTCTCATCCTCATTTTTCCCGGGACAAAGACCTTAAACCGTCCCATATGCCTTTTCCTTTCTTCTATTTTCTTGGTTTATTTTCTTCATTAGATTCCACGTATAAGTGAAACCCTATGGTACTTGTCCTTCTCTGACCGGCTTATTCCACTCAGCATAATACTCTCCAGGTCCAGCCATGCTGCTGCGAGCGGCAAGATTTATTTATTTATTTTTCTTGCTGAGCAGGATTCCGTTGTGTAAATGCACCATGGCTTTTTTATCCACTCGCCTGCTAATGGGCACTTGGGCTGCTTCCGTACCTGGGCCACCGTAAATAACACCACAATGAACATGGAGGTGCAGATACCTTTTTGACTTAGGGTTTTGGATTCCTTCAGATACACACCCAGAAGCGGGATTGCTTGTCAGGGACACGGCTAAGGCCAGAGAACTCTGAAAGGCGCGTCTTCAACAGGAGGGCGGCACCGAGCTGTTCACGGAACAGTCACAGGTAACCTGTGCACACGTCTGCTTGTCGGCCTGGGATTTACCCAAGGAAAATTGTTTCTTTCTGTCATGAGACCGAAAGTCTGACGTGACATGTGGTATTCTGTCTCCGGGGGTCCAGGGCCCTGCCGAGGACAGAGACGCCCCGGGGACTTTCCTCCCAGTTGCTGAGCTGGAGGGGCAGAGTGGAGGCAGAGGTGACCTTGAAGATCATCTCCAATTCCATAATGAATGCAGAAATGCAGAAAGTGAGCGGAATGACACAGCTGGAGAGTCAGTTCTTCAGAGACAGATTCAAATTCATTTATCCCTTACAGGAGCCAAAGGGAAAAAAAGCCATTATTAATTTAGTCAATTAGAGAGCTTTGAAAGCAATATCCAGTACATTAAAGAAAAAATGCCTGTCCCAAGTGGGCAGCACACAGCCTGGGAAAACCTGATTTTATAGCATTTGAAAGGAAGAAAGGTCATTTCTTCGGTGCTCTCGACGGAAGATGGCCGTTTTGAACTGGTCATTTTCATGAGGAGTGGAGTGTTCATAAAAGGGAGTGAATGCCTGAGTTAACCAGGAATGAAGTTAGGGGTGCAGGGGCACGCAGCCTGCAGAGACGCCAGGTCCTGGCACTTGGCATGTCAGGTGACCGCTCCCAGGGGCACGTGGCTCCACACGCCGACCGCCCCTCCCCTACATCCACTGAGGGCAAAGCTTCCCCAGGTCACCTGGACGATGTCACCGCTGTCCCGGCCAAGTGCACAAGCTCTGCCCCACACCCACCATCCCACACAGACTGGGATCCTCACCAAGAGCTTTCTCATCCCTGGGTCCTTTCACTACAGGGGTGACATTCTCGTTGGCATGCCCCGGAATTTTAGTCGTTAGTTCCTGTATGTCATGAGGAGGAGAAAGCCTCAACATCGCCGTGCCAGGGTGGACGGGCAGAGCTGCCTGGCCTGGTGCACGCCCGCCTGACTCTGCCCACCCCCAACCCCCCTGTGGGGAGGTCCGGGCTCAGGCTCCACCCGGAGTTCTGAAAATCAAAGAGGAGCAGCCCAGGGGTGGCAGGGCACGCGGTCTGCTTGTCCTGCCTCAGAACAGCGGCGCCAGGACACGCTCCTTGGACGAAGCGGGGTCTCGGCCCCAGGGTTGGGGAGTCCCACAGGATACAGTCCTCATGGGAGGGTCACGGTGAGCATGGCAGGAGCACCCCTCCCCTGATTTGGCTGCTCTCGCCACAACCACAGCTTTCTGTGTCTCCGGACGGCGGCCCGAAGCGAGGAAGCTGTTCACCCTGCAGCCCTGGACAAACAGCAGGTGCACACGCCCGCGACGGAGGCCAGAGTTCAACAAAGCGAAATCCACCTTTGCTATGTGGGTCACACGGCTTTCCGGTTCTGTTTTCTTCCCAGGCGGGGTCACGGCCCCCTAAATCCATTTCCTGCCTGACGCCCCTCCCCCGGGCTGGCTTTTCTCTCGGTGGGAAGAGGTCAGGACTCCGTCTGGTGCGAGTGGCTATGCGGAAGCAGGACAAGCTCCTGCCCTGAGGAGGACACTGTCGCTGAGGTGGGGGGACAGGGCTGCCCGCTCACCTTGCTCCTCTGTCTCTCTTCTGGGCTCTCTCCGCCCGCCCGCCCCCCGGCTCCCCGACCAGGGATGGCTGCCTGGCTCACTCCCTGGGCAGCAGCCAAGAAGCTTCTGAGGATAATTAAGTGTGAATCAAAAGAACTCGGAGGTAAACTGTGAGAAAGCTGCCTGGGGAGATTCAAGTCCTGCATTGAGGTCCCAGGAGTAGGGACAGATGTCGCTATTTCCGGAGACACGGCCTCATCACAGCCCAACCCCAGCTCCTCAAGTCACCAAAGCCACCGACAGCCCAGAGGGCGGCGTAGAGCGATGGCCAGAGCCCTCAGAACCAGACACAGGGAGATGAGATCAAATATGCGGGAGCGTCAAGTGAAGTCAACAGCTGTGAGGCAGTGTCTCAGCAGGTCTGGGGGCTCCCGAACCCCCCAACCCTCCCTCCAGCCAGCCTGTCTTTAATTCATTCCACTGTCATTCCATGAGCACCTATTGTGTGCCAGGCACCGGGCTGAGCATTGAAGGCACAAAGACAAATTCACACCTCAACCCTCCATTCATTCATTCACTCATCCATTCACTCACTCACTCACTCACTCATCCATTTATTTACTCACTCACTCATCCGTTTATTTACTCACTCACTCATCCATTTATTCACTCACTTACTTATCCATTCATTCACTCACTTACTCATCTATTCATTCACTCACTCATTCATTCATTCACTCATTCATGCATTCATTCACTCACTCACTCATCCATTTATTCACTCACTCATCCATTCATTCATTCACTCACTCATTCATTCATTCACTCACCCATCCATTCTGCAGCTGTTCGCTGGTCTCCAGCTGGCTCAGGCACCAGCTCTGGGCTTCTAGCAAAGAGCAAAGCAGACGTGGTCGGGATCCCCATGGAGCTTAGACTCTTTGCTGGAAACTATGTATCTATTTGTATGTTTCCCTGTTTGATGATCAAACCTACAATGTGGAGAGCACTACAGAAGCCAGGCACTGTGTCTGCAGCAAGAACCAGGAACCACAGGGAAAAGTGCCAGATGATTTCGCTTATATGAGAACTCTAGAAAACAAAACAGATAACCAAGCAGAAGAGAAGCTGGCAGAGGTGGGGAGCTCTTGATGGTTGTCAGACGCAGGAGGAGCTGAGGGCTGGGGAGAGGTGGAGGGATGGAGAAGCACAGATCGGCGGTCACAGGTAGTCACGGGACGCAAAGTGCAGCCCAGGGAACGGAGTCGATGGCATTGTGACAACTGTGTACGGGGCCAGGTGGGCACTGGAAAGGTCAGCAGGCACACTTCGCAGGTTACAGAAAGGATCTAACCACAGGGGTGTACACCTGAAACTCATATAATATCGTACGGCAACCGCAGTTTAAAAATAAAAAAATTTTAAAAGGAAAGATGAACGCCAGGCTGGGACCTTGGGGAAGGCTGCCCTGAGGAAGGGCCGCCTGTCCTGTCACCCCAGGGCTCCCGGGACTGCCTCTTCCACACAGGGTGTGGGGGACCAGGGAAGGCATCCCAGGCAGCAGGGACACAGGCATGCGGGCCATGACTTTGGAAGAACAGGACGTATTCAGAGGCCCCGCCAGGAGGACCGGATGGGGCACCGTGAGCAAGGGAGAGGGTGGCAGGGGCTGGGGTGCTCAGCAGGACGGCCAGGCGGGGGCTTCCCTTGGGGACCAGAGACCCTCCCCAGGGGTCCAGGGAGAGAACCCAGGGAGTTTGGGAGCGTGGGTGAAAAATCACTCTTTACTGCACACTAACCTCAGACTGAACTCCAGCACTTCCTTGGCGGAAGTCCCGACGCTGCCGTGACGTGCATCCCACTTTTCCTATAGCACGTCGCGGCGGCTGCGACACCACATGGCACCACACAGCACCACACAGCATCACATGACACCACACAGCACCACACAGCACCACACAACACCACATAGCACTACACAACACCACGCAGTACCACACGACACCACACAGCACCACACGGCACCACACAGCACCACACGGCACCACGTGACATCATGTGGCACCACATGGCACCATGAGGAGGCATCAATGGCACACTCAGGCCACCACAACCTCCTGCTCTGTGACAGGTCACTAGAGAAGTGCCCGTCATTGTGCTGCATTTCAACGTGCTGAGAACGATCGCAACACCATCGGCTCTCTTTGCAAACCCTGTGTGCATTGCTCTGTCCATTTAGAAACATCCCTCAGAGAAGGGGTCTTTGGGCTTCCCTCGAAGAGGCTCTCGGTGGGACAAGGGCAAGGACCGCCCCGCTTCATGCAGCACAGTTCCCCCAAACAGCCTGCAGTGCAGCAGGGGAGGCACTGTGGAGCCTCCCAACCTGAACTGGGAAAGGGGAGCCCAGCAGCCCTGGGAAGCCAGGAAAGGCACCCCTCAGGCAACTTGGGAGGGCCATCGGTCTCGTCCCCTGGGGGGCCAGAGGCAGTCTTCCCAGAGCTAATCCCACCCGGCAACCAGCCATCGGGGCCATTGGAGAGGAGGCCACTAAGCCAGGCCCTGTCCCTGCTGTGGCAGCCTGGGCAGCCTCGCTCCAGGGCAGGCAGCCATCACCCTCGCACTGCATCCCATCACCATGGCGACCAGCAGCCAGGGCAGAGCCCTTTTGTCTTTCATTCCTTTACAGTCTCTCTCTCTCTACTGTTTATCTCCCTCTCCCTGTCCCCCCTCTCTCCCTCTCCTCCGCTTTCCATTTCATGTGTCTCCCCCGCCTCCGCTCTCACTTCTGCATCTGCCTCTGCGTGTGTTCCACCACTTTCTGCTCCAAACCTGACCAGAGCCCGGAATGTGCGGAACTGGACGGAGTACCCAGACTTGCTTGTTAAGTATTTCTGTGGAACAGGGGCCCGGAGAGTGGAGATGCCGTGCCCAGGGGTCAGATGTGCCAAGCACCCCCAGGGCCCGGCACTGCACGGCTGCCCCCTGCCCAAGGGGCCAAAGAGAAGGCCTTGCAGTATGGCCAAAGCTGTAGAGGCAGATTTCAAAGGGCCATCCCCATGTCCCTCCCCACCAGCAGCCCTGGCAGGGTCCACGGGAGAGCCGAGTGCCCTCTTCCTCATCCAGACCCGGCCTCTCACACAGAAGAGCCACTTCCCACACAGAAAAGCAGCCAGTGGATCCTCCAGCATGTGGCCTCCCAATGACGGGACGTGTGCTCTCCCCGGACACTGAAAACAAGCCTTTTTCTCTGCTCCACTTGCCTCCAGCTCTGGTCCTGGGAACGGAACCCCAGCCTCGGGGTGACGGAGCAGGGGTAATGCAGCAGGCACCGCCGGCAGGACCTTCCAGCCTCTCTCCTCCCCGAAAAGGCCACCGTGGAGGGAAGTGGGAAGGCGAGGGACCCCAATTCCAGCCAACTCCACTGGGACAGGGAGGGCCAAGGACAAGGGTGCCTCCCCAGGGTGAAGCTGATGCCCATGCCCCGGGGTCCCTGTCCCCTTGTCCCATGCTCTCTAAGCACTCTGCACCCCAGTGCGTGGCACAAACATCCCCTCATTGTGACGCCCGACTGGGAAGCCCGATAACCCACAGGCACAGGGTACATTCTAGCCGAGGTTCAGTGACATCGAGTGACTTTTAACGCAAATTCAAACTGTGGCTGAAAAATATCCAAAGCCAGAGAGCAGAGGGAAAGCGGCATGATTCTTATCACGCATCAGAGCAGACCTCTGAGCCTGGCCAGGCCTGTGGCGAAGGACCTGGCCTGTCTCATTGGACTGGGCCTCCGCAGCGGCCTCCGGGCACCTTGGTTCTCTCTATCCGGGCCCACCTCCAAACACAGCCCAGTCTCCAGCGCGGCAGGCGGTGGGGCCGTGAGGGGACCACACCGATGAGCAGCGCGGTGATGGTCTCAAGTCCAAGTGCCTGTGGAGCCGGAAGGTGGGGAAAGTCTCTCAGGCTGGAGAGCAGGCCCCCTGCAGAGCTCAGCCTCTTCCAGAAGGGACAGCGGCACCCTCGACCCCAGCGGCCTGAGTGATCAGACCCCTTATGGCCAGTTGTTCTGGTTTTTAAAAAGAGACCAGAAGTCTGTTTTTTCATGTGAAATCTCCTGATTTGTAAATAGTGGCATTAAATTCCATTTTTTTTATTACACTTTGGACAAAGTGTGTGATGCAACCTGAGGACTGGGCCAGGGACAGCGCCACCACTGTGTCGGATTGGAGACAGCGAGAGGGCCCCGCACGGGCCCGAGCCGGCACGCAGGCTAAGACACGCCGAGGCAGCCCCTGCCTGGGAACGGCCTCCCTGGGCCCCGCGAGCTTTCAGGCGCTGCCTGTTAATGAGCCGGAAAGGAGAGGAATAAAAACCATCACGATCACCCTAAGAAAGCATTTCTGATTCATGGATCATTTACTATTGATTATCGAATCCCGCGCCACTGTGCATGCCCTGCGGCTGGGCTTACAGCCTCTCTGTCTTTGGAGTTGTTCACGGTGTGGAAGCACTGTAATGATCAGTACATGACAATTACCTTTTCCAGTGCCCCCGTAATAAAGATAAATTATCTCGCCACGGATGTAAATGGGACATGAAAACCCACAGCGCTCTCCCGAGGAGGATAAACCCTGTGTTATGCTCGCCACGACGGAATTTTGCAGCGAAATCGTTTCGGGGGTCAGTCAAAAATGCATCCCCCCGACCTGGATTGCCGGCAACCTGAGTCACCTCCGGGACCGGCGGAGCCGGGCCACGTGGCCATCCGCTCCCACGCAGGCCTGCGGAGTCAGTTCACACTCGCAGGTGCCGCGTCGTAAATGCATTTACATGTGATGCATATTTATTTACAATTCCTTTTCCCCGTTGCCAAACAGCCTCTTAGGAAAATTCGAAGTACAGTTAATCCTAAGTGAGTTTTCTGTAAACACAACAAACCACCAAAAAAATTCTCAATTTGCATTATTTCTCCTTTCCTCCTTTCTCCCTTTTCTCTTCCGTCAGGGGCTTGTATTTTCAGCCAGCTTTCCTCGTGCCGGGAAAGGGGCGGCCCTGAGCTCCTCCGGGCTGTGGTCTCTGTCCTTCTGTCCCCAGCCGTCCCAGTCACTGGGGTTGGCCCGGCCTCCTTCCCGGAATCTCTCCCAGGGCAGGACCCGCTGGCCACCTGGGAGTTCCTTCAGCGTCCAGTCTCTCCTTCTGACTTTGCTATTTAATCGATGGTTGTTTGTTCAGTATTTTCACTATGAAAGTCCCTTCTGTGCAGCAGGATGAGAGTGTTAGGTTCTCTCTCGGCCGCCCTTCACAGAGCGTCTTCCACCCTCGGCTCTCCTAACGCCGCGCATGGATGAGAACGAGAGAGACAGGGAAGGTGGGGAAGGTGGGGGGGGTTGGAGGGCAGGAGCCTGGGGTTACTCCAACGCCGCCAGCACACGGTTCTCATTCCGGGGAGGGACTACGGGCGAGCCAGCCACGCCCACCGGGAAGCCAGGCCAGGGGAGGCCGGAGAGTGTTGGTCCTCCGCCTGCGCCTGCGGACAGGACACGCCTACGAGTCCTAGGTGCTCAGCCCCAGCCCCACATTGGCACACTGACTGATTTTCCCCCAAAAAAGTAGAGTTGAAAACCAGGGCCTCATTCTTCATTGTTGACCACAAATGTGTGTTTTTTTATCTTGATGCTTTGGGCCAAACTAAACACGTCCGCCGGCCACAGACATCCCCCCAGTTGTGCACAGACTGTGACAGCCGACAGTGGAGACTCTGCCAAACACAGCAAATCCCCACTTTCCCAACCTTCGCATTGCCTCCGAGGGACAGGGGACACACCGACTGGGCGTGTGGCACACGCGAGGCACTGAGTGTTGTGTGTGGCTTTCCTCACTTCATTCGCCGAGCTTCGGAGGAGTCCCAGGGCTCAGAGGAAGGTCAGAGATGGACCCCACTGTGTGCCTGGGACAAAGTCACATCAGGAGCCGGTGACAGACAAAGTCTGTTGATGCCGAGGGTTTTATTTGTCGTCTGTGGTTTGCGTGGAATAAAAACCCGCTCCAGCTGGCCTCAGGAGACACATGAATTCCTACTTGGGATGATGAGGAAGTTCTGGAAGTGAACACTGGTGCCGCTGCCGCAAGGTGAATGGACCGAATGTTGCCGAACCGCACCCTTACAAGGGGTGGGCCTGCTGAGTTCTAGTGTGCCTATTTTATCACAATAAAAACAGCAATTTTTAAAGTCCTCGTCCAAGGATAGGCTTTCATTGATTTCGGGAGAGAGAGAGAGAAGCATCGATGTGAGAAAAATGGATCAATTGCCTCCTGTACGCACCCCGACTGGGGATCGAACCCGCAACCTTTTGGTATGCGGGATGAGGCTCCAACCAATGGAGTCCCCCAGCCAGGGTCAAAATTTTTAAAAAGAAAAGGAAGAGTACACTGTAAGGACATGAACTTACACCAGGGGACCTGTGGCAGCCAGGCCCCAGGGAGACCCCACAATCTCCTGCAGGTCTGTCCTCTCCCCGCGGCACCCCCCGCCCCGCCCTGTCCCTCCAGCTCCCCTCATTGCTCAGCTCCACACGTGTGTTTCCTCCAGTGACAGATGACAGACGGTTCCACTCAGCCTCAGACGCAAATTCCCCAGAGGGATAATCTGACTGTTTCCATTTGGAACTAATAATCATTTGCAGCCACAGGGGTTGGGCTGCGTGATACATTTGTAGCAACCAGAGCGGAGATTGGGCGGATGGGCATCCCGGAAATGAAACACCTAGGAACCACGCACGGAGCCATCGCCGGAGCTCACATGGTTGAGGAGAAGGGAGACCTAGGCTACAGCCCCCAGCATGACATACAGGTGGTCCTGCGTGTGCGGTGGCCATAAGCACGAAGCCCTCACAGAAGGAGCAGGGCTGGGAGACCGAAGGAGAAGCAGGAGAGACACCGGCAGGTCCTGACGGGGCTCAGCTCTCCTGCAAAACCATAATTCCAGAGACCCTCTCTCCTGCAGATCAGGGTCCGTCCCCCAAGTGAGCCCTGAGGCGCTCCCTCTGGGTCACCTGCCCCACTCAGGCACTGAACTGGACTCTGGGACACTCCGATTGGTCACTATGACTGTTGTTCCCACTCCCAAAAGGGCAAAGTGAGCTACCCTATTGGCAGGCCCACCAAAATCACACAGAGTGGTGCAGGGTGAGGGCCCCTGAAGAAAGGTCTACTGGGCGGACCAACAAGCCCATAGCGTGGAAACTGCCATGGCAAGTGTTTCCAAGGTGGGGAAATTGAAGGCAACGATTCATGTCACGTTGGGTGTACGCCGTGGCAGGCACATACGGGCCCGTTATTGGGGCTCACGAAAACTCAAAACTCAAGCCCACAGGGGCTGCAGGAGCCGTCCCTGCCCAGGCCCCCACCTTCATCTCCCGCCGCCTGGCCCCTCCTCTGTTGTTTCTCCTATTCACCCCAGGGCCCTTGAACTTGCTCCTTCCCCCACTAGGAAATGCCCTTCCTGGGGTGTCATGCGGCTAACACTGCTCAGCCTTCAGTTTCCATCACAACTGTCACCTCCTGGGGCCTTTCCCCTCCTCTCGAGGCAGGCTGCCCACAGTGACTCCATCACAGAATACTGAGAACCCCAGGGCTGGAAGCGGCCACTAGTGTGTCCCCAGTACACAGCCCCAAGGCACAGTAGGACTCTGATAAATGGTCCATTCATTCATGGAACAAATGTTTGCTGGGCACTGGCTGTGTGATGGGTACAGTGGCAAGTGTTTAAAATAGTTCAGGGACCAAGACAGACATGAGTCTCTGCTCTTGGGAAGCGAAAGTGTTTTCAGATCCATGAGTGAGCACACAGAGCAGAGACTTGGAGGCAGGGTGACAAGGCAGAGCCTTCCAGGTAGCGGGAGGGACACAGGCACGAGAGTCAGCAAGGCTCTGGCCTGCCGGCCAGTCCTGAGCCTGACCTTGGCTTCCCCAGCCCACGAGGCCACGAAGAGCACATCGACACCCTCGTGGCACAAGGCCGCCTGCCGGTGCATGCCGAGACCCCCGCTCGTCCTTCCAACAGCACGAGGAGGGAACCTAGGACCCTGTGAACAGCACTCCAGAAAGTCAAGTGCCGTCTGACTGCCAAACCGCACTTGACTTTTTGCTAAAATCAAGACAATTACAAGACTGCTCCTGACCCTCTGAAGTGCGGCTGGAAGCCCTTGAACCAAATGCGACCTGGGGTGGCCTGAGCAGGGGTGGCGAGCAGGCCCCACAGGGTTCACAGAAGGACATCACTGCCCCAGAGGCCACGTCACCATCTTTGCAGACAGCATCGAGGAGAGACCTGCTCGGCCCAGGGACCCTGCAGCTCTCGGTCATCCCGATTCCTGCAGCATCTGTATCAGAGTAGAAGGAAGTGTTCGGGCGAGGTGCCCTTTCCGCACCCACCCCCAAGAGCAGCCCCTCTCCCCATTTCAGGAAAAACTACAGTCATGTGCCCACAACGACACTTCAGTCAAGGAGGGGCTGCATATGTGATGGTGGTCCCGTAAGATCATCACAGAGCTGAATGTCCTTACGCAAGAGAAGGGCTTGTGGTTTGGGAGGAACCTGTCCTTCCATAGGAGCGGTCCCTGTGCAGCTTGGCCACAAGCCCCTCTCATGTGCACCCCTCAACTTCGGGTGCGCAGACTCCAGCCCGATTGGTCAGCACCCAGGAGCCCGTCCCCCAGCGCTCCTTATTCACTGGGCACCACAGCCCCGAAAGGGCAACCCTGTGACAGGCAGACCCCTCCTGGGGTCCCCCGCACAAAACAGGGTAGGAAATCACTATCAAAGAGCCTTCTGTGGCTGCAAATGTGGCGACTGAGACAGAGAGGCTAAGCCATGGGCCCAGAGTCACACAGCCAGCGAATAACAGGAGGCCACCGGTCCCCAAACCTACCAACCATCTCCCCAGTTTTGTTCATGTCTCATGTCCTCTGCACTGTCATTTGCCTAAATTTTTTTTAGTTTTTAAAGATTTTTTTTAGAGACTTGGCTTAATTCAGGGAATAGGTCTTATGGGGAAAAAGGACCATAGGTTCAATGACTTTACTAAAAAGCCGTGGGTTTTACACATTTCTGATTCACAGTAGACAGCAAACATTAAACCTGTACAATCGCCCGTCTGTGCTAACAGCCACCTCACAGGTGACCAGCTATCCTTTGTGACACACCTGGTGGGCCCGGGGTCCCCCTTCGTTCAAGCAGTGCGGTGGACAAGATTCCGCTATCAGTTCAGACGTGGTGTGCTGTCCCCGCTTTCTGTTCCTGGCGACTGGAATGAGGGCCATCTCCCCGCAGTCGGTGTCCAAAGGAAGCCGCCCCACATGTGGCAGGAAGGGCCCTCTATTGGGGCAGGCCCAGCCTCACCGCCCAACTGTGAGCACCAGGGCCTGGACGGTCCCCTCCCCTCCGTGGGCTGTGCCGGCTCCCCAGCAAGGCTCCTCCAGCTCCTGACTCCGGGACCCTGCCCCCGCTCCTCTGCTCTCTGCTTTTCTGAGGAAGGACCGCTCTGCCTCCAGCTGAGAAGTCTGATTACCTATCTGGAGGGGCCCTTGCACCCCTGCTGGGCTCCCCAGGCCCCTCTGTCCTCATCTCTCTCTCTCCCAAGGTGCAAAAAAGAAGCTGTAGGAAGCATCTCCCCGGCCCCTCACACCCTGCTGGGTCTCAGACCCCTGCCCAGACTTCTCTCAGGAACACCAGACATCCAGGCACTCAGAGCGGCCTAGCCTCCTCCCTTCCATCCCTTCGTCTGCCTCTCTGACCACCCGACTGGGAGCCAGAGGTACCAGGTTCATCCCTCCAGTGGGACCCCCACCTGTGCTGCCTAAAAACTCGGCCCCAAACAGATACACCACAGGTGCCAGCTGTTCCTGCCTGGGCTCACCGTGCGGCTTCTCCCTCTGTGCACTCAGGAACCGGACGGATTTGGGTGGAAAGGGACAAACTCCAGATCTGGACGGTGAGGGCACCGTGTCTCCGACCAGCTGTGCTGCCGTCCAAAGGTCTGCAGTCGCCAGCCCACCCTGACGCCCTCCACGTTCGATGTGACGAAGTTCTCACAAAATGTTTTACAAGTAGGATTCTGGGCGGGGCCGGAGCCCCAGGGGCACTGGAGGGGGTCAGTCACTTTGGAGAGGTGGCAGAGTGACAGTGTCACCACCACCCTGGCCGGCCTGCACTCGACATGCTCAGCGGGTCTTTGCCACGAGACTTTTCAGAGGTGCAGAGGCGGCCTTTGTCCCCACACCTGTTCACATCCGGGGGCGCTGTGTCCTTCCAAACGGCCTCTCCCAAGGGCAGCTGTGGGGGTTCTCACAAGCACGTTGTCCTGAGCCACGAGCCTGCAGCACCTGCTCACCAGGGTGGGGGGCGGGGGGCCTGGTGCAAACCGGGAAGCAGGCTGCTGGCCTTGGTCCCAGCACCTTCCAGAAGTCAGATGCAACGTCACCGCCACCTAGTGGAGGGTTGCCCAAAGGAACAGAGGGCCTGCAGTCTACCAGGGGAGCCTAGCCCTGAAGGACCCGGACGGGCAGGTCTGGGACAGTCTCAGGGACTTCCCAGAGGCTCCCTGGGGGGTTCAGTGGTGGAGCTCTGGCAGAGAAAAATGCTATCGGTGACAGGTTGCCCACACACCGGGATGGGTGGGAAATGAGAGGGGGTGCGGAGGCTCAGAACTCCTAGGATGAGCTTCCAGGATCTGCTGCCTTGCAGAGGAAAAAATAAGTCTTTTTTTTTAGATGGATTTTTTTTAAAGGTTTGGACAAAGATGTGGGTTTTGAGGGGAGACAGTGTTGGAGTTTGGGGTCCCATCGGTAAGCTTTGAGAGGTTAGGGGAGAAGAAGCCAGGTGGCTTCTTACTAATTCTGCTGCACGGAGTCACGGAGTGGGACGCATGCTTCCGGATGAATGGGACCCCCAGCACTTGACAGGGAGAGGGGCGGGGCGGGGGGAGAGGGGCTGTGAGCCCTGCACCTGCAAATTGGGGTAAACGACAGTCTCTCTCAGCCCCTCCTCTCCTGCCCTGCCCACCTCAGAGCAACGCCTGGAGTTCCCAAAGCGGAGCGTGCATCCTAAACTCTAACCCGCTGTGTAGGTAAGAGCTGGTTTTTATTGCCCGAAGATGCAAATAAGTCCCAGCTGACTGAGGGCGGCGAGGTCACCTTGGTACGTGACCTGGAGGAATCCTTGCCGCATCGGCAAGTTGATTTAATGGGCTTTGTTTCCCAAGACCGTGGAGGGAAAGATATTTTCTGCCTCCTGCCAGAGCCGTCTGTCTAACCCGTAAATCTGACTGGGCTCCCGGCCCCTTCTCACTTGTCAGAGCTCCGAGGAAATGCCAGCTCTCGGGAGAACCCTTCCCAGCCCACCTCCCTCTGCAGCTGCCAGCCCCCCACCCCCCACCCACTCTGCAGCACCCTCCCTGTCAAACTGCTTTATCGTTTGTTCAGACATCTCTCCACCTGGGGGCTACGTGATGGAAGCCCCCAAAGGAAGGACGGTCTGTGTCAGTGACCGCTCTCTCCAGCAGAGGCCAGCCCAGTGCTCACAGGCTGATGGAGAAACCCAGTCTGTCCGGGAGGGAGAGAGACACACTAAGGGTCTAGGCCGCTCCGGGAGACAGAGTCCTGATTCCACCGGTTCACCGCTTTCTCCCCAATTAAAATGGGAGCTGTCACTTTAACTGCGCACCTAGGCCAAGCCACGCCCACTGACTGCCAGGCCGTGGGGGGCGGGTGGGGGGAGTGATGGGGTGGAGCAGACACCTGGGAACCAGTGCCATTCATCACTTCACTGCACAGAAACCCGTTTCTGTTTCCACTCACATGACCTCACAAGGTCCCCACGGAACTGCGGGAGGCAGAGGCAGAGGCTGGCTTGAACCGGCCCACAGACTTATTTTGTTTTATTTTCCTTCTGTTTGGGCCTCTGCTGTTTAGGAAGGAAGGAAGGGAGGGAGGGAAGACGGGAGGAAGCCACCATTAAAAAAGGAGAGATTTCACATAAAAATCCAAATCTTCAGCTTCTCTAAAGCCTTTCCTACCACAATGCCCAGGGAAAAGCAGCCGGTCCCCTCACTGGGGGCCAGCCACAGAGCCCGTGACCCGACCAGCTGTCCCCAGGGAACGATCGAGGCCAAACCCGTCTCTCAGGACATGCTCCTTAGCAAGGAAAGCGCCCATCCTGGAGACAGCGGCCTCAGGACAGGACCCGGAGGCCCAGCCATGGACCAAGCAACAGCCTTTGGGGACCGGTGAGCCTGCAGAGGGGCAGCCGCAGCCTCTACGGACAGGAGCCGCCCTTGAAGCTGATCTACACAAGGCCTTTGGCCTTGCCCCTCAAGGAGCCTACCAAGACAAGCGACGGTGTCAGAGGGAAGCTCATTACACTTTTCACTGCTCTGCACGAGACCCTCGCTTGCTCTGGCGCGCGGGACTCTCAGAGACCTCAGGCGGCCGCCTGGGGGGCTCTGTCCTTGGGGGCCCCGGGGACCACAGACACACGGAAAGGGCACTGGCTTAGCCAGGGGAGAGCGACATCACACCCCCATCACCAAAGCAGACTGTCTGCCACTCTGTCATAGGCTGGGAACAAACCCAGATGGGGGGGGGGGGGCTGTGGACAAAGGCCGCCCCTGGGAGGTGTTCCCCAGACAGGAAGTGAGCCCCTCAGCCCACAAGGAGTCATCCCCTGGGCCACTGGCAGCCAGTCCCCACATTATGGCGATCATAGCTGGGAGGGTCACTAAGGGTCTCACTACTGTCAGGTCATCAGCTGTCCCCACGTTCCGTCCCCAGTCAAGAGCTGTCCTTCATGTGCTGAGACGGGGATTGGTCCTGGTGGCTGGCAGGCCTGGGTCGCTACCACCGCAAGCATCTCCCAACTCCCTCAAATGCTGCCTTGTAGCTCCTGCCGAAAATAAAATAGGACTTTAATAACCTCTGCAGCCCGCTCGTCTCCCCAGCCAGAGATGGAAATTGCATCTGCGCTCCCTCGCCTGGTGGGCAGGGCTGGGCCGGCACCCCGGCCGCAGACGTGCGGGGCTGATCGGCAGGCGGACGTGTTGACGGGCGTTATCTCCCCCTGGACAGAAACCAATTTCGGTGAGAACGGGGTAATTTGGAACGCAAGGATGTAAGATGCATGATGGGAGTCACTTTCCCTCTACAAATTACGGTTTGTCATTTAAGAGATTTAGTATCACTGGAAAGTCCTGCTTCTCCTTTTCTTTTAAATTCTAAAAACTGCCACCTTGATGCTCTCAGAACAGACGCTTAGACAGGAGAGTGACGGCCGGGACTTCAGAGAAACAAACCCTATCGCTCTCTGCACAGACGCGGAAGAGCTGTGCCGACAACATTTATTCACTCTGCAAGCGCTTGAGGGTTTCGGCAGAGTGGCAGGCCTACGTGTTGGGCACGTAGCAGGTGTTCAATAAGTACAGGAAGGGAGGGAGCGGGGAGGGAGGGGGAAGGGAGGGGGGAGGGAGGAAGGGAGGGAGGGAGGAGGGAGGGAAAGGACAAGTGAATAGGCAAAAACTCTATGGCAGAAATTCCAAGACCTTGGCTGTCCTTCCCGAACGCCGGCACACCCAACAGCACACAGCACAGTTTTCCTGTCCTGAGCTGGGGCAAAGGCAAGAACCAGGCGGGAGAGAGACGCAGGTGGCAAATTTCTAGAATGAGGAGAACAGGTTGGAGGCTGGGTTCTGGAGTGCGTCACGTGGAACCTGCCCCTTTTCTTGCCAGTTGTGCAGCAACAGGCAAAGGGACAGCATCCCTCTGAGCCTCAGCCTCCTTGTGTGAAAAACCAGGCTTGTTACTATGTTGATGAATGCCGATAGTTCACTCAAGGGCCCCATCCCTAGCCTGGTCCTAGCCCGTCCCTGGTCCTTCTCCATGTTAAAGTAGCCCATTCCCTGGCCGACTTGTCCTCCAGAGGCACAGGGTGGCCTGGTGGGGGGGGGCCTTGTGGCATGGCTGCATCCCTCCTGATGAAGGGACAGTGGAGGTCTGGTGTCTGCACACAGGAGCCTCCTCAGGGCGAGGGCCACGTCTCCTCAGCCCATGAGACCGCAGGCACAGGGCTGGGGCGTGGCTGGTCCTCTTGGGAGACTCCCCTTGAAATCATTCTCCATGGAGCTTCCGTGACACCTCGCCCCTGGGTCTTGGCATCACCTCCCACAACAGATGATGCACACAGAAGCCCTCCCTTGGGTCCTGCTGTGGGAGGGACCCCAGGCACAGGCAGGTGCTGAGGGATTTAGGGTTAAGGAAATGGTCAGAGGCACTGCCCTCTGTCCACACTGAACTTGAGGTTCCGAGGTCCAAACAGCCTTCTCTAAGAGGAGAGACCACCAGAAAGGTTCTGGGTCTCCAGGGGCAGGCAGGGGTGTCCAAATTTTTGGCATCTCTGGGCCACCTTGATAGAAGAAGAGTTGTCACATTAAATACATTGCAACACGTGATCACACACACACACACACAAAATATCTCCTAATGTTTTAACTAAATGTACGATTTTGTTTTGGGCCAAATTCACAGCCATCCTGGGCCGCATGTGACCCATGGGCTGCAGGTTGGACACCCTGCCTAGAGCTTCCTAGTTCTCATTTGCACTGGAAACCCAGCCAGGTGACGGCAGCAAGTCACTCCTGTGGTGGCTGGTGCATTGCCTCGAAATATGGGACCTGGGGGCTACTCGGAGGAACACACAGGGGACCTGGTCTGCGGCCAAAACCGAATCACAGCTCCTCGTGCGGGGGCAGTGCCCACGTTTTCCTTCCTCCGAAGTCAGCTCCAGCAAACGAAGTGCCAGTTGTCACAGGTACAAGAACTGAGACCTGAGAACAACCTGCCTTGTCTTCCTCAGCTTTAAAAAGCTTTCAGGGAAAACCCTCCCAGGACAAAAGAGAGAGAAACTCACTAAAATTTACACTCATTCTGAGTCAAATCGAGCTTTTCCGGCGGCCGGATGAGGACGTGAGGTAACCGAGTGTTCCTCAGGGGTCAGTCGCTGTCGCTCCCAAGGCCGTCACCTGTGTCATCTGACTTGACTCCTCAGAGCAGCCCCGTGGGCTGCACTGGCCCCCGCCGCCCCCAGTGCGTGGCCGGGGGTATCGAGGCCCGGAAAGAGGAGGCCGCTCGGCCCGAGCCCCATGGGCGGCTGTGTGCAGAGCGGAGGCTCGGACCCCGCCCTGACTGGGCGCGTGTGCTGATGCCAGCGGTGTCACCTCCGTTCAGAGTGGCCAACACCAGGTCGCGGAACCCAGCGCTGGGAAGCTCCGCACACGGGCCCTGCCAGCCGACCCCGGCGCGTTGCAGAGGGAGAAACAGGCGAGAAGAGGCGAGCAGACAAGGGGGGCTTCCAGGAGAGCCTTTGGGACCGAAGGGCAGGCGAGCGCAGACCTGGAAGGAGCTTAGACCGTGTCCCAGGTACAGTGGGAGCCAAGCGGGGCTTTAGACAGCGGGGTGGCACCTCTTTCTCCTTTCTGCCTTCCTGAGGGTTCTCTTGAGGGGCAGGGGTGGGGAATAGGGGCACACACTGCCCCTTGGTCTTCTGAGTTAACATGGACGCGCCCCAGCCTCCCCCGCCCACCGCCTGAGATGCACCGGGGACCAAAATCCTGCTGTTTAATGTCCTCTCCTTTCCGGGTAAGCGCCCAATTTTTCTGAAAGAAGGTAAGTAAATTCATTCTTTTAATTCTGTGCAGAAACAGAGCTGTTGTGTGAAGTTGTTTAAAAATGTGCCGTTAGAAAACGGTCACAGAGGTCACAGAGGTCACACTGCCGTTGCCGGCGTCCCCTGCGCTACGCCGCACCTCACCCCAGGACTTGTGCTGCGACCGCCCGCCCACCTGAGCTCGCCAATCCTTCGCCTTTGTCACCCAGCCCCCAGCTCCTCCGCTCCGGCAACCCTCAGTCTGCTGCCTGCACCTGTGAGTCTGTTCTGTCCTTCAGATTCCGCGTGGACGTGGAGTCACGTGGGGTTGGCCTCTCTTTGACCAACTGGAACTCAGGGTGGAAAGCATCGAACGGGAAGGAGAGAGAGAGACTGTGAAAATCACAGTCCCCAAAGAACTCGGGCGGCTGTAAACCCTTCTGACCAGAGCGCCATAAACAGGGATGTTTTAAAGCCTCACACCCTTGGGAACATGAGAGAAACTGACAAGCCCCCACCTTGGTGTGAGATTCAAAATCCTCTCTCAGAAATCAAGATACCAACGAGACAAAAAAAGACGAGGCCGTCGAGGGTTTAAATAAGCCACCGACGGGGTCTGCTGCACTGTGCGTAGGAATTGTTTGTGAGTGAACCGAGTACGCAGTTTGTACCCAGGTTGTACCGTCACTATGAGGAGTGTTCCCTGAAGACACTGCACGTCACTTTCACAGTAGTTTCAAACTGACCTCTAATTAGGCCAAACAAAACAAACCACCAATTTCAAAACAAAAAACAACAAAAACACCACCGGCCGCAACCCCTGAAATGATTTCAATGAAAGTAGAACCCACAGACGTCTCGTTAGGAAATCAAAGCCTTTCCAAATGAGTCTCGGTTGGTTTCCGGGGAGCGCCAACACCGGCCTTAGGCACGGATTAGGGTTAAACGGCCAGAGGGGCGCTCCTGGGAGAAATCTGCAGGTGAGGGCCAAAGTCAGTGACCGCTTGGGTTATAATCGCATTTATTAGCACACAAGAAACACCAAAAATAAAGGAGGGATTCAACTCAAGGAGGTACAAGCAAATAAATAAATAAACAGATTTGTTTTAAAGTAGTACAAAAAGAAAAAAGTAGTGAATTAATAAAAATAAAAGCAAAGAAACGAATACAACAGAAATCAGAAAATTCTTGTCAAACAGTAATAATTCATGACCAGTGTGCCCTGCCCTGGAAATGCAAGAACATTAGGAACATTAGGAAATGTATCCGTGCAACGCCCTACATCAACAAGGGAGGGCTGTGTGGGAACCTTGAGAGAGAGGAAAAAGAGCATTCTGATTCCTTTCTTTAAAAATATTTCATTATGTAGGAAAATACTGCACCCCGCCCCCAGAAGCTGAGGCCAATCCCTCCCATTTGTTCTCCTCTTTCTCCTGCTACTGGTTGACCTTGGCCGTGGATGTCTTTAAAGGAAGTGGATGTGGAGGCAAAGTGGATGAAACGCCAGGTTTCTGGCTGGAGGCCTCAACACGAGGGCCCAGGGACCAGAGCCTTCAAGATGGAACCGAGGCGGGACCACACCGCACAGCGGGACCCTCAGAACCTACAGCCTGGGCCCGGCCAGGCCGAATACCTGCAAAAGCCGAACCAGCCCTGCTCTCCACGAGGCAGAAACAAGACCTGGTGCCGCGGGACGCCGAGCTCGATATGCCAGGAGGTGAGCGCAATTGCGCGGCGTAGGGAGAACCAGGGACACCTCAGCCGGCTAGGGGGAGACCAAAAACAGGGGCAGACGGAGACATCGGAACCCACGCCCCACCGCAGTGCTGCGGCCAGACGGTGGCCGCGTCTGACAGGCGACGGCCCCACCGGCACAGGGAACTTAAAAAGAAACAAAATACTGAAGGTCTCAGCCAAAAATACAAGAATGTCTATAACTACATACAATACATACCAAACATCCGAACAGGAATGTTAGAGCGACAGTGGCAGCTAGGGGGACCCGGACCCCCTCCCTCGAGCACGCACAGAAACGCACTCGCACGGGGAGCAACTCCTCCTGCAGATGCCCGAGCCCTGAATGACCGGCTCCGGACAACAAATGAGAGAAAGCGACCGAAACAGAAGCCGGGGAGCCCTGGGGGACGGCAGCAAGTCCCCAGGGTGGGGAGCAGGCAAGCCCTCTTGTTTGTGACCCCCCCAGTCACCTCCCCAGAGCGCGGCTGGGCTGTATCAGGGCTCTGGCCTACCTGCCTGCAGGGCCCCCACCGCCGTGTGCTCACAGGGACACCGCCAGGAGCTCCCTGGCCTCCAAACCCAGGGGCGGGAGCAGGGTGGCACCACATGCATCTGCTCTATCTGCTGCTCCAGGCCCCACGCAGCAGAAGTGCCTGTGGGTGCCCAGGTGCAGGAAGTTGCTGCTGGTGCTCCAGGTGCCAGGAGTGCCGCCGGCTCCCAGGAGCTTTGCAAACTGCCTGCACTTGGAGCTTCCACAGGGGACCCTTGTGGTACAATGAGACAGAGAAGACTGGGGAGCTGCGGGAGCTCTGGGGGCCGAGGGGCTGACAAGCACCATGGTTTGGTCCCCTCCGCCTCCAGGGCAGTGGGGGCTCCACCTCGGGGCTCTGGCCTCCCTGCAAGGTCTTGCAGCCCAAGCCCGTTATTTCGGCCTGAGCAAAGGGAGCAGGAGGGTCAACGGGGCATTACTGCACCCACCTGGCTGCCCCACCTGGCGCCGCTGTGGTTCAGGGGCCAGGCCCCGGGCACCTTCAGCAGGGCTTGGTTCTTACGGGCCTTTCCAAACCACCCAGCACACACAGGGTGGATTCCCACTCTTCTTTAACTACTTTTTAAAACTGAAGAGGAAGAAACACTCATTTTGTGATACAAAGCCAGCATCACCCTGACACCAAAGCCGGATGAAGACATTACAGAAAAAGGAAGTTCCAGGCCAGCATCCTTCACAAACACAGATGCAAAAATCCTCAACAAAATATTAGCAAATCAGATTCAGTAATACGTTAAAAAGATTATGCACCAGCCTAGCTGGTGTGGCTCCGTGGATTGGGCACTGGACTGCGAAGCAAAGAGACGCCGTTTCGATTCCCAGTCAGGGTACGATCCCCAGTGGACCTGTGGCCTGGCCTGCGGACATTTTTGGTTGTTGAACTGAGAAGATACTTCAGCTGTCGTGGATGGAAGCCAGGGAGGCCGCTCAACACCCCGCCGTGCCCAGGACAGCCCCACGACAGAGATGGGTCTGTCCAGGCTGCGGGCAGCGCCGAGGTGGAGACCCCCGGCCTGGGTGACTTTGCTGTGAGGGGCCACTTAGAACAGGGGAAAGGACCACGGGTTATAGGCGTATGTTTCCTCGTTCAGTCCCGTAACCAGAAGGGCCCCCAAAGACAGCTTGGTGACCGCTTCCTCCCGTGGCTGGCCTCTGTGTGCACTTCCCTGTCCCTTCCCTCTGCAGACGGCGCCCCAGCTCTGCTGTGACAGGCAGCAGATGATCACAGGAGCTTCAGATCTTTGCTTATTTCCCAACTCCGCCGCTCACAGCCTCTCTCCCCACGGAAACATCTGGTTTTCTGTGAAAATCAAGGGCAAGGCCAGGGCCGCATGAGTGACCGATTTCCGCGGCTCCCCACCTCGAGCCCCGCCTTGCACTTTGAGCCGCGTTCTTCCAGCACCACGTGAGCGGCCAGCATCTCGGGTGGGGGGCTCTCTTCTCCTTGTACTTTCCCATGATGAGCAAAGCAATAACGACCGTCACCACCTCTCCAGGCCTCTCTCAGGGGACGGCGCTCAGGAAGGGGACTCCGGCTCTGCCCGTGACGTCTTTGTGAATTGTTTTTTCAGTTCTGCTTGTTACCACGCGGGTGGCAAAGAGGTTTCCCTGACACTTTCCATTCATCCAAGGGCGGCAAAGTGTGGCCACGGTCGTGAGCCGAGAGTCCTGGCCCTACCAGTAGGCGGCACGGACAGCGTTCCCTCCGCCTCGCCTGCGTGCGTGGTGGTCCGCGTCTGCGTGGTCCCCCAGCGAGCCCAGCCCGGGTTAAATAATGAGCCACATTCACTTTTGAGAACACGCACACCAGGGGGGGTAAAACATGTCATGCGTGTACGGCCATAAAATAACCCTGATGGATGAAGTTCCACGCAGACAGCCCAGCACCTATGCAGAGATCATGCTCACAGATATTGCCTACCTTTAATAAATGAATGCAGGCACGCGGGCCACCTGAAGAAATACAGCACTTCTGTTGGTAAGGAGGGTCCTAGGACTGGCAAGGAGGTGGGGAAGTGCTTCCGGATCCCCAACCACAGGTTCCCAACAGTCATACGCCACCCGGCCCTTCGCCCCGGCGCGAGAGAAGTCTGGTGGTGGGAAAGGGAGCCCAGCGGGGCCGGAGTCCCATGTCCTCAAGAGGCGCCTCGAAGACCTCAGATAACAACGCCAGCCCAGGAGCACAGTTCATCCCAAGACCAGACCAACAGACGCCAATGTCATTAGGGACACGAAGAGGGGTGTCAGGGCAGGCAGGCCGCCCCTGGAGGTCCCATCATGGCATGTAGGTTATTTTGAATGAAAGTTACTTCAGGAACTGCCCATGCAAGCAAATGCTGGCGTCTCTGTCCCCTGAGAGGAGACAGATCTGATGTGCCGGGTGCCGTCCTGCCAGGGTCCAAGATCGGGACGGCCTCGCAGAAAATGACAACGATCCAGGGCCCAGAGTGGGTGCACTCGAGCCACATCCACCCTGGCTGATGCACAGCCCCGGCTGGAGCCTGGCGACGCCTGTCCCCCACGCGCACCCGAGTCTGTGCCGGTTCCCTCCTACTGAGCGGTGTCTTGTCCTGTGAATTCCTCAGACATTTACTGTTTCTTCATCTAAAAGGTGTTCAGGAGGTGCCTGGTTTAATCATCGGTCTGAGATCTCAGCATCGTATGAAGCGTCTCCCGTGCACACATATTAAATTGGGCTTCCTCCTGTTGGTCTAGTCTGTGCCGAGCTTATTATTTCATGGCCAGTCCCCCAGTAAGAACCAAAGCAGGCTGGGGGTTCCGACAGGAGGAGACGGCCAGGTTCTCTGGGGGGACTGCTGGTGTACAGAGCATAGGAGGCACAGGGACAGTTTTCCCGGGGAGCACACGTCTCCATGAGGCTCCCCCGCAGCCGCGGAGGGAGCAGAGCCCAGCACAGCAGCCGTGTGTAAGTGAGGCACCGGAGACTCTGAGAATTTAAATTAAAGGGGACGCCGCAGTCCCACCGCCGAGAAAGCACCGGGCCTCGGATCTGCCAGCCACCTCGCCTGTCTCCCCGGGGAGGACTCCCTTGCGCTTCCAGCTGCAGTCTAACGAGCGTGCACCCCGAATTTGAGCATCGAGCTGATAAAATGACCCTTTGGTGCGTGTTTTCCCATTACGGGGAATTATTACCTTGTCTTTTCATGTCCATTTTCCCCCAAACTGTGTCATTAACTAAAGAGTATGTTCTGACTCATCCAATAAAGTGTTTAACCTTTTTAATGTTTTATTGATTCTCAGAGCTCTGGTTTCACCAGAGGATCCTGATTGCTACATTAACAACCTCATTGATATTCCTTTAACAAACCCTCTACCACGGGGGTACAGGGTAGGAGAGACGAGGCTCCCGACCAGCTGGTGATCGATGGGCTAATCTTGCCTCCGCCTTCTGCACTGCGGGAAAACGGGTCGGTGAGGATGCGGGTGTACACCCAGGTCCGCACAGGGACCAGGACACCCAAACCCAGATGGCGGGGCTGCCAGAACATGGGGCTAGGGCCCCCTTGGGAGAAAGTCCGGGAAAGAAGGAAAAAAATTCTGCACACGGCTCCCTCTGACCCCTTATAACCAGCGTGCTCCTTGCAAAGTCAAGTTGAACTCTTCAAAAGTGACTGGGCGCCCCTGGGTGGCTTTGAGCACAGCTGAGCCTGAAGTCCAATCCTCTGGGAGACGGGCCAGCCGTCCACGCTGCAGCCACGCCCAGCAGCCTCACCCGATGTGTTTGGGGGTGCGCTGGGAAAGCTCCCGGGTCACTCCGGCACGTACCCACGTGTGAGGGGTGCTGACCTGCAGACACTCTCAGAAAAGAGATAGGAATGGCGCGTGGGAAATGCAGGAGGCGCGGCTCAGAATGAGAAGCAGCGACGGGCAGGCGGTGAGGGTCCTGCCCAGAGAGACAAGTGCAGAGAACAGAGGAGATGCTTTTTGTAAAATGACGACTGAGACATTCGAAGACTGAAGGAAATACTCAGAATCTCGGGTTGATAGATAGAGCTCAAAAAGATTGATATTTTAAAATCTACACACACACCCTGGCTGGTGTGGCTCAGTGGACTGAAGGACGGCCTGAGAAGCAAAGGGTCGCTGGTTCGATTCCCAGTCAGGGCACATGCCTGAGTTGCAGGCCAGATCCACAGTAGGGGGCGTGCAAGAGGAACCACACACTGATATTTCTCTCCCTCTCTTTCTCCCTCCCTTCCACTCTCTCTAAAACTAAATAAATAAAATCTTTTTAAAAAATCTACACGCATATGTATTCTATTGATATGTGCGAACGCTAAGGACAGAGAGTGACCTTCAGAAGCTGCAGAGTGAGAAGGCAGGGCTCTCAATATGACCATGAACCAGAGGACCGTGTCTCACCAGCAACATGTCAACACAACGCCAGACCTCTCACACATCCAAAGTAGGGAAGAAAAGGTTTCTGAACTCAGAATTTCACATCCAGCTGAACTAGCACTTCAGCCTGAGGGCCACAGAACACGTCCCCAGCCATGGCGGGCCGCAGAGGGCTCATCACCGAAGCCCCGTTGGAAACGCCTGGGGTCAGTTCAGGCGTGAGGCAGGAGCATGCCCGGGCAGGGCTGGCGGCTCAGGGGGCATGTGGGAGGTCCCAGGAAAGGCACCTCAAGTATGACAGCCGCATACAGCTGGTACTGACTCTGGCTGCACAGGAATGGCCAATACCAGGAGGATTGTGGATTTTTTGCATTGATTTTGATGTTTTTAACACCTCATGAAAATACTGCTTATCTTTGCTGAGTTCTTTGACAACCCTCTAAATATTACACCCCGGTGAATGCCCCTCCCCGCCTCCCTCGCCCTAGTCCCTGCCCAGTGGCCAAAAAAGCCCCCAGGCCTTCGAGGACAGGGGTGTTTGCAAAATGGCCTCAGCTCCTCCGTGCCTCCAGCCCAGAGGCCGTGCAGGGTCTCCGGGCTGCTCCGAGTGGGAAAATCAGAAACCAGCCCACCCATGTGGCCCGGCCCAGCCAGCAGACGCCCGGCGCAAGGCTCCCACACTCACCACCCCGCAGATTGGCATGCAGCTCGAGCGCTCTGTAGTTGGAGTCGGCTCCTGCTGAGAAAAGGGACTGTGACAGATGGCATAAGATATCACAGCAATTTCACTGACAAAGCACTAAGCATATCACAGCAGAAGCTCACCATCGATCCGCCGGCTTCCCAGCAGAAGACGGGCAGTGAGGCGTAATCTGACCACGTCCTCGTTCCAAAAGAAGGAAGAATTAACGAGGCCGCCCGGAGTGAGTCTGCTCGACACTGTTCTGTGTCTATTACCCTGGTGAGGACTCAAACCCCATCTGCATGGCAGCAAACTCAGCTACGTGGTGAGGTTCCCGTCCTGGGCAGTGCCCGGGAGGTCTGCCTCCGTCAAAACGGGACCCTTGTCTCGGGCCCTGCAGCTCTGAGGTTCGGGAATAAAGCACACGCTTGTTCCAAAAGCTACAGCTGTGGCTTCAGGGTGGGCTGTGCGCATCGAGGTGCTTTGGTCAAACAAAGAAAACGGACTCTGAGCAGCCCGGTGCCCTTCCAGTTAAGCTCTTTTTCGATGTGGATGACCCTAAGAACCAGCCGAGCTGGAGAACCAGCTGGTGCACCGGATGGACAGGACAGGCCTGGTCTGAGCAGCAGGCAACAGCTGACGACTTCGTTGGTACCCGTCCACTCCAGCGAGAGGGCCTGAACGATGTTTTGCACCCCAGCATCACCTCGCTGGGGATTCCAGGCGCCCAGGGGTCAAGTGCTTGTGTGTGGGTCATGGGCCCGCCCTAGACTGACAGCCCAGAGACCTTCGTCTCTGAGCAAGGAAAGGTCCCCACAGACACACGAAGGTGCCAGGACTGAGGGAAGGGTGAGTGGGCGACAGGTGGGCAGGGACCGCAGAGAAGCCGAGAACTGTCAGGCGCCGGGCCACACTTTCAGGTACAGGGGCCTTGTGACGGTTCCCGAGCACAGCAAGACAAGGCGGGAAGGGTCTAGAAAACACACCCTCTGTGCCCAGCGCCTCCATCCTCCCTCAGCCTCCCTGCCAGCCCCTGCCCAGAGCCATGGAGCCCCACGCACAGTCCAGCAGGCAGGGTGGCCCACACAGGGAAG
This sequence comes from Macrotus californicus, assembly GCA_007922815.1. Lineage (NCBI taxonomy): Eukaryota > Metazoa > Chordata > Mammalia > Chiroptera > Phyllostomidae > Macrotus > Macrotus californicus. Next base: position 235,433 of record VMDR010000177.1, on the reverse strand, counting down.
CGTCATAAACCCACCCCCACGCAGGCCTCTGCAGAGGGACCGGCCACGACCTCCGAGATGGCTCGCCCTGAAAGGGCATCCACGGTCATAGCTGAAGAGTGAAGTCACCTCACGGATTTGCTCCAGAAACTGCAGCTCTCTGCCCCTGCACCCCACCCCCACCCTCACCCCCAGAGGCAGCCACGCACCACTCTCGCGGCTGGTCCGGCGCTGGTACCTGGATTTCTCTGACGCTGTCTTAGGGAGCGAGGGGAACGTGCTGGCCAGAAGGTTCATTTGGTTTTTCCCATACGATGGTCCTGGTCCGATGGTCCGAGTAGCACCTACTTGTCTTGAACTTCACTGGAAACAATTTTGTTAGATTGTATTGCAATGGCTGTCACATCAGCGTGCATTTAAAAAGAGTCAAAGTTGGTGAGTTTTTGTGTAGCCATTTTATTATTGAAGACAGAAGAAAACAAGCAACACTTTTGGTGTATTCTGCTTTATTATTTCAAGAAAGGTAAAAACGCAACTGAAACTCAAAGGTGTGTGCAGTGTGTGGAGAAGGTGACTGATCTCACGTGTCAGGAGTGGCTGGGAAGTTCCGTGCTGGAGATTTCTCGCTGGACGATGCTGCACGGTCGGGTGGACCAGCTGAAGTTGACGGCGATCAAACCGAGACATCAGCTGAGAACAATCAATGTTCTACCATGTGGGAGAGAGCCGGCACACTCAGAATATCCAAATCAATAAAGTTATTGGTGAAAATGAAAAATGTGTCTTTTATTTTAGAGAAAGAACCATATGGATGTTTTGGCCAGCCCAGGAATCTAAGGTACTATTTGTTATCTTCCCTGCGTGGTGGGGAAAAAGCCCTCTTTACGGCTCCCCCAGATCCACCCCCACCTCCCTTCCCTTCCTGCTGGCTCTCCACCCCAGGTCTCCTTGAAGAAATCCCAGACCAGCTTCTCTGGCTTGCTCCGGACGGGAGCCCTTCTGTGTGGTCCCCGTGTGGTCCTGAGATCCCCTCTCAGCCGCCTCCTGAGAAGTTCCTGCCCAGTTCTCTCTCTCTCTCCCTCCCCACCTCCCACTTGACCTAAACCACAGTGTGGGTGGAGCACATCTTCCAGTAACTTTGTGATGAAGAGCACGTGAGCCTCAAATGTCCAAAAACGTCCTTCTCCAGTCTCTGTGTTGGCTCCATAGCTTGGCTGGGAACCCTGTCCCCACCTCCTCCCCCAGATCCCCAAGGACACTGAGGCAGCTTTGGCTCCCAGCTTCCAGTAGTGCTGACGGAAGGTCCAAAGCCCACCCCTCCCTGCAGGTGGTGCAGGATCACAGTAGCTCCTTCCCCAGGGCAGCCAGGGCCCAGGAGCCAACAGTCCATCCAACCCAGACAATCAGAGCCCTTCCCTGGGACTAATAGGTGGTACTGGGGACTTCCCAGGTGGAAGGGCGCAGACTCCGAGCTGCCAGCAGCTGTCTTTTCTGCCGCCCACAGAACGCCACTACGCAAAAAGGAAAAATAAGGCCAAGCAGAGATGAGAGAGAGACAGAGAGACAGAGAGACAGAGAGAGAGACAGAGAGAGATAGAATGAGCACCAGGTGGAGGCATGGAGAAGGCTGGCGGCATGCACATGCAGCAGGCAGACTGAGAAGGGAATTTTGGGGTAAGATAGAAGGAATTTTGTAACAGACACGCAGACTAGTGGCTGATGTTCGTAGGTGGGAAGCAGAGATGCCAGCTGAGCTGAAGTCAGGGCCCCAAATAAGTGGCCCACGGGCGCCAGCAGCCCGAGGGAGGGGGAGTGGGAGACCCAAGAAGGCGGGGTCTTCAGAGGGAAAAGAACAAAGAACAGAAAAGTCTGAGCTTCACTGTAAGTTTCTTTCATCCTTCACCTCCATCAGCAAAGGAAACCCCCGAGTCCATCACGCATCCCCCGCAGCCTGACTCAGCCAAAGGAGGGGGCAACCCAGCACAGCCTCCCGGGGCTCAGCCTCTCCAGGGGCTCCCCGGAGTGACGCCGGTCTCGCCGTGTCCTGACAGCTGACACCGAGTGGTCTGTAAATAACCAGCCCCCCCCACACACACACAGAAATCAACCTCCCCTCCACAGAACAACACACCACCTTCAAAACCACCAACTCTGTCCGTTGCCATGGTAACCGGTAGCATTAAATCCTGCTGCTAAAATTCCAAGAGCAGATGACATGGAGCATTTATGCGTAACCGCATCATCCGAAGAGAGACTTTCTTCCGCGTGAAGTGCAAGTGTGCCTCCATCAGACGGGTGCTCACGGCACGTGGCCTCCGGGCTAACGGAGCTCCCTGTGTGCCCACCCTCTCCACCTGAGTGTGTGGTGACCGACAGAGAGCACAGGCTAGGGCAGGCTGCACCGAAGCCCTGGCCCGACCGGGTGGTTCCAGAGACCTCCAGGGGCTCAGGGCTCTTCACTCACCTCCCCGATGGACGGGAGACCCCGTTCAGCCGCATTTGGATGAGCTTGGGCGCGTGCTGGCCCCGGCAATGGGCTGGCTCCCGAGCTAGACGGGAAACCCTCACGTGTCCACACGGAGGGGACCACATACGGGTGGGAATCCTTGGTTTTGCAGGTGGGGATGGAACGGGGTCGGAACTGGATGTTTCTGGAAGAGGACAGTGGCCTGGGCAGGTAGCCTGGGCAGGTGGGGCCTCACTGATTCATCCCCCACCCAGGGCTTCCTGCTGATATTTTAACGTCGTTTTCACAGACTGGCTGCCTTCCACGTGGGACAGTGACCCAGCCCTCCAACTTCCAACACAGAGCACCACTGTGACTGCTGCCACACAGGCCACCAAGTGTCACTGAGGGTCTCAGCAAACTCGAAAAAGAGCCCCTCAGTCACCTGGCATTCGTTCTCACACTCGGGACCAGGAGAAGGAAGCTCATTCAGTGATGTTTTGTGACTGTTCTTTGATCACCTCTGTCATGAGCTTCCTGGGAAAAAAGGCAGAGGTGTGTGGTAGGAACGCACTGGTCCCAATAATTCTGAGCCCAGGCAAAGGCTGTGTCACGGGGCCGTCCCTCCTGTGCTGGGGAAAGGGGGATGGACAATGGGTGGAGACAGTCCTTCTCCCACAAACAGACAGGAAGGAGTGAGCAGAGGAATGAGTGAGTGAGTGAATGGATGAATGAGTGTGTGAATGAATGAATGATGGTGTAAATGAGGGAGTGAATGAGTGAGGGAGTGAATGAATGAATGGTGTGAATGAATGAATGGTGTGAATGAATGAGGGTGTGAATGAATGGAGTGTGTGAATGAATGAATGGTGTGAATGAATGAGGGTGTGAATGAATGGAGTGTGTGAATGAATGAATGGTGTGAATGAATGAGGGTGTGAATGAATGAATGGTGTGAATGGATGAATGAATGAATGAGGGTGTGAATGAGTGAATGAGTGAGTGACTGAATGGAAAAATGAATGAATGAAGCTGTGAATGAATGAGGGTGTGAATGAGGGAGTGAATGAGTGAGGGAGTGAATGAATGAATGGTGTGCATGAATGAATGAATGGTGTGAATGAATGAGGGTGTGAATGGATGAATGAATGAATGAGGGTGTGAATGAATGAATGAGGGTTGAATGAGTGACTGAATGGAAAAATGAATGAATGAAGCTGTGAATGAATGAGGGTGTGAATGAGTGAATGAACAAATAAGTGAATAAATAAGTGGGTGAATGAGGCAGTGAATGAGGCAGTGAGTGAATGAGTGTATGAGGCAGTGAGTGAATGAGTGAGGCAGTGGGTGAATGAGTGAATGAGGCGGTGAATGAGCGAGGGTGTGAGTGGTCTGAGAAGGGCGGGAGAACCGAGGGCCGTGGGAGCTGGGCAGTCCTGGAGGAAAGGGACTGGCTTTGCGAAGAGCTTTCTGGGTCCAGGGTGGGCCCAGGTGGAGCCGGCCTGGCATCTGCGCCCCCCAGCCCACCACAGCTGCTGAACCCTGACTCAGCTGGGTCCCCTGCCTCAGTGCCGGGAGAGAAACGAGGAGACAAAGGAGAACTAACATGGTCATTTCCGCTGTGGTGACAAGTGTGTTGGCGTTCAGTACACTAGGAGGGGAAGTTACGGGTCACAGCTCAGTGACACAGGCCTTCACTGAGCACCAGCTGGGAACCACGGCTGGGCCTGCACCTGAGACTCGCCCACAGAGGGCTCTGCCCAGGTTGCCCCCGGCCTGTGGCACAGCCCCCACCTTCCCCCCTGCAGCAGTCCCCGGGGGGGGCCCCTGCCTCCCTGTCGGAGTCACACGCTGTGGCCTCGGGTCCCAAAATGTCCCCAGTCTCTCCTTCTCAGGCACACTCATGTCTTCACACGTGGTGGGGTGTCCCTGAAGCTGCTAGCCATCCTGGTGGCCAAACTGTTTCTTACTTCCGCCGGTTAACAAGGCACCTGAGCTGGATGAACGAGTTTCCTGGAGGGGGGGGGAAGGGGTGCGGGGGGGGGGGGGGTGGCGCGGAGGGAGAATAGCAGCCTTCCCCTGATGAAAACATCTGCAGCCGTTTCCCGTCTGCTCTCAGGTGGCGTGAATCTTCAGGAAAGTCGGACACCTGAGAGGCTGGGTGAGTATTTCCCCTCTGAGAATTCTCTCTTCCTCCGGGCGATCAACACGCACGCTCTCTGGGGTTCCACTCCACTGCGGCAGTGCGATCCACCCCCAGCCACCCAGACGGCGCAGGTAGCCCCCTGCCTTTGACATCAAGTGCAACCAGGACTCAGTTCCAAGTGGCAAGGTCACCCACACATGTGCGCCGGGGGCCCCAAAGGGGCCTGGCTCCGGGAAGGTGTCTCTGAGCATGTGGGTAGGATGGCGGGGGGTGCTGGGCTCTGCTCCAGGGGGCACCCCTGAAGTCTCCAGGAAGCCAGTCCCTATCAGCAAAGGTACCTCTTTTTTTACCATTTGTTTTCAGGAACCTAATTTTTTTAACTGACTTTATTGGGACAACCCTGGTTAATAAGATGACACGGGCTTCAGGGGTGCAGTTCTGGAGCCCACCGTCTGCGCACTGGAGTGTGTTCAGCCGCCAGAGACAGGCCTCCTTCCGGCCCCACTCGTCCCCCTCTACCCTCTCCCCTCACCCACACTCCGAGCATGGCCTGTGTGAGTCCCCACCTGGCTCTGAGCTCCAGGACAGCAAGGCCTGTGAACTGTCGGTCTCCACCCTCAGAGCCAGCCTCCGAAAGTGGGTGCTCCACCGTCTTTACTGGGCGTCACCGGCCCCAGCGTCCGCAGCCCAGACCCCACCCCACTGGCCTCCGCCAGCCGCCCTGCAGCCCTGGGCCCTGCACCCAGCAGGCCAGCTGTGTGTCCCCCCATCCGCCTCCTGCTATCCTGATATCTCTGAAAACACCCAGCCCGTCTTCCTGGTGCAGGCCTGCGGAGCCGGGCCACGTACCTTCCCGGCGTCCAGGGCCCCCACCCTTCCTTATAGCCTCTGTACCTGCCAGGCCAGCCCAGGTACCCGGCGCACACCCCTCACTGTCCGCCCAGGACCACGGGCACTCCATCCACAGGACGAGAGCTGCCCCGCCCGCCCGTGTAGGGAGCGTGGGGGCCTTCCTCCAGTCCCCTTTGCCTCCCACTCTCTCAGAAGTCCCACTTCTGCCGGGGAGGACTTTCCTCTCAACCACGGACACCGAAAGCACTGCTCTGTGCCGCCCGTGTGCTGGCGTTCCTGACGCCGGCCGGTGAAACACATGCCCCGTGTCCCCTCCGCCCATGTGGCCCATGCCTCACCCTCCCCAGACGCTCCGCACCCGCCCCGCACCGTGGTGAGCACGTCCCTTAGCACCGCATCCTGGAACATTCCAGAGGACAAGGAGCACACAACTTGGCATGGTTTCCTTCTCAACGGCTATAAAGCTGTGACTTATGGTGTCAAATGCCAGCAACTCAGAGGCACCAGTGGAACGTGAGGATTTTGAATGAAGAGACTCATCAAAAAGAGAAAAGGTTATGCATAAGCAAAGTGGCTACGTCTCACAGCCCCCCGTCCCTGTCACAGGATAACTGACCTCACTCTGCAGCCGAGAATGCAAGTGGCCCTCCCCGTGGTGCATCAGAAAGCAGCTGGCACGCCAGCCCCCCCTTATGGAGCAGGTGACAACAGCCTGCTCGCTGTCCCTACCCTGAACAAACCCCGAAGTCACACTCACGTCAACAGCCGAGCGGAAACCCCATCTGTCGGGGATTTTCCAGACCAGCAAATTAAAAGGCATGCTGCCACCTTTCTGTGACGCAACCAAAGTGGGGGTGAAGTTCCGTGTACCCCAGCCTCACCCTGTCTCAACCGGACGTCCACCCTCCCTCTGGCTCATGTCTGCCCTTCACGCGAGTCGTGGGCACGTTGAAAAGCTTTTCCATTGGAGACAAGGAGTGCTGACATGCCCCACAAGCCCAAGAAGGCACACACTTTCCAATGTCTGTTCTCAAATGTTTACCCCGGGGGACGTGGGAAACCAGGTTCCCGAGTTAGAACAAGTGTCCATATGACACCAGCAAGATGCCCTGCGGCCAAGGAGAGCCACGGAGCAGAGAGGACACCAAAGGCAAGGTGACCTGGGACAGGCTGCAGGGAGCTAGTGTCTGTTAGTTCTTCAGGTACTTAATCAGCCGTAGACACGCTGCCGCCCTCACTCCCAGTGGTCTCTCTATTATCACTAAAATAATAATGACAAATTGGGAAAGGCACAGAGGACAGGCAAACGGGAAGCCACACACTGAAGATGGCAACGGGAGATGACAGCCAGCAGCCCGCAGACACCAGGAAGGGCCAGGTTGGCCTTGGGGAACACCAGTCCCCAGGAGCTAAGTCAGCCACCTGCAAGAAGAGCGGTGACCAAGGATGGTGGCCAAGGATCCACCCGCCGCTGAACCGGCCAAAAGGGTCAGGTCCTGCTGGGAGGGTGGCACGGGCGGCAAGCTCCGTGGGGGCAGGCAGGCTGCACGTTCCGTCACCCCCCAAGTTCCAGGGTCCCTTCTGTCTGACTCACAGGTTCAGGCAGAGCCTGCTGCACCCTCCTGCACAAGATGACCCCCAAAGTAGAAGAGTCGGCCCCACCAAGTGCCTGGGCTCCCCGGGGCCCCAGCTCCCAAGGTCCCGAATACTTCGGGCGAGCTTTCGTGAGGCCGCTCACTATTCCATGCGTTTCCATGCTTCCTGCCGCCGACCCCACAAGTCTTCTGCACCTGGGGAGCCCCCATGCCCCTTTACTTCCTCGGAGAGACCCCTGGTCCTCAGTCAGAGTGTGCTTTATGTCACCTACAGACATTTTCACAGACAGCACTGACGTCACATCAATATTCTGTCCCCACACTTGACACGTCAATGTCCTGAAGGAAAAGGACATTGACCCTGGGGGAAATGACAAACCATGCCGAGAACCTGTGCTGAGGCCGTCGGAATCAAGTTGCCACCGAAAGAGGGCCGTGTGCTTGGTCCCCAGCCCGCCCCTCCGGCAGGAAACACTCGGGTGACTCAGGGACCCTGTGCCTGCAGCTGTCACCGCAGGGTGGGGCATGAGGCCACATTGCAGGGCCAGCAAGGTGTGGTGGCCGTGGCCACACGACCCCCTTAATGGGAGGGGACCCTGAACGCCAGCCCTCTTCCCTTCCTCCTTGCCCGGCCCTGCAATTCATTTCTCATAATTAATCCATTTGGCAAGTAAGAAAACTCGTTTCAAAGTAAACAAAATAAATCAAAACGGTGCTAAGTTCCCCCACTAATGTCCTCCATCCATCATGGCCGATGCGTGGCTTGCACAAAGGTGGTGGCGGGCGGGGTGCAGGCTTCCACACAGCCGTCCCCCCGAGGACGGACACATGGACGTGCTGGAATTGATTTGTTATTAGGGTGATGTTCCTCGAGGGAGGAAAAAATCAATGTCACACCACACAATTGGCAGACAGGCGAGACAGTAGGCGGACAGGATTCCTTACTGATTCAGGAAAAAATGCAGTAAAAGAGTCCACTGCCTTCGCACAGGGCAGGTGACTTCACGGGACAGGTGTGCCCAGTGGGGCATCAATTCATCAGGCCCCAGGGAAGGGAGGAGGCCTACAGGTGCCTTCTCCCCAGTCCCCAACGAGAGGAGCCAAATTGTTTGCTGCGAACCCAACTCACCAAGGAGGGCTGGGAACTGAGGCAAAGGGGCAAAGGCAAGTGCAGTCCTCTGGGAAGCCCAGGGACCAAGCAGCAGAGCCTGAGCCAGGAGCCAGGCACCGGCCCCTCTGTGAATGAGTCAGGTGCTCCCAAGTGGATTAAAAAGCAGAGGCGGCTGCTATGACATTCTCCCTTTGTCACTAACTAGATTATTTTAAGTACCACACAGGCCAAACAAAGCAGCTCTGTGGGCCACCAGGCGGAGGGTTTCCCCTTAGTCAGGTGCTGACTTCAATTCTTTCTACTCGGGCCAAGTCACCTGCACAGAGGGACAGTGTGCTGCCCCAGGGCCCTATGGGCTTGAAGCTGCTTTTCGCCTCTGTCTCCTGAGTTTCTCACTTCCACTCTGGGGATGGCCCCTCTTCAGGCTGAGCTCCTCCAGGGCCCTCGAGGTTTTGGAAGTCACATTAACGGCACCCCCGAACCAATTCTCCCCTCTAGTTAACTAGGTAGTAGAATTCCAGGCCCCACTCTGGAGTCGGTTGCCCGACGTGACCCAAGTTCCAGCAAAGTTGGGGCAGCTGGCGCTGCTCTGAAACCAGGCTGGCCGGAGCGGAAGCGAGCGACATCCCCACAGCGGCCCAAGAGCCCGGCCCAGAAAAACGATGTCCTGGTCCAACCACCACCGCAGACATTCCAGGGTCCCTGCCCCCGACGGCCACGCTCAGCACAAGCCCCCACCCACCCAGCCTTCCTCTCTGCTCCAGGTCCCGTGCCGAGCACATGGACATCTCTGGATGCCCTCTCCAAGCAGGAGACGCACTGGGGAACCGAGGAGCTGGCACCAACGCAGCGGTGACACACAGTCCACGAGACACTTCTATCCCCTGGAGCAAGGCGGAATAAAGAGCCACGACACCTTCCGAGCCCGTCCCAGTCCCGGCCTGCCGGGGACCGCCCGTAGGCGGAGGGCTGACCCTGACTCAGAACACCTGACGCTGCAGGAACGTTCCACCTGCCACGGATGATGCTCCTGTGAGCATAATGCAAAGATGCTCATTAGTTTTTAACTGCCTGCTAAATTGGTCCGCTTTCATTCAGAATGGCCTGTAAGGCGCTGTGCACCAAGATTTCGTTCCGACGCATCGGGGAGAACGGTGTCGGCACACCTGGCCCGAAAGCAGAGCCGGGCGCCAGAGAGGTTATCCGCCAGCTAGCTGTGACCTCACCCCCTCATTTAAATGTTCCAAAGTGTTCTTATGAGCAAACACTGACCATCTCAGCAGCGCTTTCGACGGGAACAAGCCAGAGACACTCGGAAACGTGACCGGGTAGCGGCCGGACACTGCTGATGGTGGAGTCCCCCACTCCCTTCGGAAATGGCTCCAGCCCAGTGGACTCAAGATGACCATGTTTAGTCCAGGCTGAGTGACCAGGATCTGATCACCCTTGTTCCTTAAATGACGAGACAACTGGACAAACATGGGGGATGGCAGTTTCCCCGGCGGCAGACAACGGGCCACGCAGGCCTGGGGCACCTGGGAAGGTCAGGGCAGGCTCAGCAATCCAACCCACTCGGGGCCTGGAAAGGTGTCTGGGACTCAGGCGGGGAGGGACAGAGCCCGGTGACTGACTGAGGTAAGAAAACAGGAGTCAGCTCCGAGACCACGGTGCCCAGGACCCACCAGGCCGAGTCCCAGAGGGAGAGGTGGACAGAGAAGGGAGCCCCAGGGACCTGCGGTGGGTCCCAAGTACTGGCTGAGTCCCAACCTCTGTGTGTGTGTGTGTGTGTGTGTGTGTGTGTGAGAGAGAGAGAGAGAGAGAGAGAGAGAGAGAGAGAGAGAAGAAACTACCCAAGGCCGGGGACACAGACTAGGCACCAACTGTCCCTCCTGTCAGCCAGAGTGAGAAGACTTCATGACACATGAGCTACCAGGTAGAATTCCAACCAAAAAAGGGGGAGCTGTGTGTAAATTACGCCTAAACTATAAGCTGCCCTGGACGGGCCCAAACAAAGCTTAAAAGCAAACATCAAAGGGACCCAGCTGGTGCCAAATAACTGCTTTCCGGACCAGAAGCCCACACTACTCAGAGGAGCAAAATGAACACCAGCAACGACGTGAGTCACAAGGCCCAGCGTCCAATCAGAAGTCAGCAGGCAGCAAAGACCCAGGGAGGCGTCACCCCACGACCAAGAGAAAAATTAACTCACAGAAACAGACTTAGAAGCCACAGAGGTGAACAAGCTAACAACCAAGGATGCTAACAGTTACCGTAAATCCGCTCTACATGTTCAAGGCAGCGGAGACGCAGGGCCCGGCCCAGCGAACGCCCCTTTTCTGCTTCGAACTCTTTCATCAGCATGTCACCCTGTAACATGACAGCACCCCACTCAAGCACACCCTGTCAACAGTTTGGGTGAAGTGCCCACCTCAAAACTATAAACCGTCACACCCCCACCGCCGCCCTCCCCACCACACCCAAGCAGGCCTCCCTTCTGCCGGGCCCCGTGTAATCGTGATGAAGGCAGACGATATTAAAGGGTCCCCGGCCCAGGAAAAAACATCTTGGGCTGAAAATATGGTATCTGACATGTCATCAAACTACTGTTGGTACTTCAGAGGGTCACTCTGGCCTGTAACACATCTGGAAAAACACAAGATTCAATTTGTTATTTCAGTATAGGTTTAATCAGTAGACATATTAATGTTACATATAATGTCTTTTAATATAAATATTTTTAAAAGGTGGGTTTTCCACACGACATCACGAGCACGGTGCTGACGGGGCTCGCGCCAGGTGTCGTCTGTCCGGGACTGGATCAGAACACCGTCGTGGGGAAGCAGCAGCCTCGGTTTCATCAGCCCCCCAGCAGCGGCGCCCGGCAGATGCCCTGGCTCTGGACACGCTGCGCCTCTGCTGCAAACCTGCTCCGCCCTCTGTTTCCACGGTGATGATCACTGCGGCCCCCTGACCCTCAGGCAGAGGCTGCGAGGCAGGTAGCACCCGTCAGAACAGCGGCTCTCCTGAGACAGGTACCTCCCCAAGACCACGGACACCGGACGTGGGAGCAGCATTCATTCACCGAGGAAAGTCTGCGCGTTCGACCCGGACCATGCGTTTGTGCTCTGTCCTGCACTCTCGGACTCTCTCCCGCTCTCGGAAGTGCTAGATCATCAAAGTGTATTTACACTAGGAAGTCACTAATAGGCCCAGTGCCAGAGACCCGTGCAAGACATTCTAGGTACGAAACCTGCAAGTAGTTTCTGTTTTATGTGATTTTATCACCTTTTACACAGATAGAATGTCCTCTGTGCACCTGCAGCCAGGGACCCACATTTCCTTCAAATGGGTCGAACAGGCCAGTGCAGACACGAGGCGGGTTGAGGTGGGTTAGGGCGGCAGCGGCGCGGCCTGGGCCGTGGGTGCTGAGCCCCATGCCCTACCTGTGCTCCAGGTCAGAACAGAAACGTGCCAAAGCTGCCCTTCCCGTTCCACTTGAACTGGTTCCCCACGATGTGCACGAACATCTCCTGCGACATCAGGGTGTCGTCCGCCTGCGTGATCCCCAGCTCACTCAGCCTCTTCTTCTTCATCTGGCCCTTCTGGGTGGAGGCAGCCACCAGCTCACTGACAATCTCGCAGTTGCCTTCGACCTGCTCGGAGAGGCCGGGCCTGGCACCGAGCCCCGCCCTCCCGGCCGCGCACTCAATCAGCTCCTCCAGGTCCACTCTTTCAGCTGCATCGGCCTCTCCGCTGGTCTGAGACTTCAGGGCTTTATTTTCTGGAGAAACAAACACACTTCAATACACAGACGAACCCAACCCAACTGCGACTCCACAGCCGATCAGAGCTTTCAACGTCTTCCCACCCTGGATCCACTGTCCCCTCACTGAGTGTGACAAACTGCCATCAGTGTCACAGAGAACGGTGGCCTTACCCCTGCAACAAGGTCTCCTGATCCTCGTGCAGGACTACCAACTTTGGACTTCTCTCTTCTGGCCCTAGAAGCTCCGTCACTCACCAGATCTCTGTGCGTGTCCACTCTGCTCAGCACTGTGGCCGGGGCTCGATGGCACCCGGGATGCCTGCCCTGGCTGCCACCTTCCTCACTGGCAGAGGACAGAAGGCTTTCGAAGATGTGATAAAATGACTCATCAGGGGCCCTCCAGGAGAGCACCCAGGCCCTATGCGAGCAGGGTGCCCTCTGGCTAGAGGGAGAGAGAGAGGCGTGGAGAGGCTACCGCCCAGAGGGAGGCTCCCTGCCCTGACAAGGCCTGAGAGTGGTCCCTAGCCAACAGCATGAGGCCCCAAGTCCAGACCACCAGCATTGCGGACCTGGGACTGAGAACAGAGCAGGCTGCAGAGAGCGAGCTGGAGCAGACTCTGGACGGCAGGGACCGCCCCTCTCCCCCCCCACCCGCCGCAAACACCTGACCCTTCTCTCCCGCTGAGATTCCACAGCCATCTGGGTGCTGGCCTAAAATTCACAAGTTTCCCACCAGGCTAGCTCAGCTTTGCTGCCGAGAAAGACAGTCCACAGGAGGCCTGCACATGATCAATGAAAGCTGCGGCGAATTCCGCAATCCCCTCCAGGAGATGCAGCCTCCTGCAGCCTTCACACGGCCCACAGCGGCCACTGTGGCTCTCAGGCGGGCACCTCCCTCTGCACACTCACACAAAGCCAAGCGGGGTGCAGAGGGGACTGCTGGGTCCCGGAGGCCACCCAGCGAGGTTCTGTGCGAGCCACTGGAAGTTTCTTTCACCCTGAGCTTCTACCATGCTCCGCTCTACCAGGCTGCCCGCTCCACGCCCAGGCTCAGGCCTGGCCTCTCCCAGGGGAGGAAGACTCAGACCCGTCAGGGGTCAGCGCTGAGATGCAGCCGGTCCGACCTGGCTCTGTCCAGAAGCGAGTGGACGTGGCCTACCTTCGGCTCCAGCGGGGCCGCTCTGCGGCAGGTCGGAGAAGATGGTCGGCTTTACCAGCACGACGCCGTAGCCTTCATTGTTGTGTATGATGTTGTTCACCATGGATACTCTGGGCAGGTCATAGTGCTCGTCTAAGAAGTCCTGGGACGTCGGGGACAAACGCTCTCAGCAAGCGTCATGCACAGCGCTGCGGCCTCAAAACTGCATTTTCCAGGTGACTCCAAAAACACGTGGTGGTGGCCCAAGCTCCGAGGGACACAGCGCCCTGTCGCTCCCACAGGTCCACACCCAGCACAGCGTTCCCACAAGACCCTGGACCGTGTTACTAACGCCCTCACACCACTCACACTTTCCCAGACCGGAAAGCACCAGAACCCCACCTGGGAGTTCGGCCACCCGGGGAAGCTGTCCTGAGCCCTGGGGGGGTGGGGAGGGAGTAGGGGGACCCACCTTGATGAGGATGCCCTCCTTGCAGTGGTGGATCCCGCTGTCGCTCAGCGTGCACGTGCTCCCGGGGTAGATTTCCACGCCCGCTCCCTGCAAGTCACCGTGTGAGGCCGTGACAACCAGCCACCTCTTAGGCTTGAACGCAGTGCAAATGCAGTGCAGACGGAGCGTGTTTTACAGGAAACCCTACTAGGTGTTTCTGACAAATGCGGCCACTTGCTCCAGTCCCAGTGAGCGAGCATTCGTCACCCTTCACACACCACGTGCGCTCACACACAGCACTGGACAAAGCGTCCGCACTCACTGTCGGATCCAATCAATCAATCCCATGCGACCACATCAAATAACGCAGAAAGTTTTTTAACCCTGTACCAAGGTAAACTTTAAGGGTCTCAATCCCTCACAAAGTTATGTTGGAGAAGGGTAAGGTTAATAATCACTTCCCTCCCTAACCTGCTTTGAAAGTGGCCAATCAGAACCTCACACGCTGAGTCTGGCTGACTCGTACGAAGCGTCTGAACTCCTGTGAAGAACGGGGCCCCACGGTTTTCGGCGTGTTTAGAGCTGCAGCCCGAACGGCCCCGAGAGGACGGGAGGACCCACCTTGGCCCCGTACAGGTCCGAGGTCTTCATCAGGAACTCCGCGGAGGTGCGCACGGTGATGCCCGTCGTCTCGCACTGCAGCACGCAGTTCTCCACAGCGGTCCTGCCCCGGTGGATGACTACGAGGGAGACACGCGGTCACACGTGGACACGCGTCCTCTCCAGGTGGCAAGGGGCCCAGAGCAGCATTAGGCGGTCTAGATGTCTCCCAACAGCTACCGCTTAAACTTGGTTACTGGTTACAGGCTCAGGATGCATGAAACAACGCCTGGTTTTACTGAGTGTCTAAAACCTAAAATCTGAAAACAGCATGCTTAAAACAGAATGACTTGACCTCAGAAACGCAGAATCGAGGTAAAGAGCACTTTTCACTACAAAAAATAAAAATGGTCTCCGACAGTCCCTGCCCAAGCCGGTGGGGGCAGAAGGAGGCCCAACCCCGGGAAGGGCACGCAGACCCCAGGAGATGGCTGGCTCCCCTCTGGGGCTCCACCGAACGCCAACAACACAGGTTGTGGCCGGTCCTGGAGGAGTGAGAGGAAAGCAAGGAGCACACACAAAGGCTTACCTCGCTAGCCAGCTTTCAGGAGCAGGCTCAACGGCTTTCCACTTTGGCGTGAGCTCCCTAAGTCGTCATGCTACATACACACGTAAGTAATCGGCCCCCCCGCACACCACAGAGTGGCATTTTATTAAACTGCATCTTCCAGGGAAAGTCAGGTTTCCCTCCGAGCCTGAACACACACACGAAATACCCAGATACTTACTTAGGATCCCTTCGACCGCGTCGTGCTGGACGAACTTGATGTTTGAGATTTTAACGTCGGCACCCGTACAGTCCACGAACGTGTCCCCCTTGCCTCTCTGCTCTATCACTACGTCGTCGGGGAGACCGTACCCTGAGGGAGAGAGCAAGGCCGTTAGGATGAGCCAGGGAAGTGCCACAGCGTTTCTCAGTTTCAAGCAGCCCGTGACAATGTTTGAGACAGGCCAGGCCCGCTGCACCGAAAGGAAAGGAAATCCCAGGTCCGCCCCGAGAGCCAGGTTCAGCTGACCCAGAACAGGCAGGTTTTCGGAGTGACTCCACAGTTGGCCTGTTCAGGAGTAGCCCCGAAAACTGTCTCAGACCAGCTCCGCACTCAATTCACTTACAAATCTGCTTAAAAAATAGGAGCTAACCCTAGGTTCTCACAGCTGGTCAAAGGGCTTCAAAGCACTTACCACTTAGAAGTTTTTTCCCCCCAACTCTAAGATTCTATTATTCTAACATACATTAGGGTTCAGAAAGCCTAAGCATTTTTCAAGATTATTTAATATTCTCTCAAACAGACCGACTTAAAATTTGACAAACTGACTTAAAACACTTTTAGCTATTGGAAAAATGGGTCTGCCTTGTTCACCAGTAAAAGCCACTGGATCTCTGTATCTTAAAACAAACTGACAATGCGGGCCAGCCTCCAAACGGGCTCGCGGGGCTCGGGAGCATTGGAAGGAAGCCTGAGACCCGGCAGGACTTTCCTCCTTAAACAGGACCATTCGGACGAGGCCGCACCAAGTGCCACACCCCCATAAAGACAACCTTTGCCTGCCTGATGGAAAGCGGTGACCACGCTAAAGGGGAAGGCACTGCGCCCCCCACACCCATAGGGCACAGGCCACCCTTCTGGGCTCCTCGAAGGCAGGACGCTCCATGCAGAGCGCCACCTGTGGCGACTTTGAGGGGTTGCTTCGTGAACCATGTTCTGTCTCCACTCATCCCATTTTCCACCACGGCCACTGTTTTTAATTATCAAAAAAATTAAAAACATTTTTAAAGAATGCGCCATACTGAGGAAAAAACAGAGACTGTGACACAAACAGGGTACGTATTCTCAGCAGTTTAAATGGCACAACCGGCCGCTGAGGGAGGGAGGCTCCAAGCAAGGAGAGGCCCTCACCGCATCTGCGGACGCCCTGCCCCTGCCCGCTGTGCAGTGAGCACGCCCCAGCTCTCTGAGATGTGACCGCCAGGACTCTGGGTCACTTGCGGCCCTGTGGCACTAGTCACATCATCACTTCCTCGCCCGTCTGGGAAGAGCTCTGACCCCCTGCATGGCCTGTGACACCGGCACCCATCTCGCTGTGCCAAGAAACGGAGTGTTTCCCCCGCCGTGATTTCCCCTGCAGCTGTGCCCCCTATACACACACCCTGTTACACAGCACACTTCGGAGACGAGAGAATAAAAAACACACAGCAAACGAAAAGGGGGTGAGGCGGTGTGCCAGGGAGCCACAGGAAGTTAACCGCCCGGCCTTGTCTGCATGAAGGAGTTCTGCCAAGATGGAGAGGAAGGACACAGAGCATCACACAGGCTCTGAAACGACAGGTCACTTTTGGCAGCACCAGCCCTCTCGCTAACGTGAAGCTCTCTCGGTAAGCAGTGGAGCAGGCGCATCCAGATGTGACACGTTATGGAGACACACAGGGCCAGGGTGAGCAGCGGCGAAGTCACCCGAACTTAGCAATCATTCTAAACACGCAAGGAGGCCGTGGCCGCTAAAAAGTTGTTCTTAACAGAGCCTTTCCACATCGATGTTCTCAAAATACGCTCTGCTCAAGATTCAAAGGGTAGAACTTGTGACACTCAGCAAGCTTTTAAAAAATTAAGATTTTTGGTTCGATTTCACAAGAACGAACTAAATGTAAAAAATGCACTGATGTATCCACAACATTATGAAATAAGAGCAAGCAGTCAGCAAAAAAAAAATTCCTAAAATATATGCCAGAGACATTTTTTATTCCAGAAACGAGATCTCCTTTCTGTAAACCACCCACAGTCTGGAAAACACGCTTCTCCCTGACAGTCGTGGTCCCTGGGTGCTGGCCTTCCCCACACACAAGCCCGCTGGCCCTGCCCCACCTGCCCCTCCTGCGGGAGGGACTGGCTCTGTGTCTCCGCCACTCACCCTCCAGCTCAATGGAGTCCGCCAGGGCGAAGGGGCCCTGCACCACGTAATGGCCCGGACAGACGATGACAGTGTCACCTTCGTAGCAGGCGCCAACGGCGGACAGCAGGTCCCTGTGGAACTGGAAGGCCGAGATGACACCCTGCACCTTTCTCTGAAGAGGAGCCACCCACACACCCAGCCCTGTGCTGCTGCCTTGCGCCCAGGGCCCCAGGCCCAGGGACAAGGGCTGAGCGAAGGCAGGGCTGTCCCTGCCCGTGTCACAGAAAACCAGCTCGGGGAGGGCCTGGAACGCCCTGCAGAACTCAGGAGAACCTGGGCAGGTCGGAAGAGGGGCAGCCGCCCAGAGCAAGAAGCTCTCCTTTACCTGGACTTCGGCTTCTTCCTCACAAGGTTCGCGACAGAGACGGTCCCGGAGCAGAGACTGCAGCAGCCCCGCCGTCAGGGTGGGGGCGACCACGTGGGTGACCTTCTGGCCGTGGGGACGGGCACCCTTGGCCTGGATGTTAGAATTCTTCTGATACCCGAACACGTACCTTGAGGGACCAAATGGAGCCGTGAGGGCTGGGGGACCAGCTGCTCGGTAGAGACACCAGCAGCCCGGACAGGTGGGGGCACACACCTCAGGAGCGGGTTCTCGATGAGCTTCAGCTTCTGCTTCAGCTGCTCCATCTCGGAGTACAGCTTCAGCCCCTCCACCATGGACAGGTTCCCCTGCTCGCTGTCTGAGTCATAGGCCGACAGGCTGCTGCGCAGGCTCAGGAAGTTTTTGTAGATCTCCTCGCACTGGGACAGCAGACTGCGGTAGTCGGCCACCAGTCCCGAAGGCACGCGGTCCTCGAGAATGTCGTAGTGCCTGAAAGTTTAACGGCAGACTGAATCCTCTGCCCGCAGGCCGGGCTCCCAGCGCCAAGGCGGGGAGCATGCCCCGCAGGCTTCAGGGAGCTCACTGACTTCTCTCCTTTTGAGAAGCTGCGTTTTTTCCTTAGATCCAGGCATTTGTGCTAGAGACACAGACCGTTTATGTTGCACAATCTGTCACCATTATTCAGTAAGAAATTATCTTGCACACATTAAACTCAGACTCCGAACAAGTGGGCCACAGAGGGCCACCTGGGGGCGGGGCGGGAAGCACCGAGTCTCAAAGCCACATCTCTGGCCACGGTTCCACCCGCCCAGCCCTCCCTCGCACTTAAAGCTCCGTGGCACAAAATCACACAGAACGCTCCCTCAGGGACATCGTTAGAGTATTTCAAAATCATAAGCCACATAGGCCTTGCAGATGCTGAGACAAAAATACAGCCGTGGCCATAGCTAGAGAAGGGTTAAAACCAGACAACCTTGCATTGATGGGACAGTCTCACTGGCCCTCACCCCTTCCTCATTCACACGCCTTCTCCAACACACAGACAGGACAGAAAGTACTTCTAGATGCGAGAACGTGGCTGATGAACGGTATGTAACCCAGCTGAGGAGTGTGGAATTAATGGGTCTGAAAATGAAGCACAATCTTAACAGTCATTACCCATGGTTTGAAATCACTGCGTTATTTCTCGAAGGTCTGCTTTCCCCCACGGCCTCAGGCCCGAGCCCCGCCTTCAGCTGCCTCTGGCGGGGACCCCGGGTGGCCTGGGCCCTGTTCCAGACCAGGGCGGGGGCACTGTGCCGCTGACCAGCCTGTTCTGCCCGCGCCCGCCCCTGCAGCACCCCCCACCCCCTTACAGCGGGCTGACTCTCCAGTGCGTGCCCAGCCCCCCGGGGACACTCACAGTCTCAGCCGCGGCTCAACGCATCTGACAAAATAGTCGTACTCATCCTCCTCTTCCTCGTCCCAGCTCCTCCAGATGTGCTGGTAGAAAAACCTGAGAGGGAAATCGGTAGCATTCAAACTCGACCGCCAGCTCGAAGCGTGAGGGCTCCGTAGGGTGAGAGCGAAGGGACAGTCAAAGCAGCCCTATCGACTACGGAGTGAGCGCCACCCTTGCTGCCCGTGGCGGCCACGGTTGCCCGAGCCCTCTTCTGAGCTGGCTCCGGGGTCTGTCCAGTGTGGGCTCGGTTGGGACTCCGTCTTCCCAGAACGAGTCACTGACCACCTGGGAGTGGGCAGGAGGCTGCTTGCCGAGAGCGAGAAGACGGGCAGAAGCAGGTTTCTGCCACGCCTGGTGGAGCGGCCTGTTTGGCCTCCGAGCCCCTGGTGTCAGCTCGCACTCAGACAGAGCTCGGGGAGGGCTGGGGCCAGAGACGAGACCACCCAGGGCCAGACCAGAGAGCAGCTGTCCGCCCGTCGCACCTTCGCCTCCCTGGGACCCGTACACACGGGTTCCCAGACTTCACCCAGACCAGCAAATCAGTCTCTTCAGAGCTGGCGGGGAGGCAGGGGCAGGGCCCAAATGCGTTTTAAAGCCCTCACATGACTGATCGGCTCTCTCACTACGGGAAGCCTCGGCACAGACAGGGGCAGACAGCACTGTGGGCGCCGAGCCCCACCTCTTCTGCCCACAGCTTCCCAGCCCCTCCCACCAGGGACACGTACTGTGAGGGCACATCTCAGACACAACACGCCATTCAAAAAGTCCTAGTCCACACCTCTACAATTAGTCTTTCTACCAAAAACAACCAACACTGATTCCTTAATATCCAAATGTCCGGTCAGTGTCCCATGCTCGCTCATCGCCGGTTTGCAGGGGCAGCCAGGCCCCTGCATCTCGCCCCTTCCTCCCCTTCCACGTGTTCAATGGTTTCCCACACTCTGGGTTACTGACTGCAGCCCCTGGGGTCGTCAAACATGCTCTTCTGACTCCTTACTTCTAGCCACCGGGCAGTACCATCTGGAGACTTCAGACTAGGCTGAGAAAAGGGATTTTTTTGACAAGGACGGTTGAGGGAGGTACAAAGAACCTCCCACCACCCCCAGGCTGCAGATGGCACTGGGCATCCCTCCTGACACTGAGGGGAAGAGTGGTCTGCAGACTCGGGCACCAACAGCCTGCCCCACCCGTGACAAGCTCCCCATCCGTCTGTTTTCACCAGCAGGTGCAGCAGCCCCCCCCAGCCCCTGCCGAGGACCGTCACCTCACTACCCGCTGCAGAACACTGGTACCCGAGCGGGGGTAGGCGGGAGAAGTAATGACCAGTACGAGCCACGAGGCCGGTGGTGCCGCAGGGGCGGGAGCAGGGTGGGCCCCAGGCATGCAGCTATGCCAGGGGAAGGAGGCAGCGGTGGAAGCAGCCGTGTCCAGGCCACCCCCTCGCCCTCCAGACCCAGCGTTCAGAGCTGAACCTGAGCACAAAACCCCACCCTGGCTCTGGGGCTCTCAGAGAAAGTCCAGGTTCCTGAGCTTGGGGACACTCCCTGAACTCACACTGCCCAGAGCCCCCACAGGCAAACTCCCCTCGCACCAGTGCCGCCAGAGGGCGCCCGCCTGCGCCACCTGCTCAGCTTCACAACTCAGCCCCGCTGTCACCCCTCTTAGTGCCGTGCTGGGCGTGCACTGTCATTCACATCTGCACGTCCCCAGGGTGACTTCTCCCAGGACAGAGACCTGGGGGTGAGCCTGGACTCCCCAGCACCCTGTCCGCCCCGAGTCCCAGCCATCCGGCTCTCCTAGGTGCCCAAGCCCTGCCTCTCGTGGCCCCTCCTGTCCATTCCCCTGCCTCCTGACGAGAGCCCCTACGCCACCTCCGTTCCACACAGCAGCCAAGGACCTTGTAAGACACAGAGCCACAGAGCTGCTCCGTCACCCACACACGACGATCCTCCGTGTCGCCCGTGTACTGGTCCTGCCCCTTCTGACCCACGGCCTCTGCCACCGGTCTCCCAGTCCATCTCTCCCGCGCTCCAGCCACGCTGGCCTCCGGGCAGCTCCTTAAATTCACCTGAACCTACTCCCTCCCTCCCCCCTCCCTTCAGACCCAAGTGAAGGCCACTTCCTCAGGAAACAACCGCAGAAGAGACCGGACAGGTCCTGGGTGACCCTTCAGTGCACTGACTGCAGCACCCTCTCTCGCGTTGTCTCCATCCAACTGCTTCTCAAGGTCTGTCTCCCTCCGGCACCTGACCACTCCCCAGCTGTAGGACTACGAACCGATAGAACCTCACCCTCAACTCAGGACCAGCACTGGAACCCTTATGGAGTAAATAACCAAATGAAACCCCTCCTAATTCAGCCTTTTCCGGGCCCTGACCAGAACCTGAGCCCTCCAGATGAGGGGTAAATTTAGCCAGGTGCTTCCTCAACACTTCCTGACATCACTGACCCCAGACAGGTGGCTTTCCACCAGCCTCCATACCCAGAGATCAGCTCCCTGACTCCAGTCCCCTCCACGTCACCCTTGACCTTCAAACACTTCAACTGTTGGGTTTTTTAAGTGAAACATAAGGGACTGGTCTTGGTTCCAGATGGAGCCACGGGTTCTTGAGACGTCTACTGCTCGGCCTGAGGCTGACATGCAGGGTAGCGGTTCTTGCCAATGGTTAGAACCGGAAGTTCCCGGAGAGTCGGGTGGGAGCAGGACCCACGGCTCAGCTTCCCTGTAGAACATTCACGGCAGGCCCCACAACACCAGGCTAACCCACCACCACCGCGCCTGGCACAGAAAGTGGACGGTACTTTTTCAACCACCAAGCGACGTTGTTAACATGGCCACTCTGTCGTCCACTCTCACAGTTCCTGAAGGAACATAAGTGCACTTTTAAATGCTAAAAGCCAGCTCTCCTTAGCAAGCATTCCAAGGTACAGAAGACCCAAAGGACGACCTGAGGCAGGAGCTACCTCAAAGATTGCTTGAGACAAACATGCACGCCTGCCTAGGGGCCAGGTATGCGTCCCTTCTCCCCCAGGGCCGGGACAGGGGTGCCCTGCGCCCATGGAGACTGCAATGCCAATGGTGGCAGGAAGCGCCGTGAGCCTGGACTGGCCAGAGAGGCCACCCCAACCAGACACCTCGGTCGGGGACAGGGGCCCTCCGGTCCTTGGCTTTCCTCTCCTCTTTCACTCATGGACGTGGACCTCCGGCTTAGCATCCGGAACTTGCGTGATGATTTCCAAATCTGCACAAACCCAATTCAGAGCCCCCGTCTCTCGTTAACACGTGGGGACACCGAGTGGAGGCTATACAGGGACTCTCTGCACTTTCTTTAACTTTCTGTAAGTCTGAAGTTACATCAGAATAAAAATTTTAAACATTTCCATACATTTTCTTAATTTAAAAAAGACTTGGCTGTCTTTGAACATTTTAAAATCCTGCAGGACCAAGGGGACGGTCTGAGTGTCCCATCGGAGCACAGAGTTCCCGCACTGGGTCCCCACTCTGGCCACGCGGCCGTCTTCCCCAGGCCCGCCGCCTACCTGACGTGCTCAATGGCGAGAGCGGTCTGGTCAAGGGCGCCGGAGCCGTCGAACACCACCCAGAGCTCCTGCAGGGGCAGCCGCCGCGCCTTCAGTTCCAGCAGCTCCCGCACGCACTCCGGGGTGAAGGTGCTCAGGGGGGACTCACAGAGGCAGGGCTCCGCCAGCCGCACCACAGCCTTCAGGGCTGCGAAGTCCACGTCCGTGACCTCCGAGTTAAAGTGTCGGGACTCACCACATGGACATCAGAAGGAGGACACACACAGACGGAGGGCCCTCCCTGTAGCCTGGTGTTTTCCAACCACGAAATGGGAGTGGGGCTGTCTCCCCAGGACAAAGGGGAAGCAGACGGGCCTGGCTTTAATCCTCGTGGAGCCCACGTTTAATGGAGGAAACAAATGCACCGACAAGATGGTGACAAGCATGGGACAGAGAATCACCAGCAGAGGGAAGGCCAGGGGAGTCACTGGGAGCTGCAGAGAAAGGCTGGGACGGAAGCAGGCCCCTGAAGAGCAGGGAGGGGCAGAGGGCCTGGGGCAGAGTCCAGCGTGGCAGCTGCTGGGACCACAGGAAGGAAATGGTGGGGGGTGGGGGAGCAGCAGGGGACCAGGTGGGTTGGGGGTTGGGGGAGCCCAGGACTGGAGCACCTGGGTAAGAGCCCGGACCATGCTCTCCAGCAGGCAGGAGCCCAGAAGCCAGAGCCAGGCCTTTGGTGAGTGACCAGAGGCTTCAAGGGAGGAGGAGCACTCACTTCTCTATAGAGCAGTGACCTGACCCCTTTTAGGGAACTGCCAGGGAGTGGAGGGTAGGGGAGGGTGACTCTCATAACTTGACCTAGAGGCCTGAACTGCCACCAAAGCAGCAGCATCCAGAATCTGAGAATTCACAGGGAAACGCTGCCCCCATCGCTCGGACAGTGGTCACTGCAGGCTGGAACATCCCTGTCCCCAGGAGCTAGGCAGCAACTTGTAATAATGCTCCCGGTTTAACAGTTTAGTGTGAGTTTAGTGTAACAGGGCTCTTCATGGCCCAGCTAACAAACACTGAGGAAGCTTCACAGCTGTAATTGGAGTGCGAACTTCATGTAAAAGGCCCAGTCAGCTGAAAAATTAGATTGTCTCCTTTCTGCAGCTGACGCAGCATCCGGAGGGCACCCCGAATTGCCAGATGTGTTAGGCAAAGACCAGGCTAGTTTCTGAAACGCCTCTTTGGCTTGAGCCATTTAATGGGCTGCCGCGAAGGTAAAAAAATGAACTGAAACTCCACAGACTTCCTCATCAGGGCGCTGCTTCCCGTGGTCTCAAACGCCCCCCGCCCCCCCCGGGTTTATAACCCAGGTCCCCGTGTCAAAAGACACAGGGACAAAAGTGACCCCAGCACCCGGGGAGCCCCTCCTCAGGGTCTTCGAATGTGCAGAGCACTTCATACACCCTGGCAATTCGATGGGGAAACACACTGTTTTCAATCTGCTCATAAACTTTAATTAAAAATAAGCTCTTTGGCCGTAACAGTTTGAGGAGAGTGCGTTTAGCTGGGGACAAAGGACCTAACGACGGAGTGAGATTTACCTCCACCAGCACCTCGAACACGTTAGTGTGCCAGACCGCCCGCCATCCAGATGGCTCGAGGACCTTCTCCAGGAACTCGGCGGTGAACTCTCTCACCTCAGAGGCCTTGCAGTCAGCTGCAAACACATCACACACAGTGAGGACCGAGACTGCGCCCCACCCACCAACCCCCCTCGCTGAGAGCGACAGCTGGCGGTCTGGGGGACGGAGATGGTGAACCCGCAAACCGGGAGCTGAGAGCAGCAAACGAGAGCCCGCTCACCTAAAATGTAATCCTGGTAGGCCGAGAACCGCTCGTAGAACAGCAGGTGGCTGGTCTGGAACATCTCCGGGAAGTCGGTCTTCCCCTGCAGCACGAAGCTGGGTAACCGGGACCCTGGCCTGCCGTCTCCACTGCAGTCGCTGCACGAGTCTCCGTCCTGGAACAAGGCTGGAAGGACCCCCAAAGTCAGCCAGCCAAGTGGCCGGCACCCACACCTTCACTCAGAACGCCAATCCGTGTCTGGTGTGGCGCTTTCCAGACCGCTCTGCCCCAAGAAGCTGGTTTCACCAGACTCGAACGTGCCCCCAAAGCCAGGCCCTCGGCATATGGGGAGAACCGGAGGTGCCTGAGGTTTGTGTTTGTGAGGGTTCCCAGGAGGCAGAGGAGGGCTGTCCCTGAACTCGGGGGAGGCCACCCAGTTCACCGTCCCTGAACAGCAATGATTCTCACTGCGGCCAGCAACTTGCCGCAGGCACCCACCTTAGTCACTTCTGTCTGTCCACAGCGATTCTAGAAAGCTGCCTTAAAACCAGGGGGCGGTTTCCTGCGCTCCCCCTCAATCGAGCTGGAGCGGCTCGTATTTCCTCCATGCCCATGGCCCGTCCATCACAGGGATGACGGATTCCCACAATGCATCAGGTTTGCTCCCCAACTTGGCCAGGCTCCACCCCACTGACCTCAGTGACTGCCTCGTCGAAGGAGACGAGTGGGAGACGCTGGTCACAGCGGGTGGGAGCTGTGGCAGCTACGCTTCACGAGGCACAGCCCGGCCAGTGGCCCACCTGAGCCCGTGTGCCGGCATGCTGTCGGTGATGCGCCGACAACTGCAAACCCACGGCGCTGAAGCTGGCGCAGGCTGCACGGCAGCGGCCAGGTGGTTTCTGGGGGCTCTGGGACTATCAAATCCAGTTTCTCTCCCCCAAACCGCTCTCTTTCCTCCTTCCTTCAGCCTCACTGCCCTGTCAAGGCCACCCCCAGCGGTGGCCAAAGCATGCAGCTGCAGAGGAACCGGCACTGACGAGCAGGTGGCAATCTCTCCATGCCTCAGTGCCCTCCCGCAGGAAGGGAAGATGAAAACAGATGCCCTCTTCCAGTAATTAGCAGTCACTCACAACAGCGCCCACCCCGCAATATAAGTTTGCCAAAGAACCTAGAACTCCCCTCGCACCCACGGGGCGGCTTCTTTCAAAAAGCAACAAGAAAAGTCTTGGGGAAAACGGGTGCTGGTGAGGATGTGGAGAATCGGGCCCTACTGCACTGCTGGGGAGCACGCGGGGTGGGGCAAGTGTGGTGGCCCCCAAGACACTTACACACAGGGCAGATGGCCCAGCAACCCCCCTCTGGGCTGTCTGACCCTGGGGGTCGAAAGCAGGTCTCCAAGAGACACGTGCACACCCGCGTTAGAGCAGCGTCACCCACGGGAGCCCCAACGTGGAGGCCGCCCAAGTGTCCAACAATGGGCGGACAGACACAGAAACGCGGGGTCCGTACAAGGGGACGTTACTGTTTCGCCTTAAAAACGAAGGCGCTTCTGCAGCACGCCACAGCGTGGACAAGCCTCGCGGGCGCCGTTCTCACTGAAAGTAGCCAGTCGCAGACAGAAACCACGGTGCGACTCCGCCAACACCAGTGGCTTGGTCAAGACGCATGCAGGCAGAGAGGAGAACGCTGGAGGCTGGAGGCCGGGGGCTGGGGGGCGGGGCGTGAGTGTAAACCAGGTACAGTGTCCACGTGAGAATGGCCGAGCCCGTAGAGAATTGCATAATCATTGATTTGAGCCAAACAGAGGCTGCGCCTGGAAGCAGCAAAATGTCAGGCTGGGATTACAGGGAGGTTAAGATTACCGCTCTCTTGAGGATTGAGAGCCCTGCCCCACCTTCAGGGGAATTACTTCTGGCATCTCAAAGGTGTGTCAACCTCAATGCACCGAAACAAAGGTCACTACAGAAGTGACCAGCCAGGGGCATGGCCCCCCAGCGAGATCAGATCGCCCTGGGGGGTTCCTTCCCATCAGCCCCTTTTTCCACCCACGCGAGAGTTCAGGTGGTGGACGCACAAGATGTGACTGTATTTAACGCCACTCAGCTGCACGCCTGCAGGTGGTCAAGACAGTAAATTTTGTGTGGTGTACTTTAAAAGAGTAACGACAAAAGGACACCTTTCTCCGGCGCAGCTCTGTACAGCTCCTTTGAAAGGGCCCCTCTCCCCACGCGAGGTCACTCCGTCCCCGCCCCTCGGTAGGACTGCAGACAGCTTTCCCTTTGGGGGAGGCGGAGCTAAGGGGCTGCGCAGGCGGGGCAGCAGGGCCCTGAAGTCCCCTACGTTTCTCCACTACACAGAGCTGCGGAAAACGCCAAAGCGACGGCCCGAGCGAGCTTCCAACCCCGGGAAGAAGAAACACTGGAGCCTCCCGGGCTGGAGTCAGGACTGAGCATAGACCTGGAGCTGCGTTTAGGCTGTCCCCTGACTCCAGGCGCGCCCCCTGCCCTCGGTGCTCCGGGAGCTCCGGCCGAGGAGGAGGGACACGCAGACACGCGCGCACGCAGCCCGGGGAGCCGACGGGACCGCTGGGACCAGGCAGAGCACAGCCGCCACCGCCACCCGGCCGGGAGGGCGGCGGACACGGCCTGCCGCTGGGGGCGGCTCCTCGGGCCGGCTGGCGGGCACTCACCTTTCTCCAGGGGCTCCGGCTCCTCCTCGGCCGCCCAGCCCGTGCGCTCCGGCTGCGGCCCCATGGCCTCGGACCCCAGCCCAAAACCCGGCAGCAACCCCTCAGCCATTTCAAATTTCCGCGGGCACCGCCCAGCCCGGGAACGTGATGACGCAGGCACTCCTGATTGGACAAAGGGCCAGAGCCCGGACCAATCAAAAGAAGGCTTGCGTGGCCCCAGGGCGCATGAGCCCCACCGTCTCCAGCCCGCGTCCACCCGTGTCAGCGCCTGGGCGCCACCTCCCGGCCAGGCGGACTGCTGTTCTCGTCCACGTTTACTGGAACGTACTTGGACAAAATTGAACTGGGTCATTTGGGATAATTTCCAAAAAACTACCAAGCCATGCCTGGAGACAGGGTGGAGCGAAAAAGGCGGAGAGCCAACACACACAGCCGTTAGACTTCCTTCTGCTGTCTCCGCAGTAACGGTGTATGGGCCTAGGCGGCTCCGAGCCCTTCACCACCCCAAATCTCTCCCCTTTCCCCACCAGCTACACGCAGACACACACAGCTTTTTCAAAAATGTCGGATGAGACTTACTAACGGTATGTTTTGCCCACACTTGGCCATCAAAGGCACTGTAACCTCCAATAACAGCTAACATTGGGTGAGTCCCCTGCGCATGCTCTCACCCCCTCCAAAACCCAACCTGGAGGCTGGGGTACTATCATCCCCATTTCACAGATGAGGAGACAGAGTCATCGAAAGCATAAGTAAAATACGTAAAAACTAAAAATAAAACACGGTAAGGAACACCCAATTTAACCCAGCATGGGGAGAGTTGGAAAGCAGCCACACTCCAGCAGCCAGGCCTGAGCTGGGCGGACAGCAGAGGCCAGCAGGACACGGGCGTCACGAATCCCGCAGAAGCGAGAGCCTGGTGGCGGAGAGGCTGAAACGGCCCCTCTACAGGCACCGACCAGTCCCTTTTATGAATCAGCTACGAGAGTCCACCATTGTTAATAGCAACTTTATTTTCACTGGTGAAAAAAAAATCGTGGTAATTGTATGATGCATTTCCCCTAAATTTACAATAATGAAGGTTATACATAAATTATATAGATCACAAATTTTCTATTTTATACTATTTAGAACAAAAGTTATTTTGATAAATATGTCAAGAGGACAACATAGATTCTTATTGGATGGCTGAGTCCAAATATGCAAAATAGAGCTTCTGGCTTTGACCAGGGTGCTTTAGAGCTCCCAAACATGCATGAGTATATTCTAGTTTTGGGGGAAACATTACACACGGCCTTACTCTGCACTTAGGGAAAAGCCCGAGCTGAATCCACGTACAGTGATCCTTTCATCTAAGTTAGTCTCACACTGGGCCAGGGGACAGACACAGACACTTGCGGGTCAGTGCTCCCACGGAGAGTGAGGGAAGTCAGACAGCCAGCGAGGAGACGAGACAGGAAGGAAGGGAGGAGAGCTTCATTAGCAGCCGTGAGAAGTGGTTTTTAAGGATTTGTTTGGGTTGGTTTTTTTTTTCCTAACAGATCACAGGAATTTTAAAGAGCAAATCAACCATGCTACTTTGGGCAACCAGAGGGCCTGAACACTTATGAAGTGAGTAACTTTATTAAGGTCTTGAAGGTGAGTGTCTGGAGGTGCTGGGTCAAACACACCACAGGTCAGAAACGGGAAACCTACCTCAGCATTTCTGGAAGGCACGATCTATGGGAGGGAGGCCTGGTGTAATGAAACCCTCAGTGGATGTGCACAGAAGGGGGCAGGTGGGCCCCCCTCAAAGGACGAGGCCTTCATAGATGGGCCCCTCGGACTCGGGCGACTCCCGTCGCAGGCGCAGGTGCTCCAGCGTGTTATGGAAATGCTTGTTGATCTGCTCCGTTTCTTCACTTGTCTCAAGGTTGGGGAGGTCTTCTCGGATCTTCTGGATAAGCTGGTTCAACACCTGAATTGTGACCTGCAACAGTACGTTCACGATCAAGCATGTACCACAAAAAATTACAGGTGATTTAATAAAAACGATTTGAGGAGCTTGTGTTACTCTCATCAACTACCAGAGTAACTATGAAAACAAGACATGCAAACAGGGCTCCTGGCTTGAACAACTGGCATTCACCCACAGAAAGACAAGTTAACGGAAACACGCAGCACCACGAAGCAGTGAGAGAGCACCAGCAGCCACCGTTCACCCCGCAAACCGCGGCCGGCGCGGTGTCGTCAGCAGCGCGGTACAGCGCTCTCCCTGTAGGGGCGACTCTGATGTGTGCGCCACGACACGCCAGCCCACCGCTCAGCATCTGTGAGCCATTTCGTATTTTTTAAACAGGACTGTTTTTTAAAAATATTCCTAAGCAAAAGAGACAAGAACTTCCTTGCTCATAATGAATTTCTCCGTTAGAGATGCACCTTTACAGACAGAGAAGGACTTCTGGAGAATCAGACACCCACAGGTGAACTCTCCCAACCCTGGCTCTTGTAAACAAAATACACGGTATCAGAATGGGGAACTTCTGCAGGTGCCAAACCCACGAGTGGGAGGGGCACACGCCAGCTCACTTACTGCGTCGTTCTCCTTTTCGTAGAAGTAGATGTATCTGTTGAGGATCTCGATGAAGAGCTGCACCTGCAGCGAGGGGTCCATGCACTGGTTGGCTATCTTGAGTGCCTTCTTCAGGCACTCCATCACCCTCTTGCCTCCGTGCAGCTAGAATGAGGGGGGCGCAGTTAGAGATGAACGGGCCACAAGCACCCCATCCACACAAGATGAACGCAGCAGCCCTGTGCCTCGGTCAGGCTCTGCAGGGGCAGTGATCTCGTATTTTAAAGCTCACAGCTCTATTCTAAAGTGAATACGTTACTTGTCTTGGGTATTTACGTATGTTTTACATTTAGGGGCAGGCGCACTTCAGAAGCACTGTGGGTTCAGCCAGACCACCGCGCTGCAGTGAGGGTCGCCATGGGGCGAGCCCACACAGCTTTGGTTCCCGAGCACGAACGAGCTACGGTGACACTGGACTACAGCCCCTCGGTTCTGGAACAGGAAGGCTGAGGAGAGGGAGGGAGATGCCAGAATGGCTGGCTGGAGGAGCAGTCAGGACAGAGCCGGCCACCAAGTTCCTGGCTTACATGGGAATAGTCCACGGCACCCCAGAATGATTACAGCAGCAACATCAAAGATCAGGGGTCACAGATCACCAGGACAAGTATAGTGGTAACAGAAAGGTCTGAGGCACTGCGAGAACGAGCAGGCTGTGACAGTCAGGAAGCGAGCACAGGTGGTGGGGAGCCGGTGCAAGACCTGCCAGACGCAGGGCCTGTGGAGCGCACAGCACATGCACCACCACCAGGTGCGCCGGCACCGGGCGCCCTTCTGCAGGCCGTGGTGTAAACTTGCTGGGCTACCATGGTGTCAGAGTGGAGGCTTCACTTCTGGGGTTTAACTCTACACGTCCCTTCCCTTTCATCTCTCGTGACAAGACAAAGCAATTTTCTCTGTGAGGTGTCCACGCCCTCCCAATGCCTCCCCGCTAGGGCCTGCTCCCCTGCAGCCCAGGAAGCCCCTCACCTCCTCCCCATTTCTGTCTGTGTTTCTGCCGGACCAGAAGAGGTGGGCACAGGTGCTCACGGCCCGGCCCTGGTCAGGCTTCTTCAGAAGTTTGGATGCGGCGAGAGCACACTGCGTCCTCAAGGGCTCGTGGTTCTCCTCACTGAAGCACTTCATCCTCTCGAAAGTCCCGATGATCAGGGTGATGGCCGCCAGCTGGGCTTTGGAGTCACTGATCTCATCCTCGTAGAGGGAGAACGCCTGGAGGACACAGCAGAGGGACCTTCAGGTACAACCATCGACTCGAGTCCTTTCCGAAGCCGTTCCCACCAGACCCCCAGCCAGGAGCTTCCGAAGTCCCTTCAGGTCAGAGCATGTGGGCCCTCGGGGACAGGCCTGAGGCATGGCGACACAGGGAAGACACCAAGAAGCTGCAACAAGGAAGCGGGTCTCAATGTCACTTGACCCAGGGCTCTCCAACTGAGTTAACCAAGGACTTTTGCCTCCCACAACAGCTTCAGCAGGACCCACCTGGACATCTCCAATCTCACTGGCACCAGGAAAACGGTCAATTTCCCATTGCCATGGCAGCCAGTGCGACCACAGCACAAAGACACCCTGAGGCAGTGGGCAGGGGCGGCCACAGACCCGGGAGAGTGAGCCCACAGGCCCTGCCGTCCGAACAGCAGGCAGGGCCCACCCCAGCAGCACGGGTCAGCCAGCAACCCCGAGAGGGGCAGCTCCTCACCTGGGACATGAATTCATAGGCTACAGTCTCGTGATTCTCGAAGCCGATCTCTCCGGCGGCCAGAGCCCCTTGGAGGAAGAGCCGCAGGGGCAGCTCGGCCAGCTCGGCCTTGATCAGGGCGCTGATGGTCTGGTGGGCAAAGGAAAAGATCTTCTGGCACTTCTTTTCCCACTTGTCATCCTACGACAAGAAAACACTGTCCGGTTACCTGCAGTCCAGCACTAACTTGCTCAGGAACATTCACTATATATGAAACTTCTGCAGAACAAACAGAAAGAGCAACAAAGCTGAGCCCAGTTTCCCCGTTGCCTCCTGTCTCCCCCACGAAGCACGAGAAGGCAGCGGCGTGCTCTCGGGACAGCCGTCTAAGCGCGCCGGCTCGGCACCTTCACACGGGAGGTGTTCGCTTTTTCTCATCGGACAAAAGTTAGGAAAACAAACAAAAGAATTTTAAAAATTAAACTCATCCCTAACTCTAGCACCCAGCACCAATCACTGAGCACCTTCTGGAGTTAACATCTTCCTGTCTGTCGTTTGCAATCGGAACGGAACAGGGATCGCTGTGTACAGCTGCCTTCTCCACCTTCTGGCAGCTCACTGGAGAGTCAACCTAGCCTCAGACCGCACGTAATCTGTACCCAACTTCTCTTTTTACTCATTTGTCATAGCAACTTTCCTCGTGACACCAAAGTTATTTAAATCATTTTCATCAAGAGAATGCATCCCACGAACTGGACGTGGCACAATGCAGGGCATACTTAGCCATGCCCTTTTGGAAACAATCTGTAATTCCCTAGTGAATGAACGATCCCCACACAAAGCCTTATTTGGTCCCTAATCACCTCCTTGGTGTGAGCGCTCAGGACTGCCTTTATCGGACCTGTAAGGCCCTAGTGACACATGGCCCGAGTTCTCGAGGAGGACTGCGGTAATTCACATTCCCGTCACTACCAGACGAAAACGTTTCCATTGCACCATTGCCACCGCTGAATTTTACCTTTCTTTTCTCTGAGTTTGGTTTCTAAAAAGGTTCACTGCTCCACTTACGGTGAGGTTAAACATTTTATCCACATTCCTCCCACTTTTCAAAGTGAGGAACAGTCATGGACTTGTCACCAGGACCCGTGCCATGGCCCGGGTGTGCAGTCCAGCACCGTGCTCGGCACATGGCGGGTGCAGCAGTGCCAGTGACCACGGTTATTGGCACACCCAACAGACATCCATCCATTAAGAGGCTGGAAAGGGACTGAATGAGCGGCTGGCCTAATAATACCAGGGCACGAGCCCCAGGCCTTGCTGGCGGTGTGCGGAATAACTGTTTCCTCATCACTAGAAAATTAAGTTCACTGAGGTGTGTTCTGTAACCAGAACCTGGCTGTCCAGCTTTCAGGTGCATGAGACTACGGAGTTTGCTATAAAACCCCACCTGTGGACGCTCAAGCCGTAAGTCGGCTGGTAAAGGGGTTAGCTCAGAGACCCTGATGACACAACTGGAAAAACGATGCCATGGTGGGCTCCTGGGGCGAGCGGAGGATGCCGTCCAGCCCTCCCATCGGGCAGAGCTGACTCGGTCGGCCCCCCACATAACAGTGCACATCAGGGTCCGGGAAGTAAGTCCTGTGCCTCCTGAGCCAGCTGTGTAGTGAACGTGCCACGTCTCACAAGTAACCTTCACACCTGTGAAGTTTCTCTGCAGCAGAAACTTCAAGCATACATTTAAACTGGCTTAACCTTTCGTTTCTAAACGTGTGCCTGGGCTCAACCCTTCCACCAGGACGTGCCCTACCCCATCTCTGTCGGGATGCTGGACACAGGAGGAGCAGCGAGCTGAGGGCTGGAGACACGGGGATCATAGGGCGCCGGTGTCCGTCGGCTGTGCGTGTGAAATCTGCTGCAAGCACACACTATGATGCACACACAGGGGGAGGAGCGTGGGGAAGGGCAGCAACACGACAGGCACACCCACCACTTTAGAATTCTGCTTGTAGCGGAAGGCCAGCTGGTAGGCCGCGAACACCAGGGGCGGCAGCGTGAAGCGGATCCGTTGGTTCCCGCCAGCTCCGAAGTGTTTTCGTGCCGTGTTTAAAATCTGACCAAAAAAGCCACAAAACCATTAATGTTCCCACATGGGGGTTAGTCCCGGACAGAATCACGTGGAGGCTCCGGTCCTCTTGTCGCCGCCTCTCTGGCCTCGTACTGGCACCCCTGTCACCCTGAGTGTCACCCTGACACAGACACGAGCCCCGTCTCGCAAACGGGGACCCCGGGGCCAGCCATCGGCAGATAGCAACTGGGACGTCTCCCTGCACACGCGTGCAGTCCCGTGGGCTGGCGAAGAGCTCCAAAGACAGACTTCCTGTATAGGTCGGTCTGACACCTGCCATGCGTGGGACCCTGGGCGAATTACTCCACTTCTCTGAGCCACTACTTCGTTGGGAAAATGGAGCAGGACATCTCCCCAAGGCTCGTCAGGACGATCAACCACCATGCATGAAGCGCTGCCTTTACCTGACCCGGGGCACATGCCGGAAGGGCCGGCTATCACTGGGTCAAAAACAGCGACATGTGCCCTGCCAGTACGTGCTGCCCCGACCCAGAAACTAGACCACCTACGTTGCGGGGAATGGTGACATACGGTAAGGGACTGCTGTGGAGTAGGTGTCTGTCATCTCAGAAAGCGGCAGGAGCTCACATGACACCTGTTTGTCGGCGTGACGCAGTGGGACAGACTCAGATCCATGGGTTCCTCCGACACAGAAGACGGAGGAGAAGTGGATGCGTCCCACTTGGGAGGTCAGAGCGAATGACCCCTGCCTTAGAGGCCTCTGTGCCTGGACACCACCCAGCGGCCACAGGGGGCAGCCTAGTTCCTAGCCATGACCTCAGGGTGCGACAAGAAACGCAGACAACACAGTCAGGCAGGGGCGTGTAACGCGGGACCACAGGGAACCAGCTGAAAGTGTGAGCAGCCAGGTGGACCCTACGGACAGCTCACACACAGTGCCCAGTGTGTCTGTCACCC
Organism: Macrotus californicus; assembly: GCA_007922815.1. NCBI lineage: Eukaryota > Metazoa > Chordata > Mammalia > Chiroptera > Phyllostomidae > Macrotus > Macrotus californicus. The sequence continues at coordinate 201,207 of VMDR010000177.1, read as the reverse complement.
AGCCAGGCCACGGCTCTCACCCCACCACAGAGGTCAGCTTCCTTGTCACACAGGTTATGAAGGAGCAGAGACTGTCAGCTGTGACGAAGGAAGTCACACAAGGACAGAGTCGGGACCCAGCCTCATGTAAGGTGCTCCTCACATCAGCCCAACTCAGCCCCCATGTCCAACAACAGCTCGTCTGCCCGGCCCCACGGTAGTCAGCAGTGACCTGTGCCCTCTGTCACAAAACGAACTGCCTCCAACAGTCGCTCAGGCACATGTCTCGGTCCCTTCCCCGAGACGCACTCAGGACTAAAGGGAGGGAGAACACTCGACTGCTCTTTACCAGGAAAAGGGGGTTAAGGAAAAGGAAGTTTCACCCACTTCCCGTGTGGCACACACACAACTTATACTCGCAAACCTCGGGAACGTAAATGCAACTGAGTGTGAGGACTGTTGTCTCTTCTTTAAAAGCAACACGCAGCCCCGGCTGGTGCGGCTCATGGACTGAGCGCCGGCCTGTGAAACAAAGGGTCGGGGCTTCGATTCCCAGTCAGGGCACAGGCCTGGGTTGTGGGCCGGGTCCCCAGTAGGGGGCGTGTGAGAGGCAACCACACATGGATGTTTCCCTCTTTCTCCCTCCTTTCTCCTCTCTCTAAAAATAAATAAATAAAATCTTTAAAGAAGTAAAAAAGCAACATACAGTTTAAACAATATGAATAGGGAATGATTACTGGACACCCAACTAAAGACCAGCTTTTCTGTAACTCTTACGACGACTTCAAAAGAAACCAGAGCAACCAACTTGTTCCTCATAAGCTCCAGAAGATGGCAAGTAACTATGAACTTACAAAGTGAAAGCCTACGAATTCCACTCCACCCCTTATTCAGCGGCAACCCTTCCAAGGCCACAAGCCACCCTGGCCCCTCGAGGCAAACCCGCACCCGACTCTACTGGGCTGTGACGGGCACGGGAGAGAGCGGACTCATACCAAGTACTGCTGGTCGGGGTCCTCGGACCGCAGGAGGTGAATGAACCTGCCCACGAGGCTCTGCTCGTCGGCGAAGTCCTCCGGGTCAGGGTCTTCGACGGGCTGATCTGGCTGATCCTGGATCAGCGTGGACACCAGATTCATGATGGAGTCCACCTGGAGCATGGGGGACAGAAACCCACTGGGTGAATTCAGCCGTCAGTGCGAAAAGCCACTGTGAACGGTGTGTCTAGTTGTGGAAAGGTACAGAACACCAGCGACAACGCGTCCCTTTCTCTAAGCAAGTCTTACGCTTGCTGACGCGCATAGACAGACGTCTGGAAAGAGGGGCCCCGCGTGTCCATCCACAGCGGCCGTCCTCGCTGTGGCTGTGGCGAGGTCTCAGTGTTTGGCCATTTCTTCCTTGCGCGGCCCCACTCTGGAACTGCACAGCGAGCACGCTACCCGCCGCAGCACAGCACGCAGGCTGGCACTCACCTGGTCCTGAGAGACGACCTCCGTGCTGTGGTCCAGGACGTTGCTCAGCACATAGCAGCTCATGCTCTTCCTGGACTCGTAGTCGAAGTACTCGAAGAGCGGGTGGAAATGCTTCAGCTTCAGCACTGTCAGGACATTGTTGTACGTGTCCACGGGGATCTTCAAGAGCCTGGTGAGCTCCTTGGAAACCGCGCTGCTGGTGGCGATGCTGCAGGGGGGAAGGGCAGCCTTCACTGCGGAGCGCTCACTTGCCACACGCACAGACGGCCTGTCTCCTAAGAACTGGACGCTCTCATTCACACACGAAAGCAAGCGGGGCAAGTGAGTCACACACCACCCACGACACTCCAGCGAGCTCCTTCCCAGATGCCTATCTCCACACATGCATGCACCTAGGACCATCCTGCTGATACGGGGTGACACACGATGACAGCAGCGTGTGGCTGGAGTTCAGGTGACTGTCTGGAATCTGCCACTTCTCAGGGAAGTACTGTACGTAGCAGTTAGTTCCCAGGGCAGCCAGGAAGCACTGTATGCTCACGATGAAAACAAGCAGGAAGAAAATCCACGCAAAACGAGCAAGTCCACAACACAGGAGAAACGCAGACCTCGCTGCTCCTGCCCCAGGTGTCAGTGGCTCAGGAAAAGCAGGGTTTAAGGGGGCAGCAGGCAGGGAAGGCTGCGGAGGCTGAAGCATACCCACTACTGTAAGAACCCTAAGGTGGGGACTTCTAGTAAGGAAAATAGATACATTACTGTTATTCAAGATCTGAAATGCTTTTCAGTTCACAAACGGGACAGACAGAAAGGAAAAAGGGGAATAAACAGAGTGAACGGAAAAGAAATCTTCCTGTCACAGCTAAACCACGGGAAGAGAGCCGGAGAGGTGAAGGCCCACTGGAGGTGAGACCACGAATAACCAAGAGCGAATAAGGGATGGTCGGGTGGGGTCTGGGCAGACCCCAGGCTGGGAAGCACGGAGGGGGTGAGGAGGGGATGGCAGAGAGCAGACGGGATCAGGAACGCCCACGACGGCCACCAGGGGGAGCTGCCGGTCTAGGCAAGCACAGCCGAGGAAGCCCTGAGCAGGCGACAGAGGGCCACACTGTCCTGGCCAGTATCAAAGACCAAAGCTCAAAACAGACAGTTCAAACCAATTCCGTTTCTGCAGCGGAAATACATACGTGCCCCTAATTTTTCACAGCTTACTCATCTGCAGGAAACCACTTCCCACAGAAATGCTGCTTGACCAGTGTCCCCACCAGTTTAACAATGACTCATTCACAGACACAAGGGTCCGGACCGGACACGGGTCCCTGACACTGCTTCTGGCCCAAGTGCCACTACTCAGTCTCGGTACACACCCAAGTAATCGGTTGCCACTTCCCGCCCTGATCAGCCCCAAACACGTCAATGACAAATGTGAACGTTTCCAGAAGGAACCGCGAAGGGAAAACAGATCTGGGACAGCAACGTGCCTTATGAGGGCTCTTACAAGGACGCAGCTTGGACTTACTGTTCGAGGTTGAGCTTGTTAAATATGTCCACTGTCGTTTCTAGGACTTTATCCACGTAGTCCACCCGCTCAGGGTAGCACTTCATCGCGAGGTTGATGAGGGAGACCTGCAGGGACACGACGTCCTCCGAAGGCATGTCTTGTCTGGACTGCAGCGTTCAGAAGGCCACAGAATCGATTTAGACAGTCACCAAAGGGCCTACCAGCTGAGAGGTCTCAGTTCTGAGAACTCAGGAGGAAAGCCACACCCACCTGTATTACTGTAGCCACCTGCTGTGAAAATATATCAAAAAGCTTAATATCTGCTGGGATTCCAGGTCCATCTTCACGGTGAGCAAATAAAGCTAATCTGAAAAAAACAAGCCTCATTTTAACAGACATGACGACCTGGGTAGTGGGAGCTTAGATGACATTTTACTCTTTATGCTCTTCTCTATTTTCTGCAAGTGGGTTTCCTCTAAAACATTGGACCCAGGTCTTTAGAAAGGACACGGAACGTAGTCAATCATGCCCTGCACTCACTTTCAACTACGCAACGTGCCAGCGCTGCCTCACTTCCCTGCACGCTCCCCACGTACCAAACTCCACACCTCACAGAAGCAGGTCCTCAACAGGCCAATTCGGCCAAACTCCCCGAACCCTAACCACGCAGACACGGACAGAAGTGCCCAGCGAATGCGGTCTGCAGCCGGGACTCGGCACACCGCCCTTCCAGGAGCAGCGCCGCGGTCAGTCTCTGCACTGTCACTGCTGCCACGTTTGAGACACCACCAGGCCCACGGTAATCAGCTTCTCCTCCCACACGCGAAACCGTTCACAGCCACTGTCACACGACTGTGGTCAGCGTGTCCTGGTCACACTGTTCCGCGCTATGGTGCGCACAGATACGTCACTGCTGACGGGGACGCCCAAGGGACATCACCCCGCCTGATACAGGACAGCCCCGTTCTCAGCTTCCATTAAGAGTACGCCCAAGTAACACACAACTCTCAACGCTGGGCCCGAGCCGGCTGTTTGGAAAACTCTGCCATACAAGATCTCAGACTCAACCGCCAGCGGCTCAGACACTCTGAACACAGTCCAGGAAACGGCAGTGCCTGCGGGACTGAATCCTCGCCGGGCTGCTGGGATCCTGTCACAAGCGTGTCTCAGGTTCTGGACTAAGCACCAGGTATGGCTGTCAACCAGATACACGTTAAAGCCACAATCAAAGGCCACGTTTTACAGTTTTTGTTCCATTTTGTGTATTTATTTTCAGAGAGAGGGGAGGGGAGGGAGATAGAGAGGCAAAGAAATATCGATGCCAGAGAAGCATCGACCACCTGTCTCGTGTACACGCCCCACCGGGGACCGAACCCACAACCCAGGCGTGTGCCCTGACCGGGAATTGAACCAGCAACCTTTCGCTTTGAGGGACAACTGAGCCACACCAATGAGGGAAAGTTTTACACTTTTAAACAAGACCAAGGGCTACAGAAGTAAAGCTTAAACCTAAAGGGAATTTACTAACATATTAATACTTTAAAATTCTTCTTTAAAAAAACTGTGATGGCCTTGGCCTGGTGGCTCAGTTGCTTGGAGTGTCACCCCATGCACCAAAAGGTTGCAGGTTCAATCCCCAGTCAGGGCGGGTAAGGGAAGCAACCACTGTCTCTCCCCCCCTTCCTCTCTCTTTAAAATCCATGAACACAACCTCGGGGGAAGACGTAAAAAACAAGTGACGACAGAGTGACCACGGACCACTTCCGATCGCCTGTGTCTCGTGGCCATCTGATAAAGAAGACTCCCAACCCACTGGTGCCCACTGAGAGGCTACTTTCTTCTGGGTAAGAAACAGGTTTCGTTCTTTTGTGGTCTTCGGATTTTTAAGATTCAAATGATGGGCCTGCACAACAACGTCTTTAAACGATAATGAAATGCAGACCTGAAAACAGCCCTTACTCCCACGCTTCCCGCCACAAGGGAGTGCTAGCCCCTTCCACGGCCGAGTGAGGCTGCACCTGGAAGCACGGACACAGAACTAAATGGTGCACTCACAGTAAAACGGTCAATCTGACTGAGACGCAGCACAAACACGCAGCTCACAGAACGCCGTGAGCTCGCGGCCCCGCGGCTGGGGCTGGAGGCCTCACCTGTCGATCAGGGCAATGATGATGTTCTTCACGTTCACGTTCTGGTGCAGCTCCGCGCAGGCCCGCAGGAACGGGCTCAGCGTCTGCAGGTGGAACTCATCCGGGAACACCTGCACGTCAGAGCAGGTCCAGCCGTGTGAGTGAGACACTTGACCTTGGACTCAGGACTCCCTTATGGCACTTGAAGTTCATGTTTATGTCATAAATCACTTTACTCTCACAGGACTAAGTTAAAATACGTCACTTCTAAGCCTCTCCAAGCACAAGTCCAGGAAGAAGTAACCCACCAGCCGAAGCACACCTACAGGCAACTAACACCGACAGAACCCAGAACACGCGGGGGCTGCGCTTTCCGACGCCGGGGAGGGAAGCACAGAGGCTGCGTTATTCGCCGGAGAGAGGTGTTCTTTACTCGGGGAAGCTTATTTTCTACCCTAGCAAGACTCTTTTCCAAAACAATGAAAATTACACAAAATGTAAAATGGGTCATTTAAGGAAGCAAAGGGAGCACCCTCACCCACCTGAATAATGCACTCCATGAGGTACTCCTGGGCCAAGGCGTCCCTGCAGTTCACCACCTGCTCCAAGATGCCCGTCAGGACGATCTGCGGGAGAGGGGGCTCAGAGGCTGTCTTCACACTCTCGAGTCACCCGCTGATAGCACGGGGACTACTGCCTTGAAAATCCAACTTTAGGTTTTTGTCCCCATACTTCATTTCTCGACTAAGGTTTAGAATTTTACAGAAGCATTTTTAAATGAAAATCCCGTTTCTGTCTAGTAAGAGTCACTCACTGCTTTACCTCGTTAACTTCTTATCTTTCATGGCTTACGCTCTTGGTACCCTCAGAAGCCTGTCAGGTCCAGGCTTACAAAGCCTTCCTGGTTTTAGATCTGAGATTAGGTCCCCGACCCACTTCTGAGTTGTTTTCCAGGGTGTGAGGCGGGCCACCGCCGGGGGTGCTTTGCATGCAGGTGTCCGGTCGCCCCAGAGCCCTGGGCTGAAAAGGTCCCCGTGCGCCTTCACACAGAGCTAACTGTGTGTCCTGCACACGCGTCTGCTCCCGCCCAACTGTCGGTGCGGCACCTGCAGACCTCGCAGCTTGCACAGGCGAACATAGCTACTAACTGGTCCTTCACAAAAACAGTCTGCCAACCCTGATTTACTCTGCTCCACTGATTCACGTGTCCACCCCTTCACCACCACGTCATCGTCCGTGCCCCTAGAGGAAATCTAGAGCGAAGTGCAGTGCATCTCAATTTAAAAGGAAAACTGGTAACGTCAACCCTGCACTCCACAAGCAAAAGCTCAGAACATACCTTTCAGTTTAGTCAAAACTTCTTTGACTGTCAATGGTCTGCAACATGGTATCATTTAACAAAAATATTTCGACTTACAAATCGGACTTCAGGGGTAACTCCTGACGTAAGAAGAGGGGCCGGGGCCGAGTGAGAAAAGACACCTGCTTGTAGCGCTCCACGTTGACACCCTCCAGCTGGCTGAGGCGCACCAGGTTGGTGCCCACCAGGATCCGCAGCTCCTGCCGCTCCCGCTCCCTCTTCTCGCGGTCCCGGCTGTGGCCCTGGTGCTGCATCCGCACCCACAGCTTGTTCATCTCAGCGAAGTTGAGCAGCACGAAGTCCATGGAGTCGCTGATGTCACCGGTTGTTTCTTCACTGCGGACACAGGTGGGGCAACACTCACAGGCAGCACCGACATCCCAGGACAAGCCCTCTCCTGTGGGCACTCCCTCCCCACCTCCCGCACACCGGAGCTCGGGGCAGGCAGCTCCACCTGCCCAGGTCAGCGTTCGAGGGGAGCAACTCGAGGGGGAAGCGCAGGGAGAGGACGCAGCGCAGGTCTAAAGGGACAGACCCTCCCCTCGCTCCCCGTTATGACAACTCCACGATTCAAAACCCTGAAACGTCCGACACGACGTGCTGGTGGCACCGCCGCTCCGTGGCTAAGTGTGGGACGTTTTCCAGGGGAGCGCGAGCGCGGTGAAGGAGGGCGGGACCGTGTACTTCCTGCTCACTGTCACACCCCTAGGACGGGAACTTGGCAGCTCTCACAACTGTTTCACTGACCGCCTGACTAACTGCTCAGAACCGGGAGTCAGATCGTAAGAAAGCAAACAACCCCCCACAGTTCTTCACACCGTTAAACGTTTATCTTTTCTATGCCATTCTCATTTTTGGTATGTGCATAGTAAAAAGGTTTACTTTTTCTTTAAAAAAGAGTTGATAGAGCTATACTAAAACCCCCCGAACTGTGTATCTTAGAGATAAATGAACAAAAAAACTTTAAAGAAAGGAATTCAGTTCCCCCGTGAAGGGAGCCTGTCCCGTGCACAGGACACCCAGTTAGCTAGTGACCATGGCCACCACCCGCAGGCGCTGTGGTGGGGGAGCGTGGGCACCGGAACCCTGCTCCCCGGAGGCAGGTTCTCTCCTCCCAGGGCCTCTGCTGTCCCCGCTGGAGCCGCCGCCTAACTTGTGCGCAGATCATTAAAATCTCCTACATTCTAGGGCAGCGACAGCCCAGTCCACAGATCACACAAACCGACAGACATTCAAGAAAGTCTGAAAACTGGAGAGCTCACGGAAAACGTTAAGCACACGCCATCGTGTCACGGTTGCAGAGACCACCTAATGGAAGGCGAAGTGCTCTCCACGACGTGAACGAGAAAAGCAGGTTCTCACAACTCCCACACTGTGGTCGTGGGGGCGCCCCGCCCCCCACAGGAAACCTGAGCGCAGAGCCACCCGCAGCCGACTGTGCACACAACCGACACTTACATCCCATGCGCCTTTCAGACTTGTTGGCATTCCACAACAGACACAGTGCAACTAAACGAGCAAAGAAAAGTGCTCGGTGGACTGAGCGCCAGCCTGTGAACCAAAGGGTCACGGGTTCGATCCCCAGTCAGGGCACAGGCCTGGGCTGCAGGCCAGGTCCCCAGTAGGGGGCGCCTGAGAGGCAACCACACGTTGACGTTTCTCTCCCTCCCTTTCTTCCTCCCTTCCCCTCTCTCTAAAAATAAACAAAATCCTAAAAAGGGAGGGAGGCAAGGAGGGAGGGAGGGAGGAGCACTTACTCGGCAGGCTCCCCTTCATCAGGCAGGATGTTCCTGGTGCACTGAAGAAGGTAATTCCGAAGAAAGAGGCCCCTCAAGGGGTGCTGCACGCCACGGCACATCTCTACCAGGTCCTTCAAGATGTCCTTCCGGGACTGAGGGAAAGACTTGACGTAGACCACTCCGACCGTGATCAACAGGTAACTGGGGGTCGGTCAGGAGCAAAACACTCAGGTCAAGAGTTCGATTCTGCCCAACACACTGAATACAAGCATATGAAATCAACAAGCCAGGGGACTGACTTTCTCCTGCACAATTAAAAAGTATCATCTGATATAAAGTGTACCCCAGAGACCCCCAAACTGACACACAGCCGTACAAACACGCGCACACACCGCCTTCAAACACTAGGAAGAGTCACACTCATCTTCTACGTAGTCAAGACATTGAACAAAATGTGTCCATTTCTTTCTATTCCCAAAATTCCTCAATAATCCATAATTAACAGTAAAATTAATTATACTCTAAAACTTTAAAAAAATCATTACCTACTAAAACGTTAATCACTTTGTTAAGAGATTAAATAACCTTAATATCAGTTTCTAACAAAGCCGCCGCCCATTTCAGCGGCTGTCACACGCAGTGGGAAGAGCAGGGAGGCAGGCGCCCCGGGGTGACTCACAGCCGGGGGATGATGTTGCCAGCATACTGCACAAGCTCGTAGAGGTCCGCCACTTTCCGTCCTTTGGCAAACTCGTCCGTCAGGTAGACCTCCAGGTAGTGCAGCTCGTCAGAAATGGCCATATCTTCCCATTCTGGTTAAGGGCTCAAACACAGCTAAGCCACGCAGGGCAGACTGGGAACCTGGCGCGGCCTTCAACTACTGGGCAAAGGTAGTACCTGCCAGCCCTCGACCGGAGCGTGCGGAGGGCAGGCCGAATCCCAGGGCACTCGCCCCACTTTAAAGTGAGGGTTTCAAAGAGGTCTGGGGAGGCAACTCGGCAGAGCAAGGACCACCTGTCAGACTACGGACGGGTCTGACACGGCACATCACGGATGGCCCGTCCCTTTCAGAGTCCCCCGTGACAGAACCCGAGCATTCGAGGACCAGCCACCTCCCAGCCTCCATGAAGGGTCTGTGCACTGAGGCACAACACAAACCCACGGGGAGAAAGGAAGGCACCGGAAAAGGGTCTCTGATGCTGAGTTCTCCTTCTTGTCACTCAGTGCATGTGCATGGAAAAGCATCCTAACTGCTAAGGCAAAGAAGAGCATTCCGTACCCCCAGAAAGACTTCACAAGGCACAGACAAAACATGGCCCTGTCAGAAACGACACACAGTCCAAATGTTCCTTCTTCAACACGCAAAAGATACAGAGTTCATAGTAGCTCTTTGGTGACAACATGGAAGTCCGGAGCTCACCAAGCATGTTCGAGGCGTGTTTCAGAGCATCCATGAGCTTGTTCTTGTCCTGTACAACACGGACAGCACTGAAGAGACACTCACTGAAATAAACACTTCACCACGTTATTCAGCTTCCGTCAAATATTTGTTAGTTTTAAAAGGGCACAACACCCACATTTCAATGCCACAAAACTCAACTTGACTCCACCTTGCCTTCTCTCTCCTGAAAAAAGGGTGTGTGAGTCATTGTCACCGGTGCGGGGCTCAGCGAGCCTCACGCATCTAGGACTGCAAGCTTCCCACAAAAGCCAGACCTGCACAACTATGAGGCCCGCACTGCTGACTGACAGGTCCCTTGCAATCAAGAAGGCTGGTGTGCCGGCTCTTCAGAAGCAAGACACTACCCTGGCAATGGCTTTGTCACTGGTCACACCCTTCAGAGATGTCTGGAGTAACAGTGCCTTGGGCGACAGGAAACACTGTCTACGCACGAGAGAGACAGAAGCAAGTGGCAGCGAGGGCACGCCCACCCAGGGTCTCCGCTCCGAGACCTTCTCCTTTTGTGCCAACTTGTTTGCAAGAGAAGCAAGGCAATGGGTGGTAAAGGAGCACGTTACTAAGCTTTGGAGACTGAAGACATGGTAAGATATGACCACCATCGTCACAGCAGCTGGTAGCTTCAAGTACCAGCCTGCGTGGTTCCCTTTCTTAAACTGGAATCCAGAGAATCTGCAGTTTCTACACAGGTTCTCTCCTACCCTATCTAAAGTGATTTTAGAATTTGAAAATAAATAAATAGGCGTAAATATAACTTTTAAGCTAGTGTTCATAAAAAACATATCTACTCAGAAAAAAAGCTGAGGGACCCCAATGGAAGGCATGTGGGTGCGTTCAGGGAACACCGCCCCGCAGGCCCCAGCCACCCCCAGCCCGAGGCTCTCACCAGGCACCTCTTCATCTGGAACGACTGCACCTTCACAGCCTGGACGGCTTCATCCAGGAGCTTCTCCTGCTCGTCCTGAGGTGACTGCTGGGTCGTAGGCTGAAAAGTTAAAAATGCTCCCGTCAACATCTCAGCGGCCTTCCCACCTCGCAGCTCTGCTATTTCAGCCCGTCCTCTCCGGAAGCGGTCCTGGAAGGCTCATCCCAGCTGTGCGCCTCAACCCGCGGATCCCTGGTGACAACTACCCAACACACCGCTACGCCCAGCCCCTGACGTCAGTCAGCACACCACTGAGGGAGGACAGCAGGGACGTGTGCGGAGAGCTGATTCCCTCCCAGGAACTGGCTGAGCGTTCTCACAACAGGTCAGCCTCACAGACCCGGGGGTGGGGGGGAGCTGATGGCACCTCGGCTCTGCGAACACACTCTGAGCCCGTCCAGAACACAGCCGTCAACCCACCTACTTCTTGCAAAGGTATATAGTCCCCCCAACTCTCCAAAAGCTTCCTTTCTGTAGACGACTTTCCATCTGCATGTCAGTCTACTCTTAGACCTAGGAACTGGTTTAGGGGACAGGGGCCCCCTTAAGCAACACGTCGCACGGGGCTGGCCAGCTCGGAGCTGAAGAGCTGGAATTCGGTGGCTGACTCGCCGCAGGGCTCCATAAAGAGTGCTCGCCCCCCCCCACCCGGGGAGTATTCCAAACACAGAGTGCTACAGTTACAATGACAGATCACGGTTGTTTACACTTGTCTGTACGGAAAACTGGACAACAATTAACAACAGAAAAACAGACAACTGGGAACCGCTGCCCCATCTTGTGGACCTGGATGCGCTGTGCCATCAGCAAAAACCTGCTCACAAACGGAGCGGGACGTACCTGCCCCAGCACAGCATGCGCTGCTTCACGGTTGCACGTGACGGCCATTTCTGCACCCTTGGGACACACCCCACTGCCTGACACGTATGTCGCTGCATCAACCTTCAACAAGTAGATGCGCGAGGTGCTGTCAGGATGCCTGGGTTACGTGTTTAGTAAAAGATGACGAAAGCAGCAATGGACGGATAGAGAAACGGTGGTGTGCACCTGAACAACGGAGCAGCGACCCACTGCACAAGGGAAAGCAGTCCTGGTACGTGCTCTGCGAATGGACCCAGAAAACGCGTGCTCCCTGCAAGACGCAGACACAGAAGACCACACTCTGTAGGGCTCCGTCTGTATGGAATGTCCGGGACAGCGAGGCCCCCGCGGGAACAGACAACGGGCTGGGGTTGCCGGGCAGCAATGAGGAGGAGCCGCGGGATGGACCCGCGGGGCTCCTTCTGGGGCGACGGTGGCACTCTGGAACCAGACAGAGGCGGTGGCTGCATGACGTGGTGACCATACTAAAGGCCACCGAGCTGTGCCCCTTAAAATGACTACCTTGAAGTTACGTGAATTCCGCCTTAATAAAAAAGTGGCTGAAGACAGAATGAATGCCTGTGCACAAGGAGCTGGAAAGGCAGAAGGCAAGGACTCACAAATGAAAATGGAAGTTGAATCTAGTCTGTTCCATTATGGAAGACAATTAAACAACTCTTGGCTTTGGGATTGACAAAAGCTCCATGAAACTCACTTCTGAACTGGAATCATTTACAAAAATGGAAAACTTTCTTGGTCCAATCTTGGAAAGAGAAAAAAGTTAACTGAATAATAAGCCAGGCATCTCTGTCCTCTTTCCCGTGGCACACTCTGGTAAAAGGAGCTTCCCTACCCCCACACTCCTTCAGAAGCATAGTAAGTTTCAGAGAAAAAAATGTTTTCTAAGCTCAACGGGACCGTGAACGCACACAGAACTCTCGGTGTGAAGCGGCGGGTTCAGAGGCGAGGCCCACACCAGCACCCGAGGGTCTTGCCTCGACCAAACTCCCTCTTCTTTCTGGGCCCAGCCTCCAGTGAGAGTTCCAGTGAGAGCACACCACGGATTGTTTGGGTTTTTGTTTTTGACTCGTTACCTCTGGACACAACAGATTTTAACTTACTGGAATCAGTGGGTTGCATTAAGTTCAGATAATCAACTTACAGATATGGTAATGATCCGTCAGGAAAGTTTTATAATTACCATTTTACTGTGTTAAATCAGACGTAACAAAGTTGGCCATTTTAACCATTTCTAGGTGCGCAGTCCGGTGGCATCAGGCACGTTCACGTTGTTTCCCGTCAGGGCCACCACACATGGTCTTTTCCAAACGGAAACTGGTTCCCCCACCCCCCAGCAATCACCATTTTACTGCCCATCCCCACGAGTGTGACTTCTCTAGGTAGCTCTGAGTGAAACTACACAGGACCTGTCCTTCTGAGTCTGGCTCATCTCACCGGGGTCCCCGTCAGAGCCCACCCACGCCGCAGCAGGTGCCAGAGCTTCCTTCCTTGCTAAGGCTGAGCAGCAAACACTCCATCGCAGGCACAGACCACGTTTGTTTATCCACGCGTCTGTCCACAGACACTGGGGTTGCTTCCACCTTTTGGCTGCTGTGTCTCATTATTATCTTTCCACAGTAAATACAACTGTGGTTATAAAGAGATTACAAATAATTCCAAAAATATCTGTATAGAACTAAATTCAGTGATCTATAAACAAATAAAATTTTAGCAAAACTTCTATTTTGTATCAACTTGGTTTAAAAATTACTGATTTACTACAAGTAGGTTCCATAAGTAGGAGATAAAGCTTTAACAAAGAAAGGTGTTTTTACAGAGTGCTCCCGAGACAATGTTGCAGAGAGCAAGACACATGTAGCAGGTCCTCATCTGTAACCACTGTCTCCTCACTGCAAACCTGGTTCTCCACTTACAGACTCTGCACTCAGCAGCTACTGGATCAGAGGAAAATGGAGACACTGCAGCATGAAGACCAATCAGCACTGGTGATTTAGGCCCACCTTAGCTGGTGACCCACGCCAAACGGCCCTCCCAAGCCTACACAATCGTAAGGTGGAGAGAAAGCAAAGGTCATCACCAACTCCTCAATTGTGAAACTACTGTCCCTTTCGTTTCCTCTTCTATCGGGCAGGGACACAGAGGCACTCACATCGCCGTCAGGAAGAACAGAATGAAACGACACGGACAAAGCTCAAGAGCTGCTTAGCACTCAGCAATAAGCACTTCCTAAGTGTCACCATCATTACCATATGCCCTGTAGACACGGCCAACCATCCCCACTCACCCCGACAACCTGTGGGTCCACCTCTCCCCTCGCGTGCTGCAGAGGGAACCTAACTGCACAACCCGATCCACTGCAAAGGGAAAATGACCCATCTCACACGGATATAGAATTTCATCATGCTAAGGGTGAAAACACTGAAAATACGTAAGGCACACAATGACCACGAAGGAGGGAGAACTGAGGATCATCAGGGGACGGGAACTCCACGAGGGAACGCAGTCTGAGTCCCCGACTGGCTCCAACTTCACTTCCCCAGGACCCACGATGACCCACACAGCGGAGCGTTCACTTCCCCAGCGTTGCCTCCCGCGATGCCCCTTCTTCTGCACTTGGAGCATCTCTGCTCAGCCTCCTGCTGTCGCAGTTCCCAGGGTACCACTGCACTTCCTGCAGTCTTTCCCAGGCTGAGCAGTACCCCCCACACCGTGACCCCACCTCAGAGTTGACAGTGCTGGTACAGCGATCCTCGATCCTCGGACTGTATCGTGTTGAGTCCACCCCCACATCCTCTCCTCTAGACGCCTGAGCTCCGTCAGAGCGAGGCCCGTTTTTCCAGGGCCCACGTACAAGGCACCCAGACGCTGGGTCCTACAATTTTAGGACTGGGAAGCGCTAAAGAGGCCAGCACTTGTTTTCAATGCAAAACTGAGACTCAAAGAAGGCTGAGTGGCCCAAGTCAGAGACAGTGACTGACAGGCCGATGCTCAAGCTCTCCTTCCCGGTGAAATTCCTGAGGACAGGTCTGGGCAACTGCTCTCACTGCTCTCAGCAGTTCACCCAGCCCAGAATCGGGGAACAGGAGATCCTCCAGTAGGGCTGTTCATTTGGCAACCCATAAACGTTGATAAACACACAAATCCTGGTGAAATTTTTGCACTGTTGTTACAGCAACTACCAGCTGTAAGGATTCTGAGAAATAAGCACAACCACCTTGTAGAAAAACATCTCGCAGGAAAGCAGTAGGTGTCAAGCGTGTAACCCTGCTTCCTGGCAGTAAGGCACTTAAAGGGAAGCCCGCTTCCCCACGCCGGCCTGCACAGGGAAAAGCGACAGCACCAACACCGACACGCAGCGCACCAGCACATCCTTCAGACGGCGCGGGCTACAGCGAAACGCCAATAAAATTCAAGTGGCAACTTGCCTTTGTGGAAACCAGACACCAGGGTTCCCGTTTTGAGGAAGTTCCAGTTTACCGGCCAACAGCCACGCCACGCTTTGCTGCCGCCCCCGAGGCGCCGAGAACGCCTGCTTCCAGCAAGTGGAATACTTGCATTTCGTCAATGGGGAGACCAACAAGACGGCCAAGGTGCCCAATGACCGATGTTAGTAGCGATCAGAGAGCACGACTCCTTCCAGGAAATTCACGTAAGCGAGTCCCTAGAAACCGCTGAAAAGCACTGCAGTCAGGGAGCGACGAGGCCGAGAAAGCCCAGGGCACCGTGACGGCCCCTCCCTCGGTATTCCCTGCACAAGAGAGAGCGCGGGGCCCGCAGACACTACCAGGCACAAAGGTGGGACGCCGGCAGGGGAGCCACCTCTCGGCGGGTCCCGATGCCACCTCCGAGCCTAGGGCCCTGCGCACGCCCCCGACCCAGCCCGACGCTCAGACCCGGCACTCGGGCTCAGGACGCAGCGAGGCGGGGGCCGACTGTATTCAGAGGCGCCTGCAGGCCGCGACACCCCCTGGGAGCGGCCGCCCGTCTCGGAGCCACGGCCGCGTCCAGGAGCCACCGCCCACCCCGGCTCGGATCGGCCCGCCTGCGGCCTTCCCGGGCCTGTCGCGCACCCCGCAGGCCGAGTCGGACCGGTCTGAACCGGAACCGGGCGACGGGGCCCCAACTCCATCCGCAGGGCTCCAAGGCGGTGAGAGAAAGCAGGGGCTGGGAGAAGAGTCCGCCCGGGGCCAGGCGGCCCTCCGCACTCACCATGGCGACTCCCCTGGACCTGCAGCAATCAGCACCGTCCGCGCGCGGAGCCTCCCGCGGTCAGGTGACCCGACGGCCCCTCAAAGCCCCGCCCTCTGTAGCCCCGCCCTCTGGCCAGCAGGCAGCTCCTCGATTGGCTCGCTTCTAGGAACCCAAGTCTCGCGTATTTATTGGCTCTTGCCCTGAACGCTGGCTTGACTGACCGGGGCGCCAGCCAGTCTCTACACAGTGTGGGAGAGGGCGGTGCGGTGCCCAGAAGCGGGGACTCGCTCGGAGACAGGAAGGAGACAGCAAAAGGGAAAGGCAGCGGTTTAGCGAGTAGGTGAAGAACGGAGGACGAAAAGAGAACCACTTTCCACATTTGTAGTGGCGCGTGCACTCGAGTGCGCATGCGCAGAAGGAAGACGCTGATTGGTGTACGGGGCGGCCTCACGTTTCCGTCCAGACCAATCCGGATGCAGCAGAGGGGTGGGGCCCGTCCGTCACTGGCTGGCGCAGCGTCTGCGCGCGGGTTTCGTCGCTTCGCGGCGGAGCGCCGGGGTCTTGCTGGTGCCATGGAGTCGGGGCTGATTCCGCGTTTAGCGCGGCGCTTGGGAATCGCCGAGCCCGAGGTACTAAGGTGAGTCCCGCCGCGCACGCCGCAGTGGCTCCGGGCCCGTGAGCCGCGTATTTGTCCCACGGGATGTAGGCCGGCAGCCGGCCAGTAGGAGGTGACGGGGACCAGCTGGCTCCCCGGGGTGCACGGCGGTGGTGGCAGGCGAGAGTCGGAGAGCTCCGGTCATTCCTCAGCTAGTCCTTGGGGATCTGTTTGCAGCGGTAGACAGACAGACAGAGGGGAGATAGGCCCCACGGAGGTCTCTGTATTGGCCAGAACTACGTAGAAACGAAACAGCGGTGGCCGGAACCACGGGGACGCAGCGCGGCCCGGCATGCAAAAAGTCGAGGGGTGTCATTTGCGCTAAGACCCGAATGATAGAAGGGGCCCGCCTTGGAACGATGCAGGGAGAGCGGACCGAGCACAGGTAACCACAGCCTGTGCCAAAGCGCTGGGATGGGGAGGACCGTGCACGATCCAGGGTGAGGAGTGAATCCGTGTGAGCGCGGGCAGCAGGCCGGGCCCGGGGCAGCCGGTTAGGGAAGGGAAGGCGCGCTTCTTAAAAGATTTGAACCGAGGCCGTTTGGACCTGGTTACTGTCTAGAGCTGCGGTTCTCAAGTGGGGCTCCTGC
Source organism: Macrotus californicus (assembly GCA_007922815.1). Taxonomy (NCBI): domain Eukaryota; kingdom Metazoa; phylum Chordata; class Mammalia; order Chiroptera; family Phyllostomidae; genus Macrotus; species Macrotus californicus. Next base: position 184,328 of record VMDR010000177.1, on the reverse strand, counting down.
CCGGCGGCGTCGGTGTCATCGGCCCTTGTTGGGAAAGGCTGGGGACCGCATGTCCTCGGTCCCTCCCCAAGCCTACTGTTGGGGAAGGCTGGGGGTGAGACCCGGCGTCTGTTTTCATACTCCGCGAGTGATTGCTTGTCTGGCGCATTAAAGTTTGAGGACCACTGAATTAGAGGCAAAAAGGAGGCGCCCTGGCACAGCCTGCCAGCCTCCGCGTTCCTTCACGGTGGTTCCTGGAAAGTAGGGAAGGAAGAAGGGTTGTCTGGGGAGGAATCGAAGAACCTCCTTTGTCCTTGAGCGCAGTGGGGTCTGGAGCCGGGGCGCCCCTCCCCAGAGGATGGGGGCTTTCTCCACAGCCCCACAGGAAGTTGCCCAGGACTCAGGCTCAGAGTCAGGTCCGCTGGCAGGGTTCAGTTTGCTTAAGTGTGGGACAAACTTCTGGGAGGGTCTCTAGTGACCGCGTTGCCCTTGTGACCAGCAAAGCGGAGGAGTACTTGCGGCTGTCGCGGGTGAAGTGCGCCGGGCTGTCTGCGCGCACCACCGAGACCGGCGGGGCGGCCGTGTGCCTGGACCTGGCGGCAGCCAGCGCACAGTGTCCCCTGGACAGGGTAAGCGTCCCCGGGGTCTGAGTGACCCGCCGTCCGTTTGTGGTTGGACTAGGCCGCGTCCAAGCTCTGGTGGTTCAGAAGTTTCCTGGTGGTTATGTTATTACTCTAGATGAACTTGAAAGACATTTTGTTAAGTGGGAGGGGAAAAAACGTTTTGCAGCATTCCCTGTACTCTTTACTGTCTTATTTCCCAGGCCACCTCCTAAATAAAGCACACACTTTGAAACTCATGCGTGTTTTTCCTCCCATGTCACAGGGGTTGAGAGCACAGGCTAGGGACATGGGCATCACACACTGAGACTAGATCTCACACTAGCCCTGTGAGCCTCTGGGTTCCTCATCCACGAGGCGGGAATAGGAAGGTCATCTCATTGGGTCCCTGTGAGGACTGAACAGTGCACCGGGTGTCACACACTTAACACCATACCGGTCACATAGCGACACGCTCATTCATTGGGGACATTAGCAATGCCCTTGGTTCCCGGGGGTAGCAAACTCACCAGCTTCTCCTGATCACAAACCTCAAGCTGCCCAGTTCCTGCCCTGGAATGATGGCTTTGTCCATACAGCAATGCCCTTTCTTAGCCTGGAGGGGGTGGGGATGGGGGCCCTTATCTGACTTGCACACCCCCCTGTGCTCCCCACCCCTCACCTCCTTTGTGACTGTCCAGGCAGAACAGGTTTTTCTCGGTTGTTGACCCTCTGTTTCTCTGCTGGTTTCCCTCTTTCCTCCCTGTCCCCACCACACACTCCTCGTGCCCACTCCCTCTGCTCCCCCCTCCTCCCAGGGAATTGGACACGAGCACCTGGGCTGCAGCCTGGCTGCCGTAGCAGTGTGTGTGTAAAATGTCTGTGTGCGTACATGTGAGTGTGCATGTGCGCGGGTTGTAGACCAGATGAAGCAAAGCCTCTAGGCAGAGACGGGTCACAGAATCAGCTTGGAGGGTGGAGGCCCTAATAGACAGAACTTACGATTTGTGCGTGTGTTTCCTTTCAAAGGCTTATTTAACTAAACTTTCTGGTTTGAACAAGAAGACATATCAGAGCTGTCTGAAATCCTTTGAGTGTTTACTGGGCCTGAATTCAAGTATCGGAATAAGAGACCTAGCGGTGCAGTTTAGCTGTACAGAGGCGGTGAGCCTGGCTTCCAAGATGCTGCAAAGGTAAGAGGCCCCAAGGGCCTTCACTGAAGTGTCTACTAAAATTAGCCGCCGTCCTGCTGGTTTTCAGTGTTAAAAAATAACCAATGTACTCAAGTGACAGGACGCATATCTCACACATTTTTAAGTTCTGGTTTGCATTTTCCCGCCCTTCGAATCACTGTTTTCTAACGAGTTACGCTGTCGACGTTGCCCTCCTGCAGCTACGAGTCCAGCCTCCCCCAGATGCAGCAGGCGGATCTCGACTTATCCAGGCCGCTCTTCACGGCTGCCGCGCTGCTCACGGCCTGCAGGTGAGGGTCTGCGTGCGCTCAGGAGGCCGCCCTTCACAGGTGCACTTCTCACTCCCGGGTCACACTGCTAGTCTAACTGATTGCAGCTTGGCCTGTTTTTCCACATAAACAACACGAGGAACAATGGCCAAGTTACCAGGCTCTCGATTCGTCCCACCGGGCAATTGACACCTTGAAAGCAGTATCCCCAGAAGCCCGTTTGCCGCATGGCGGCCACACAGCCCAAGCGTTCCCCTGTCAAGGTTACCTCTTGTGACTGAAGAGATCTGTCATTCAGACAGCGGGTATTTGTGATTTTCCATTAAAAACAAAAAGAAAACAAAATAGCTGTACTGATCTTAAGAACGAATTTATCAAAATCTCTTTTGTAGGATCTTAAAGCTAAAGGTGGATAAAAATAAAATGGTGGCCACATCCGGTGTGAAAAAAGCCATATTTGACCGACTGTGCGAACAACTGGGGAAGATCGGGCAGCAGGTAGACGGTGAGTACAGTCTCCGTCTCTCGAGAATGTGTCACGTGAAGATGGAACCCTGCCGCTAAAAGCCCAGCATTTCCAAACTCACAAAGTGGCTGCTTTCTGAATTCTGTGCTTAATGTGGACCAGATACGTCCTTTGTGAGAAAATTGTTTTTTCTATGGTTCAGAAAAGTAGCTTAATAATTTTTGTAAAGCCTATGATTCTACAAGCCCATGCCTGGAAAACAGATTCTCTGTTCACAGGCTTCGGTGTTGGACGCCAGCCTCTGTGCACATCAGGTGGACGGGGGGTGACTCTCCGGTCTGACCAGAGAAGCCAGAGAGTCCTCCTTTCTCCTAGTGTTTGGTCAGTCAAGGATCTACTTTGTTGTCGTGTCTTTTGGTTTATTTTTAATTTGATTTTAGAGACAGGGAAACATGGGCTTGTTCCTCCGCCCATCCATGCACTCACTGGTTGATTGTTTTTATGTGCCCTGCCTGGGGATCGAACCCGCCACCCCAGCACGTCAGGGCAATGCTCTAACTGAGCCACCCGGCCAAGGTGGCATCTAGTTTTTATTTGCCATCCCAAATATGCCCAAATACTAAAATTGAGAATAGGAGAAAAATTAACCTTGTTGACACTTTTTCTCTTAAAGGAGACCCTCAAGGTTCAGGGTCTCCACCGTGGAAGAGAAAGAAGATGGCAGCCGAACCTCCAGGAACACAGGGTAAGGCATGCTGACACTGCACAGACGAGTGTGTAAGGCACGCATGGAGGGCATACGCAGTGCACAGCCTGTGCCGTGCAGTTACACACGTTAACGGCGGGGGGTGGGGGTCATTGAGGGCACAGCTGAAGCAGACTGGGCTCAAACCCTGCCCTTCCACTCCTGGCTGTGGTTTGAGAAGCGCCCCTTAATTTCTGAGAGCCTCGGCTTCAAGTCTCTGACAGGTAATGCACGTTAGTCCCACTTCCTAGAACTGCGGAGAGGGCTGAATGAGGTGATGCGTTACCGTGCCTGGGGAGTGTCGCCTGTCATCGCGGCGTCTCGGGTGCTTGGAGCACAGAGCAAAAGCCTGGTGTGTTAGCTGCAGCTTCCTGTCCACACTTCACTGCCTCGTCCCCTTCATAATCAGACACTTGGAAGAAGAACCTTTTTCTTACGTCATCTGTAAGTGTAAGAATTGTGAGACACTTTGGAAAATCTTCTCTCGCAGAAACAGAGACGGTAGTAGAGGTCCCACGTAAACCGCAGCCCGCTGAAGACCCCCTGCTGGATTACGAGGAGTGGAAAAGGAAGATTTTGGAAAACGCTGCCAGAGCGCAGGAGGCCACCGCAGCAGAGTGAGCTCCGCGTGCAGACGGCGTGGGCCACACCCCGACTCTGCTCAGCGAAGGTGCAAGTGCTCCAGAGTTTCGTTTCAGCTTTGAGAACGCGGGGTCCTGGGACTGTCGCCTTGACAGCAAGGGCACCAGCACGGGGGCCGAGTTCCGGGTAGCAGGCTGGCTCCTGACCTGGGTGACACATTCACCAGATCAGCCCGGTCCTGGTTGGCACAGCCACGGCTCCTGCCGGTGTGCCTGCCAGAGCAGGATGGGAGCCATGGCACTCTCTAAGCAGAAGACAAGTCGCCTGTCGTGGCCTCAAAAACTCAGGCTGAAGGGGGTCTTGCAGGTTTTACTTGAGTTTGTGTGTAAGTTTCTTGGTTCGACTAAAGCCATATATGGTACAATGTAGTGAATAAATGTTATTTTCATATGTATTCAAGTGGCCTTTGTCCTCACTTTGGGGGAAGCCTTGCCACGTCAAAAGCTGTCCCCCTGCGGCGGGAAAGCAGCCCTGGTGGCTGCACACTGAGCTGCGCCAAGCCCCGCCCCACCCCTGTGCGACCCCAAGCCAGCTTGCTCCAGCCTCGGGCCTCATCCCTCCGCGGGACTGGAAATGGAGCCCACGCTCACTGGGAGGAGAGTCCGAGTGGCCACAGGTAAAGCGCCCGGCGCAGCGCCCACTCACAACAGTGCACGTCAGAGTAGGGAGAATGGCACGTGCACAGCCCTCGCGTGATGCACGTTCGCACCGTGTTACCCACCGAGTGAACCAAGGTTAATGTTCCTTCGTATCCACATACTGAAAAACCTGACCTTACCAAATGCTAACTTTAAAACTCCTCACCAAATACTACTTATTTTAAAACTCCAGGAAAGGGCCTTTGTGGAAGATGAGTTGCTATGGACTCTGAGCTATACCAGACATGATTTTAACTAAAGTCTATGTGATCCAATTGAATGTCTCCATGAAGAATGCAATAAAATGACTGCATCCGAACATTAAAGTCCTCCTCAAAGGGGTTATCAACCCCAACGGGGGCCTTTTATCTGCTCCCAGGCACCCTACCTGTCACAGGACCTGGGGAGCTGGCCCAGGTACCTGCCTGCCAGTGTTAATTCTGGACACTAAGCAGCTACGGCCACAGGGGTGTCCGCAGTAAATGCAGGGTTTTGTGTGGGGCCGCACTCACAGCCATCCCGGGCTGCGTGCAGGCCGTGGGCTGACCACCCTAGGCCAACGTGCCACAGCCAAGTGGTTCCAACAGCCCGTGTCCAGCAGGCGCTGTGGGAGAGGGGGCTGAACCACACCAGCCTCTCAGTCCTGGCTCTGCCGCTTGGACCCTAACCAGATCCCAGACCCTTGAAGAGCCTTGGTTTCCTCACAAAGTGGAGGCATTACCTTTCAGCGCCTTGTGAGGATTTCAAGCAGTGCTTGTGAGGTGCGTGGCAAAGGAAGGAAGGCATTCCCTCGGTGGTAGCTCCTTCATTCCTGGAGCTAAAACAGCCACGTGCATCCCTTCCTCCTGCATTTTAAGAAGGTATGCAATTCGTTTCTATTTGGTGCCACAATGTAGATGTCTAGCTTTAGATCAAAAGCAGCCTGCTCCTCAGGTGGAATTAAGCCTCTTCACCCTTTTTTGGTGTGTAAAATACATGTAACATGAAATGTGCCACCCTAAGCATTGGAAGTGTGCAGTTACATAGTGTGAAGGACACAGCATTAGGAAGCCAGTTTCCAGAGCTCCCCACCGTGCAAAGCCGAGGGCCCGTTAAACAAGGCCCCTCCTCCCCCAGCCCCGGGACCTCCGTTCACTTCCTGTCTGTGCAGGTGACTACGTACCTGGCATCACTGGAATCACAGTGTTTACCCTCATTTCACTGGGCACAGTGTCCACGAGGGTCCTCCATGCTGTGATGTGTGTTAGAATTTCCTTCCATTTTAAGGCTGAACAATAATACGCCACCGCACGGGGGTCCCATCTGGTTACCTACCCGTCTCTCGATGGAAACTTGGGTTGCTTGCGCCTTTTGGGTACTATGGGTAATGCTGTTAACGGCGGTGTGCAGAAGAGCCATGTGCAAATAACTCTTCTTCCAGTTCTTCTGTGTGTGTGCCCAGGAGTGTGGGATCACTGGGTCAAATGGTATGGTTGTATTTTTAAGCTTGCACAGAACGTGCCCTTTGCTGGTGTGGCTCAGTTGGTTGGAGCATCATCCACTACATCAAAAGTTTGGGGGTTCGATCCCTGAGTGGGAGGCAACCAATTGATGTCTGTCTCTCTCTCTCTCTAAAATCAAAAAATGTATATATATTTTTAATTTTTACAGAACCTCCACATCCTGTCCGCGGTGGCTGCCGCAGTTTACATTCCCAGCAGCAGGGCCCAGGGCTGCGGCGTCTCCACACCCTCACCAGCCCTGTTTTCTGGGTTTTGATAGCAGCCAATGGGACAGGGCTGAGGTGAGGGCTCACTGTGGTCCTGATGGGCATTTCCTGCCGATCACCGCACACTTGCTCCCGTGCTTTCAGACGCTGTGTATTCTGTGGCACGGTGTGTATCCGGGCCTGCGGTCCATCTTTGAGTCGGGCTGTCAGTTTTAGTTGCAGGGGACTCGGTCTAGTCGTGCAGGTGTTTCCTCCCAGTTCTTAGGGCCCTTCTCACTGTTGATTCCTTCAGAGCAAACCTAACTACTGTCTGACTTCGCCCCTCGATGCCTTAAACACACGTGGTGGTAGTTATTTTGATTCTCTGAATCACAGTCAGCACTTGGTTATCTCTTAAATCACTGGAGGGCGGGGGAACGGCCTTAAAGCAATCTTGTCCAGATGCCCGGCTAGGGCTGGATTATCTACAGCAGCTTCTCAGCCCGTTCACACTCCCAGTGAGGGAGCTCACCACTTGCCGAGTCCATCTGTTTCCTGTTGAAAAGACTTTCGGGAAGCTCAGTTCTGTAACAGCTCCTCGTGGTTTAACTGATTTTTTTAAACTACCGTGGAAGTCTTCGAATACATACAACAGTAAAGAGAACAGCGTAGCCAAACCACAAAGCGATCAGCCAGACCCAGCAGTTAATAAGCACGTGTCACACCCGCCCACCCAGTACCTCCTTTGCTCCTGAGGTCCTTTCGCCCACAGCGTAACCAGCCTCACGGCCACCCTCAGACCTCCCAAAAGCAACAGAGATTCTATCATCATCAAATAAGCACGTTAGAAACACATTTCCCTGGATGTCTCTAAAACATCTTTCTCTTGTTCGCTCAAATCAGGGTCAAAACAAGGCCCACACTGGACACTGGAGTCTCTACCTTCTCATTATAACGGTAACGTGTGCTCCTTGTAAAAAAGAAAATCAGATGCTGATGAGGGGACTTCCCCTCTCCCCGCCACCCACTTCCACACTCCCCGTTAAGTCCCCTGCCTGTCCTGGAGAACTTTAAGGTGCATGGCAGCTTTTGTCGCTCCAGGAGCCGGCAGGTGCCTGTCAGTCCAGACCTGCCTGTGGCTGCAGCAGATTCCCCCACGTGGACGTGGCGAAACTCAGTGTAACCAGCCCACGCTGACAGGCCCGTGGAGGTGGTTTTCCTGGGGCCGTGAGCACAGCCCTCCGTCCCCTTGCTCAAGCTCTGCTGAGCAGATTTCTGGAAATGGAATTGCTGGGGGATACTGGGCTCAGGTCCATCACAAAGGGAAAAGGACCCATGGACATGGACAACGGTGTGGTGACTGTGGGGGGCAGGAGGGAATAAGGAGACTAAGTGACAAAGGGAGCAAATACAATGAAAAGTAAATGTTTTGAAAAATGGAAAAGTGATCAACCGACACCCTCCCCACTCTGGTAGGTGGGACCCGTGGCTCCTACCCACCTTCGAGGGCCTCTCGGCCAGCAGCTCCCAGCGACTGCGCGCTCCCAGTGGAAAAGCGCCGCTAGAAACTGATTACCGGTGTGTGGCAGTCTAAAAAAGTATTTTGAGCTAAGCCCACACCAGCGAAGTAGAGAACTGAAAATCTCCAGAAAATCAGAGCTTCGGTCCTGGTGGGTGTGGCTCAGTGGATTGAGCACCAGCCTGCGAACCAAAATGTCGCTGGTTCGATTCCTGGTCAGGGCACGTGCCTGGGTTGCGGGCTAGGTCCCCAGCTGGGGGGCTGTGCAAGAGGCAACCAACTGGTGTTTCTCTCCCTCTCTTTCTCCCTCCCTTCCCGTCTCTTTAAAAATAAATAAATAAAATCTTTAAAAAAGAGAAAATTAAAGCTTCATAAAAGCTTTAGAACTTCAAATAAGGGAGGCAAAAAATCCACCTTCCCACTCACTGGTGTGGGTTGCAAGGGGACTTTGGAGAAAAACTGTAGGTAAAAAAATGACAGCTGGTGGGAGAAAAAATAAGATTTGGTAGATAAAGGAGTCTTTATCTGCCCTGTCCAATACAGAAGCCACAATCCACATGTGGCTATTAGGCACTTAAAATTGGCTCATACAACTACAGAATTGAATTTCTAATTTTATTTTAATTAAACGTAAAAGTAGGTATTTCATTCAATTAGAAAATGGTTCAGATATTTCAAACAACTTGAGTATTTTTCCACAGTAAATTTGATGAAACCTAAAAACCAATTAAGTATGTCTGATGAAAACCTAGCATGTGAATGGAAATGTATAAAGTGTAAACTATACACCAGATTTTTGAGACTTAGTATAAAAAAAGAATATAAAGTGTCTCAATAATTTTCATGTTGATTACATATTGAAATAATGCTTTTGAGTCATTGTGATAAATAAATTACTCAAATTTATTTCACCAGGTTTCTGTGCCTGAAGGAACTATTAGAAATTACTTAATTATGCATATGGCTCGAACCACATTCCTGCCCGCTGTGCGGCTGTAGATCCGCAGGATGCACTCCATGTTTCTGGGGACAATTCAGAGCGTTCCCCAAGAACCTCAGTCGCAAAGAGGCTGAGACTCACCCACCCACCCACAAGACGCCCCCTGTAACCAGCGCCTTCTGCAAGCTGCCCTCACACCAGCCTTCCTCAGAGAGGTAACCGAGGCTTCACAATCAAGCATTTTACCAACTCCCTGTTTCACTCCCGAGAGGGCGGTTTCCAGCGGCCACCTCTTCCGAGGTCCCAGGAGCAGGCCAGCTTAGAGCTGGCCCTGAACATCTCGGTTCCCGACCAGGAAAGCCAACTTGAGAACTACCACAGCAGCACGAACCCCCCATACCCAGGTCTTCTGCCAAAAACCTGTCTTTATTTGGACAGAAATCCTGAAAGGCTAAGAAGAAACTGTTGGCTAATGAACAACTCAAAGTAACTACTCCAACTAAAACTGCTGCCCCGAGCAGGGACAGAACAAACGTCAGGTTAGAAGTGAGAAAATGAAGAGGACCGTCTGCTTTCGAACAACAAAGTGCTCCTTGTTTACCACTGACTGAGTCAGTTAAAGGGCCGCACGGCCAGTGGCACGTCCTCACCACCGCAGTCTGCACGTGAGCATGGCTCTCATCTCTCCCACACTGCCTGTCTGTCCCAGGCTTCCTAGACAAGGGAGGGGCTTCAGGAAGGACCAGACAGGGTGGGCCAGGGAGAGGCTGGAGGTGGGTAGAGACTTTAAAAGCGCATTCAAAATGATCCTTGTTCCGATTTAGCCATGACGGTTGGTATATTTTGAAATGTCAAAGACTACTAAAGGTTGCACATCTTGATTCCCATGAGGGAGCACAGGGTAAAACCAGCGGGAGGCTCACGGCCCTAAGTCCGCTGCTGGACGGAGAGCCGGGCGCACAAGAACACGCCCGCCCACCGTGAGCAAATCAAACTGGTGGGAGCTCTCGATGGGGCGGGAGACGCTGGCGACCGAGGGACATGCCCTGTTTCTGAATCAGCATGTACAGAATTCCGACCCGACCCGTGCAAGCACAAGCCTTCCTACCTAGGGACAGCGCGCCCACACTTACACCCCAAGCTCCTACGCTTGGGGAGCAACACGGCAGTTCAAGCTCAGTGGTCTGCTAAGGCAGAAGAAAGCTCTTCAGTCACTTTTTTTACAGCCCCTTTTCTTCCACAAGGAAGGCAACCGCCATCACCTTTTTTACAAAATAAGTGGAACTGGTATTAGCCAAAGGCCAGATGGTTTAAAATCTCGAGTCCTCACTTCGCCACCGGTCTCAGTCACTCCTCGGCCCAGGTGAGCAGCGAGGTCGAGGATTAGGAACAGGATGGAAATTTCCTTAATCTGTTGGCAGCGGTCACCACGTTGAAATGTTTCTGGAGAAAAGGAGAGAAAAAAAGGAAAGAAAGCATATTTTTAGACCAAAGTTTTAAAAATAAATAAAAGGACCTAAGTTAGGCACTTGGGTTTCTTTAAAACTGATAAAAGGGAAATGGACATTTGAGCAGACTCAAGGTAAACCAGGCACGGGACTTTCAGGGGCCTGTTTGGAGCAAGTACAGAGTGAGATGACGTGTTACCCTTTTCACACGGAAAACAGAGCCCACGGGTAGTGGGGGGGAAGGTGTCACACAGTCAAATCCGTGGGTTCAGACCAGAATGTTCTGGAAGGAAAGCGAGTGTCGAAGAAAACATCAGAGTGCATCCCAGTCGGGGGAAGCCAGCGTGGTGCATGTGATTCGTGTGTGTGCATGAGACACGTGTGTGTGATTCGTGCATGCACATGAGACGTGTGTGCATGTGACTCATGTGCACAGCTGCTGGGCTGGTTCTCTGGGTGAGGCACTCTCTTTCTGTCTCTTCAACAAGAGTCTGAGTCGGGATCATAGTGCTGGGAAGCCACGGCCCTGGAGGACAGCGGTTTTTAAGACAGACTTTATGTTTTTGGTACCAAAGAGTTCTGTTGTGAACAGACAGCACGCAAAACTTTAAAAGCGAGCTGCCCCAGCCCCTCTTTCTGGCACGTGGATTCACTGAGGCCCCATGCTCTGACCTCATTCTGTCCCCTCAGGTGTCCACCTAAGTGTGAATTAAATGCTACTTTTGTGCCAGCCATGCTGGGACCGTGGTATTGTTTTAACTGAGTTAACAGGTGTTGACATAAGAGGGGTTTTTTCCTCCTTTAAACAATCTTCTATTTAGAATCCAAATGTAAGTCGAAGCTTAGTTACGATTCTGTCAAAGGAAGACAAATGCCACCTTTACTAAGGGAAGGGTACCTTCCACTTCCTGTGCGCCATGTACTTCTGCAGCAGGAGCTGGGATTTCAGGCCGACTTTGGACATGGAAGCTCTGGCCGGCAAATTACTCAGCCACTCGTGTTTCAGGCACTGGGTGGCGCTCATTCTGCAGCTGTGAAGCCAAACAGCCATTGGCGGGGTTAGAGGGGCCGCCTTTTCTGACCAGGAGCCTGAGCCGACGGATCAGACTAGCCACTGAGGCAGAGTCATGCTGCATCCCCAAAAGGGTGCTCCCCATGTCTAAAATTCCCCTCAGGAGGGCAAGAAAGTGGTCAGCAAAATGCCCCCAGGCCTGTGGAGGACTGGGTCCAGTGGCTGGGTGGGGCATCGAGGCAGGGCCGCAGCCAGCGGTGGCCAGGAGAGCACTTCAGAAGGAAAGGAACGGGAGCTTTGAAGGAAGCCCCCCTCTCCTCCAAGAGGACAACGCCAACCTGTTCACCTGAACTGGAACTACCTTTCCTCCCATAACCTTCCGCAATCAGACAGAAACGGACAGTGAAGGCCCGGGACCCAAGAGCTGTCTCAGAGCCCCGACCTTGGCCCTCACCCCGGCTGGTTCCCAATGCCTGGGAATCAGAAAACGGAATGGCTCCACCCACGACGCTGACGTCGCTGCAGAAGCTAAGCTGGCCTTCTGCAGCGAGAGAGGTTTCCTGGCCTTCGTTCTGGGAAATGACACTGCACAGCTGAGCTTTTCCTCAACTTTAGTCTATGAACACCAGTAACTTGGAAATGGGGCAGATTTGTAAGTATGGCCCTTTGTACGACTACGTCTAGAGAGAGAGAAAAAAATAGAAAAGTAAAAAACAATAAAACTCCATCTAGAGGTTATGCTGTTTTTTGGTGATTTCCTTCATTGCTGTCTCTGCTACCTTTTTGCCCCAAAGAGGGAACAGACTAAGAAATCCGGGACAGATGGCTCCACAGGAAGAACGGACCCGCCCGGCGCATCTGATTGCCACCGACCGTGATCGGCAGTCACCATCGGAATGTGATATGAGTGACAGGTAACAGAGGTACCTCTTCTCTTTGATCAGCAACCGGGAGACAAAGTCCTTGGCGTCTTCCGACAGCCCCTCAAAGGTGTCGGCATCAAAATCCCAGCTGCAGTTCACAATGAAGTTCATGGTCTCTGCGTCTGTTTCCCCTAGAAACGGGGACAAACCACTGAGTCTGCGGAGGAGAGAAAGGACCATCAGCACCTGGAAGCCACGTTGGCCAACACGCAGCGACAGGACACAGAGGGACCCCACGAAGTTCAAGCAGAACCCACCAGACCAAGAGGGTTCCACAGGAGAACAGCCCCTACTTCACACCTCTGGGGGGGGTTCGGGGGGAGAGGGAGGAAGGACTGAACCTCTGACAGCAGGATGAACAAAGCCTGGCAGGCTGCCCGCTGTGCCCCGACCCTGAAGCAAAGAGTAACCCGGGACCCCCCAAGTCCATTTGTCAGGTAAGTGGCCTGACTTAAACAGCTTAGCACGTGTCTGAGACCCTAGCGGGTCTCGACACTCCCCAGGCCTCGGGCAGAGAGGCAGGGCACCCTCACTGGCCGGCCTGGGGGTCAGCCCACAGGCAGTAACTGAGAAGAGCTGGTGGATAAACCCCCCATCTCCCTGTCCTCGAGGGCGTAACTGAAGAAGTGAGTGTTCACGACAGAGCCAGAGTTCTCTGGTCTGGGTGACTGGCTCCCCAGCGCCCTCTACTGGCTGCCTCCCCCCACCTCCCCACTCTGTGTGTCTCCTGGGCACACCTCCCCAATAAATGGCTCACACTCAAGAGTTTTGCTGCTTCTAAGTTAGGACACCCTGTCCCCACCAGGCACTCACAGCATGTAGGTGATGACGCCCACACTCCACATGTCTGTGGGGAACGAGACAAACTCGTAGTTGACAACCTCCGGGGCCAGGAACTCAGGAGTGCCGAAGTTCACCTTCAGCTTCTCCCGAGGCTTGTACCTGGGGGGCGGTGACAGGGGGACGGGTTGTGAGGAGACCGTGGGAGTCAGCCCTAGGAGGAGAGGTGAGATGGGGCTCGTTCCCAGGGCAGGCTGGACACTGCCGCCCCGTGTGCCAGCACACGTGGGGCTGCTGGGGAATGCTCGGCCCCAGGTCCCAACTCAGGCTTCCCCAAGTCCCCAGGAAGAATCAGAAACCACAGCCCCTCCTCTAGGCCTCAACAATCAGACAAGGAAGAGACCATCCCTCTACCTCCCCTCACCCACAGCCACACGCAGGAGCCCAGACTGGGAGGGGGCTGCACAGGGGTGGGGCGGGCATGCTGTGACGTGCGCACTGCGCTTGGCCTCGGGTGGCGCTGGTGGGTCACAGTAGGCCCGTTGTGTTGGTAGCAGGGCAGGCTCTGCATGTGTGAGGCAGGGGGTCTATGGGAAATCTGTTTCCTGCCCTCAAGTGTTCTGGGAAGTTAAAACTACTCTAAAAAAACAAAGTGCCAATTTAAAAATTGTGATGCAACTTCCTATTGGCCAGGCACCACGTGGCTGTCAGAAAATCCATCTAGTGCCAAGGGTCTGCTGCGGCTGCTGCTGCTGTGAACCCGCCGGCTGGGCGTGCAAGCCAGGGCCAGGAGCCTGGGTGTGCAAGCCAGGGCCAGGAGCCGGGCAGAGGCTCATTGTTCCCCACACACGTGGCTGCACAGGATCCAACGGTGACACTATGCTTCACTAAGTGTTAGGCATTTTAAGGGACTTTCAGATGTTTGAAAATGACGTACAATACTCACTTTTTGCCCTGACCCGTGAGAACCTGACCGCCCTCCTAGGAGGGCTCTGCACCGCTGTGTATTATCTCATTTAAACTTTCACCACCGCCCGTCAGCAGGGGCCTCATTGTACCTGTCACCTTGTCACCAAGATCCAGGCCAGCCCTGAGTGGCCCAAGCCCTACGTGGTCACCTATGCACTTTCCCATTTAACCTCGTCCTTTCCAAGAGGGCAGGGCTAGTGACGGGGGCATCACACAGGCCATCTGTCCTGGGCCCAGGAGGCCAGGGAATGAATAGAATTAAGCTCAGTGCCCCCTTTCACCCGCTCTGCTCACACAGGTGGTCAGAAGGAGAGGCAGAGCCCACGCGCAAAGCTGCCCCCGGCGGTGGTTACAGACTAAGGCAGCCTGCCTCCTCTCCACAGCGCTTGCTTATGTCAGTCCCAAAGCCCCAAAGTTGGCTGAGCTGTGGGTGACCGTGCCCAAGAGAGCCCCCCAGGAGTTCTGCCAAGGTGCCGACGTGCAACCCCTTACCTTCTGGCCAGCCCGAAGTCAATGATCTTTATTTGGTGTCCTGTCTGGTTGACACACAGGATGTTCTCCGGCTGGGAAAGGAAGAGAAATCCACTCAGGCTCGATCAGCAGCTAAGGGAGTCTGCAGCTCCCACACTTGTTTGTCAAAAGGCCTCCGCTTCCCAGCCTCCCAAGCAAATGAATGGCTCAGGGCAGCCCTCCAGGGATGGGTGGGCGGGCAGGTGGGTGGATGGACAAACAGATGGGTGGATGGAAGGATGGACGAACAGATGGGTGGATGGATGGATAGATGAATAGATGGGTGGATGGATGGATGGGGAGACAGAGAGATAGGTAACAGACATAGACAGACAGAGAGACAGACAGATACTGAAGATAAACAAAGTGGGCCGGTGCGAGGCAGTGCGGGGTGGCATAAACTGCAGGGAACTGGAGGACTCCTGTCCTGCAGAAAGGGGCAGCCACATAGGGATGCAGCTCCTTGGTCCTCAAGAGAAGCCAAAACTCCAGGTTTTTATGTGAAGACTCCATGCTTCTCAATGTTGGCAGCTAGACCCTTGCTGGACTCGTGGACTGGTTCTAACAGCCTCCCCACCTCCTTAGGGTCTTCTGTGTACGAGATCATGTCATCTGAGATTAACACAAACAACTAACAATAAAATAGAACATCACAATACACTGTCATGAAGTGTGAATGTGGTCCTCTCCGTCTCCCTCTGTCTCCGATAAGCCATCTGAGAATCCAGACAGCCATCAAGTGACGAACAGGGGCAGCGCACACAGCGTGAAGACACTGAATAAAGGGAGGGTTCCCGTCCCAGACGGGACGGCACAAGGTTTCATCGCACTACTCAGGACGGTGCACAATTGAGAACTTACGAATCGTTTATATATGAAATTTCCATGTAGTATTTTCAGACCACCGTTGACCGTGGGCAACCGAAATCGCAGAAAGCAAAACCGCAGATAAGGGGAGCTACTGCAGTTAAAAAACAAATTCACAGTCGAGATTGTCCCAAATAATAGCTTTCCAATAACTGAATTGCCAGTTTTTACATTTAAATTAATTAAAATTAATAAAATGTAAAATTCAGTTCCACAGTCACACTGGCCACATTCCACGTGCCTAATAGCCATGCGGGCCGAGTGGCCGCCATACTGGAGGGACACTGCAGGCCTGGCACTCTCTCTCCACGTTGTCACCCACACGACAGACCAAGCTCGAGTGAGGAGATTGAATCGGTGACCAAAAATCTCCCCATAAACCAAAGTCCAGAACCACATGGCTTCACTGGTGGGTTCCACCAACCATTTAATGAAAAATTAATACCAACCCTGCTCAAGATTTCAAAAAAATAAAAAAGGAGAGAACACGTCCAAACTCATTGGATGTGGCCCATATTAGCCAGGTACCCAAACCAGACAAGGATGTTACAAGAGAAAAAAATTGCAGACCAACATCCCTGATGAATACAGACGTAAAAATCCTCAACAAAATATTAGTAAGCCAAACTCAACAATATGTGAAAGGACCGTGCACCACAATCAAATGGGATTTATTCCAGGGACACAAAGATGATTCAACATGTACCAGCCAGCCCGTGGGGTCCACCAAGTTAACAAAACGAAGGACAAAATCACATGATCATCTCAATAGATGCAGAAAAATACGTAACAAAATCCAACACCCATTTCACGATAAAAACTCTCAACAAATTCGGTATAGAGGGAACATACCTTAACGTAATAAAGGTCACATATAACACACTCAATGGTGACCAGCTGGAAGCTTTTCCTCTGAGATCAGGAAGAAGACAAGGAGGCCCATGCTCCCCACGCCTAGTCAACATAGTGTTGGAAGTCTGAGACAGACCATTGGGCAGAAAGAAAGAAAAAATGGTAATAAGAGGCATCTCAATAGGAAAGGAAGAAGTGAAGCTCACTGTTCGCAGATGACATGAACGTCATACACAAAAAACTCTAAAGACTTCTCCAAAAAACTACAGAACTTAAAAAACAAATTCAGTAAATTTTTAGGAAACAAAAGCATTCTGCAAAAATCAGCTGCATTTCTATATACAACGAGAAACTATCAGAAAGAGAAATTAAGAAAGTAATCCCATTTACAACCGATCAAAAGGAATGCGTACTTAGGATAACTTCAGCCAAGTTGCTGAAAGGCCTGTGGACAAAAAAACTGGAAGATGCTAATGAAAGGAACTGAAGAAGGCATACTTCGTGCTCATGGACTGGAAGAATTAATACTGTCAACACCCAAAGCAATCTACGAAGTCAATGCAATCCCTACCAAAATTCCAATGGCGTTTTTCACAGAAGTAAAACCAACCAGGCTAGCACCTGCGTGGAACCACCAGAGAACTCAAACAGCCAAAGCAATCTTGAGAAAAAACAAAGCCAGAGGCAGCATCTCGATTCCTGGTTTCAAACTACATTACAAAGCTACGGTAATCAAAACAGCGTGGTACGGGCATAAAAAAAGACACATAGGTCAATGAAACAGAATAGACAGCCAAGAAATAAACCCACACGAAAGGAAGGACGGAAGGACAGAAGGATGGAAGGAAGGAAGGAAGGGAGGGAGGGAGGGAAGAAGGAAAAAGAGAGAGAGAGAAAGAGAGAAACAGCTGCCAGTATCGGCGCTCACTTTTTATCAGGGGGACAAAAGAAAGTGCAGCGCATTCACTCAATGGAACGCCCACGGCCCTTAAAGAGCACGAAAAGGGCGTCTACAGTGCCCTGTGGACAAAGAAAGGCCAGTGTACAAAGGAGAGGCAGAATCGGACCCCCGTGGCTTGCGTGCCGGGCCGCATCGCTAGTGCAGAAGACCTCTCCGTGAGGGCCCTGGGTGGGAAGTGCTTCCGTTGTCTACCCCCTACATTCCTATGTGGTCTCTGTTACCAGAAGCACGTGCTCCTATCTTAATTTTAAAGAAACTAAGAGATATTTTTAAAGACAAAAGTGGTATCATTTCATCTTCAAGGATCGCTTACAGAGGTATGTTGTTCACATTTTACAGATGGAAAAACCGAGGCTCGGAGCATCAGCAGGACTTGTCCGCCCTGGACTCCAGAACCAGAAATGGCAGGGAGCCGGGGAGGGGAACAGCTCTCCAGGCAAGAACAGCATGGGCCCGGGAATGGGGGTCATCCACCTGCCCGCCCGCCCACCACACCCGGTGGGGCCTGACCTTGAGGTCCAGGTGCAGGATGTAGTGCTGATGGAGGTAGTGCACGCCCTCACAGATCTGCCTGGTGAACAGGATCACATCCAGTTCGGTCAGGTGGTACTTCTCATCTGTGATCCGGTCAAAGAGTTCGCCCCCGTCCACGCTGCCAGGGCAAAGGGGGGGCAGGCAGCACACTGAGTGAGGCTCTCGGAGAACTGGTCCACTCTTGGTGCCACCCCAGGTGAGCCCGAGGGTGTCACTGTCATCTGGGGTCTTATGGGCACCTGTGCTCTGGCCCCTTCCCAGCTCAGAGTGCAGGTGGTAAAAAGGAACTGATGGGCCAAAGAGAAGGCTGGATTGGGTTCCTCAGTCTGGACACCCCAGACCAAGGTTGTAAACTCACTAGCCTACAGGGGCCCATCAGTACCTACAAGGCAAGAACCCCAAATGGGCAAATCAGACCCATTTCCAGCTGGAAATACAGGTCCAGCATTACTAGATCTTCAAGAAGAGCCAGCTACCCAGGTTACGTGAGATTTCCCAGTTTCCAATGCTAACACCATATCAGAACCACTAAGAATTGGCCAGGCCAAACTGGGATCTGCGGGTCCAATCAGGCTCACTGGCTGCGGCTTTAGGACAGTGACTCTGTGCCCCACACTCCCCAGTGGAGGTCCAGCAGAGGAGGTGACGGCGTTCGTTCCCTGGATGGCCCAGACCAGGAAAGGAGGAAAGCTTCCCCCAGGACCCCCGCTCCGAGCCCCAGCCCCGCACCCCCACCACGGCGCAGCCACCCGCCCACTGCGACACTCACTACTCCATGACCAGGGTGAAGCTGTTCTTGCCCTCGAAGGCGTCGTAGAGCTGGATCAGGTTGACGTGGCTCAGCTGGTTCATGATGGCGACCTCGTTCTTCACATCCTCCTTGCGGAGCCAGAGCAGAGGGGGGTTTCCAGGAAATGGGTCAGGAAGAGGAGCCAGCTGCCCTTCCCGAGGCACACTCGCGTGCACCCCGCATGCCCACCCCACACTGTTTCCTGCGCTCACCCCAGGTGGCCTCCACTCACCACCCAAAGTGGGTTCTGACAACAGAAGGGACCCCCACCAGGCCCACCCGTCTCATAGTCAGGAAACCCAAGGCCTGAGAAGGACAGCCAGAGGTCCAGGAGGACCCTGTCACCCTGGGTGCAGGTGGCCTGCAGACTGCAGTTTCGGGGCCATGGAAAGGAGGCCCGGCTTCCTGCTCAGCTTGGGCAGGTCAGGGCCTGGGGCCCAGGGGCTGAGAAGGAAGTGAGGGAGCCCTGAGCTTGGCCAGAGGCCGGTGGCCCGGGGCAGACGCCTCACCCGATCCCTGGCGTTCTTCACTTTGATGATCTTGGCTGCCAGCAGCAGGCCTGTGGACTTCTCCGTGCACCTGTGGACCTGACCAAACCGGCCCCTGCAGGCACGATGACACAGCAGCTGAGAGCTATCCCGTGCCTCCCACTCCCAGCTTTCCGGTCCGCCCCTCCTCTGCACACAGCATGGGGACTGCCTGCACCCCAGAGGTACCCATGTCAACAGCCCCACTCCACAGTGCTCCCTAAAACCTAGACAGGAACTCCGTCACCCCACACCGCCCTGTGCCCCAGGGAACATGGCCTGCCCCCACACCATGGCACTGAGCCCCTCCCTGGAGGACATCCTTCTTACCGCACCCCATGTGGGTCTATCTGTCGCCTGCAGTACACGGTCCCCACCTCCACTCTGTGTGGGCCTGCCTGCCCTCTTGGGGCTGTTCTCATCCCTCCCTACGGACCGTCCACTCACTGCTCAGATGGATGTCCCATCCCAGCCGTGGCTCCATCAGTTGCTGAGACCCACCCAGCAGCACCCGAGCCAGTGTCCCACATGTATCTGTCCCCGCCTCTTGCTCCCGCCTGTCATCAGAGCAGAAAGTCCACCTACCCTCCCAGGACTTCGTGCTGGCACACGGTGTAACCCGCCGAGGCTGACGTCTCCTTGACACTCACCAGCCGGTGCTCGAAAGGGGCTGGCGGGGCAGGGCTGTCATCTGCTCAGGGGGACAGTAGCCTGTGAGCCCCCCCAGTGCAGCCCCACCCTCTCAGCCGCCTGTCCCAGTGTCCCAGGCCCACTTGGCTCAAAGCCCTGAGTCCTTGTCAGGGATCCTCTCACTCAAGTCACCCATTAGGCAGAGGAGAAAGCAGAGTCCCAGAGAGGTGAGGTGACCAGCCAAGGTCACAGAGCAAGGCAGTGACAGTTGGGATTCCAACCTGGGCCTCCCGGCACCTACGACAGTGGTCTTTGCAAGATGGGGAGGCTAGGCCAGTCTGTTCACTACAGTGGAGAAGGGCCCGAGGGCCCGTGCGGCGGCGGGATGCGGAAGTTACACTGAACAGGGCAACAGAGCAGCTGAAGGACAGACTGTGTTCAACGGGGCAGGCAGGGCCGCCAGAGCCAGTGCCAGGGAGGCAGCTGGAGGAGCAACCACCCCTCCTCCTTCCCTCGCTCGCCCTTGGATGTCCCCACTGGCACGGGAGCCTGTGATGCAGCCCGGGAGCCAGTCCCAGGGTGGGCTGGGGTAGGGGCGGGTACAGCAGTCAGGGCAGGGAATGGAGGGCATCAGCACTTGGAAAGATAAAATGGGTGAGGGTTTTCTTCTCTCATCTTGTCCTCCAGAGGTGACAGGACACGAGAAATGTTACAGGAACTAGAGAAGAGGGACAAAACAGAATCGAGAACGCACACCGGCACAATGAGATAAGTCAGTGTGCGCGCTGGGGCGGGCAGTCTGCAGCGGGGCTGCCACGTCTTAGAGTCCATCCTGGAAGCGCTCGGTATTCCAGGGGTAAGTCCCATCCTCCGAAACCAAGCACTGCGGTTTTCTTTCAGCTTTCTGCTCCCCAGAGCAGACGTCTGAATCTGCCTTGCAAGTATCCGGCTCCTTCTTTTTGCCCCCACAAAGGCCAGCCCTGAGCCCTGGACCCCAAGGGCTAACATTTGTGGACTTCTGCTGTTTTTGTTGTTTTTTTTTTCATTTTTCTGGGCCTCTAGGGAGGTTGGGAGAGCCTGGATTCCTGGTGCTGCGTGTAACAGATTCCAAACCTAGGATTCCAGTCTCCAGTTCGCTTTGCTGGCTTGTTCTGAGCATGGTGCCGCCATGAGGTTTCCATGCAGGTCCGGGGGCCCGGTAGCCAGACAGCCAGGGTCAGACCCTGGCTCCTTCAGCACCGACCAAGAGGCCTGGGGCGTGTTTCCCACCCTCTCCCGGGTTCCATGTACCTCCTGCCACAAGCCTTCGAGGACACAGGCCAGCACCAACGCACATTACTCAGCACTGTGAGTCCTCGGTGTGCACTGGCTTTATCACCAGCCCAGGATCTGAAGTCACAGCCTGCTCTCAGCCGTGTTTCAGGAATTCAGGGAGGCCTGTGCCCACGAGTGGACCAAGCCATCCTAGGGGAGAAGCAGCAGCTGGCAACAGGGCAGCTGTGGAGTTCAGAGTGGTCAGAGCACCAGGACCACTGCCGGGCTGACAGCCCTTCTCAGGGCCCTCCAGAGACCCCAGGGCAGGGCTTGGCCAAGGGTGGCTTTCCTGCAGCCATGTGGAATGGGCCCTGTGACTGCAAGAGCTGAAAGAGTAGAGAGCCTCTGGGAGCAGAGAACACAAGGACACCTCGCACAGCACTGGGACAGAAAGCAGGTCAGCGCCTCTCCACCTCGTTCCCCATCCTGGGGTGAGTTGTTTCACACAGACGCCTGTTCTTTACCAGGAGCCTTCTCTGTATCCTTCCAGAAGGACAGCAGCGGTGGAAAGCTCAGGTGGGCAGGGGCTCTAGAACTCCCCCAGTTCCCTCCTCCCCTCAGCTACACCAACCCAAGCTCCCCCGCCTCGTCTCTTGCCCCAGCAGGCCCCAGCAGGCTGCTCCAAGTCTGGGACTCCCCAGCCCTGCA
The DNA here is from genome assembly GCA_007922815.1 of Macrotus californicus. Lineage (NCBI taxonomy): Eukaryota > Metazoa > Chordata > Mammalia > Chiroptera > Phyllostomidae > Macrotus > Macrotus californicus. The sequence continues at coordinate 162,886 of VMDR010000177.1, read as the reverse complement.
TTCTCCCTCCCTGGAAGCCGCAAGGCGGCTCTGCAGGAGGAGGCCCTCCACACCTGTTCACCTGGAGCACACAGCACCCGCCTCACTCACCCAAAACCAGGCTGTAAGCCTCGGCTCCCTGGGGCATCCTTCCCGCCTCAGCTCTGTCCAGGCCTCTGGGGCTGCAGTCCTTCTGGGGCTCAGGGCTCCCTGCTCCCGGGCCTTTGTCCTGCTGCAGGCTCGGGGCCCCAGTACCATCACCCGAGTCCCTCCTGGCCCCATGTGGTCCCGTGGCAGGTCCGGGTGCAGGCCCCTGCTGGTCCTCAGCCTTTGCTTCCCCGTCGCTGCTCCGCGCAGGCAGTGGGGGACACTTGCTGGCTCCTTCTGGGGTCTGTTTTTCCAACTCGGTCCCGGGGGCCTGGGGACAGCAGCTGGGCTCAGGTGGGTCCTGTTCACCTGGCTGGGCAGCTGCTAGAGCCTCCACAGATGGTGGGGGTCCAAGGCCATCCCCTTGCATCACTGGCAGCTCCACAGGGGTACCCATCTCCTGCACATGGACAGGGACCCTGGGTAGAGGGAAAAATACAGCCCTGAGAAGGCCAGCAGCCACCACTGTCCACCGAGGTCTTCCCACCCAGGGGGCATGGGGTGGCCCAAAGACACCCTCTGGGTGGGCACTGCACATCGATGGCAGTACTCGGGCCCACTCGCCCGCATCAGCCCAGGCAGGGCAGCTGCTGCCATGCAGAGCTATACCTGTGTGCAGGCCTCTGGGTCAGCTTTCAAAGTGCAGCCCGTGCCGAATAAGGAAGGGCTGGCGGGGACCACCCTAGTTCCTGAGCCCCCAACCCCCACCCCAGGCAGGACTGACGTGCCTGAAACTCAGCTCGGGGTGGAATCTGACCTGACACCTTTCCCTTCACTCAGAATCTTTGGGCGAGCCCCTTACAAGTTCATGAGAAGTCCCCCTACCCACCACCATGCCCAGGTTCCACACTCAGAACCCTGGCCAGGACCGGAATGTCTGCCAGGAATCCTTCCTTTTGCTGGGGAGGTCTCCTGGAAGCTCGTTCCCTCCAGAACAAAGGCAGACAAACGACCTGGGCTTCTCTGCCAGAGGCCAGAGCACATGGACAGCAGCTCCCCGTACCAGGCCTCTGAGGGCGGGCTCCTCGAAGGGTCAGGACGTCCCCGGACAGGTGCAAGAGAGCCCCGGCCTCGGTAGGGAAGCCTGAGAGGTGTCGTGTACTTCAGTGGCTGTGGGGGGTGGGGGAGGGAGGCTGGGGCATGCTGGCCAAGGGCCTGGGGAAGGCTGGGAGTCTTCGGGTGCTGGCTCTTCATTGTCCTGCACTGTCTGCCCCAGGCAGGTCCTGAGGGCACGACCTGGGAGCCCAGTCACATCCCCACCTCCAGACCCCCAGGCACAACCCTCCTGAAAGCGCCCCTGGATGCCCATGCTCATACAGTTCAGACTTAATTCAACACTGTGCCGAGGACGCAGGACAGCATATGGTTAGGCACACAGAGTCTGCATGGAGCCCAATAACCTGGGTCAGGGTCCAACTCTGAATCCCTAACTGTGTGGCCCTGGGGACTCTGGGCCTCTTTCCTCGTCAATATCATGGGGAGGCCAACCACACATGCCTCATGGGGTGTGGTGAGAATAGAACGAGATGAGGCCTGGAACACAGTCTGCCCAGCCTGGTGCAAGGATGTGGTGGGGGAGCTGCAACTTATCCGCCATTGCTGCTGTAGCAGCTGGGCACGCTCAGCTCCATGCTAGAATCACCTGGGACCTCGTAACATCCAAACCAACACAAACCCAGTGCCTGAGCCTCCCTTGGGGCTGAATGCATCAGAATCTCTGGGCATTGGTATTTAAAAATTCCTTCTAGGTGATTCTTACAGGCGCCAGGTAAGAAACCGTGTTCAAAAGCTCCCAAAAGCAAGACCAGGCCTCGGGCTGCCATCTCTGCCTTCTCTCGAGGCCAGCACAGTGCTGTCCAGATGTGGCGCTCACCCACATAGTGCGGCGGGTCCCTCGGACGGACGCGCTCCCGTACAGGCTAGCTCCCTCCTCCCAGCCCAGCTCCCAGGCACCCCACCTACCTTGGATGCAGGTCCTCACCCCCGGGAGCAGCCGTGGCCTCAGCTGGCAGCCCCGAAGTCAGCTCCATGCCCTCCTTAGCAGGCTGAGCATCAGGATCACTGGACGATGGTCCTTGTCCTGCGTCTGGGGCAGCCTCCTGGCTGGTGGGGAACTCGATGACCCTGCTGGGTGCTGCAGGTAGTTCCAGGTCGGTCCTGGGGTTCTCACTGGACGCCCCAGGAGCTTTGGCTTCTGCCTGTTCAGGTGGCAGCAGGTGTCCAGGGGGCTCATGGTCTGGGCCAGGAATGCCATTTCCCTGCCCTGGCAAGGCCTCCGGCTGGGCCAGGACAGCAGGGCCCATCCCTGAAGTGCCAGCGGGAGGCAGCCCCTCTGTTGTGCCCTCTGGCAGGTCAGCCTTCTGGCTCTCTACAGTAAAATAGGGGACAGGAAAGCAGGTCCATTGGAGGGGTCTCTCCCAAGGATGCAACAAGGACAGGACAAGGGGGCCATGCAGTGTGACGTGCTTGTAAGAGGCAGAGTGGAAACAGTTCAAAGGCCGTCCATCCAAAGGGGCGGAGGGAAGGCACCAGTACACACCCCACAGGCAGAGCTGCGGCCACGACCGTGGGAGACAGAAGCCTGCATGGTGGCTCGGGCGACCTCAGCAGGCGCTGCAGGTGAGCCAAGGCCAGGTGTGCAGTGTGACTCTGTTCCGTCTGAGATGCGTGTGTGCATGTGCACGTGCGTGTGTGTGGGCATAACCACTTATGGTGTGGTCTAAAGACACCGCACCACAAGGGGACGGGGAGACAGAAGCTTTGTAAAGCGGTTACATGCGGCAGGAGAGAACAGGGTGGATGCTCGACCTCTCTTCATACCCTGTTTTGTCCATTGGACTCTGGGACCGTGTAAACGTGATGCAAAATTATAACAGAAGATTGATCTCTGCAAAGAGCAACCCGTGAAGAGTCACAGCAAAGCAAAGAAACAAACCGCAGTGTCAGGCGGGCGGCATAGGCTGCAAGGGGAACGTTGCCAAGGGACACAGCAAGGGACTGTCCGTCTCTGACGGGGACACAGGAGGGAAAAAGACGCTTCTCCGGGGCTAGGTAGTGGCCACGTTGGTGGCAGAGGCAGGACAAAGTGAAGGGGTCGCACTCACCTCCCCGAGGCCCCCCGAGCTCGGCCTGCACGCCCCTGGTGCACAGCGCGGGCTGCAGTGTGGCTCCTTTCTCTTCCTCTCTCTCCTTGTTCTGAAAGGACAACCACGGACACTGTCATTGTCATCGACGTCATCGCTCGGGCCACAGATCTTTGCTGCGCACCCACCATGCGCCTGAGCTACGAGTGCGTGCGCGCTCTCACAGAGATGCCAGCGGTGGACACTGCTCCGTCACTGGGCAGAGTGACTCTGAGGCTTTCCCCAGGTCCCCATCTTAGTGGGTCGCTGCACTGCTGCCGAGGGTGGCCCAGCGCCTGACACAGGACCTCAAGGTGCTTGGACCCAGGGTGGGAGATTCGTTCAATCTTACAATGCTGACTCGGGTCAGTCGGTCACGGTTAGTGACGGGTTGGTTGGGCTGCAGTCCTGAGACAAATGAATCCACACTTGCCAGGCTGGTGTGCCACGGCCGATTAATAACACCTGCCTGGGAGTCGGGTAGGTGAACCCCACATCACCCCAGGGTGTCACGGCAGTGTGGCCAGGGGCATGAACTCAAAGACCCTTGAGCCCACCTTCACCACTGGGCCAAGATCCTTAACTTCTCGGCACCTCACTTTCCTCATCTGTAGAACGGGGAGAACACCATCTACTCCGAGTTAGTGGGTGGCTGGGGGACTTAATCTGCGGACCGTGCTGAGATGGGTGCCCAGCATGCGGGAAGCACTCAGGGCGACTCTGTCCTGCCTGAGACAGACAGTGCTCTGTGTTCCGTGAGCCCTCTGAGCGAGGGCGCTGGGAGTCCGGCCCTCCGAAGCTCGGCCTGCGCTCTGATCAGCCCACTGCAGCCCTGCGCCAGCTGGGCGCCCGCTCTTCCTCCCCCAGCGGCTCTGAGCTCTCAGTGCTCCGAGCACAAACATTCCAAAGGAAGAAAGGAAGGAAGGGAGGGAGAAAAATGGGGACAACTATAACTGAAAAAAAAAAAGGTTTTTTTAATAAATAAATATTCCTAGGGGGCCTGATCCCTCACTGGGTCTCCCTGGGCCTTTGGCTGGTGAAGCAGCAGGTCTGGGCACAGCCCTGAGCCGGTGCAGGGCCCCTCCCTCCTGCCCTGGCCCCGTCTGGGAGCCCAGAGGCCAAATACAGCTCAAGATGCTTTGTGCTCGGCTTGCACCGCACTGTAAAATTTTGTCACGCAGACTTTAACCCTGGGAGACTTTTACGTGGAGGTTCCAAGTGCCCTTTTGGAGTGATAGACCCGCTCTGTGCTTGGATTGCGACGTGGTTGCTGGGACACATGCACTTGTTGAACTGCACACTTAAATGTGTATACGGGAAGCGGACTGAATGTAAACGATATCTTAATAAATCTGATCAGAGAAAAATCTAAGTTCCCAGCGTCTCTGGGGAAAAAAAAATGTGAAGACCTGACCCCTCCAGGCCCACGTGACACAAACCAGCAGGGACAGGCCCCTCCAATGGAGGGCTCCCTGCCCTCAGCTCTTTGAATGGCTCCCAGCATGGAAATGGGGGCTGGGCTCACCGCTGTTTCTGCACTGTGCCCCTGTCGCTCAATTCTGTCACCTGCTCATGTCTCTGAAATCCCAGGAGACGAAGCTTTGCCTTCTTAATGGTAACACAACAACACGCGGGGATATAGTGCCCAGCGCCCGGCATGGGGCTGGGCACTTAATGAGTAAACGATGTCGGCCGCCATCGAGATGACCACCGCGTGCGTCACCCATGTGCCCCAGACCCCTGCTCAGCAGAGACCTGTTCCTGAGCCTCTTTCTGCAGACTCTGTCCTGCCACCCCCGTCGCTGGGGGGTGGAGACTCTGTCACAGGCTGCTGGCTGTGTCACCCCACCAGTAGAGGGACTCGAACAGGCTGTCCTCTGGCAGTCCTTGTGGGACCGGGATTGTCCTCTCCCTGTCTGCCTTTGGTGCAGGCACGCATGCACACACACGGGTTTTGTCTTCCGGGCTCAGCTTTCCGGTCGCTGCCTTGTCCGGTGCATCCAAGGTGAGGAGAACAGACCCCAAACACCACTCCAGAGGACTGGCCAATCTGAACAGTTCGGCCATGAGCCGGGCCCACTCCTGGCTGGGCCTGACCCCGTCCTTCCTGAAGACCACTTGGCCCTGGTAATAACCGACTTCATTTTGCAACCACATGGAGTACCACTGGGCCTTCCAGGAGACGGCGGAGGACTCGGGCGAAGTCCTGGCACAAATGTAAGACTTAACAGCTAGTGCCAGGATCAAGTTCAAGTCCACAAATAAACACTATGCCTCTACCCTCTTCGGAAACACAAAGAGGTCTCTAGAAAGTGTCCATACCACACAGTTTTCCCCGCGCACAGGGAGTTAATTAACCAGCTGGGGCTGCGTCAGTTCACCGCCCATCCCCTCACACCTCCTGCATGACCAGCCTCGGCTGCAGGGTGCAGAAGGGCAAGGAGGCCTCTCAGCCGGGCCGGTGGGGAGCTGGCCACCTGAGTGGTCAGGCCCAAACCCACAGTAGTTTCGGGTCTGTGTGTTACCCAGAAAGACCAGAAGAGACAAGAAATGGGGGCGCACAGAAAAGAGGAAGCTCTCTCACCCCCCACCCAGAAATGCCTGGGTAGCTGCAAGGCGGGGGTGGCTCCTCTCACTAATACTGAGGAGCTCTTACAGATGAGTAAGAAAAAGGCAAAAACTTGAAATAGAAAAGGAGGAAAGGACAGAAGCAGACAGTGCACAGAAAAGTGCAAAAGGTTTCAAATCTATGAAAGATGCTCAAATGTCCAGAAAAGAAATACAAATCAAAACTATAGTGAGCCCTGGCTGGGGTAGCTCGGTGGATTGAGTGCGGGCTGCAAACCAGAGGGTCGCCCGTTCAATTCCCAGTCAGGGCACAGGCCTGGGTTGTGGGCCAGGTCCCCAGTAGGGGGCACGTGAGAGGCAACCACACACTGATGTTTCTCCCCCTCTCTTTCTTCTTCCTTTTCCCTCTCTCTAAAAAGAAATAAAATCTTTTAAAAAAATAAAACTACAGTGACATATATAATCCTATTTTTGGTTATGTTTGACATTTTCCAAAACGAAAAGTTGGGCTTTTTTTTTAGATTCTCTAAAATCAGTGAAAACATATCACCCGAAGATACATTTTTACTGGTTTCAGAGAAAGAAATGTCAATATGAGAGAGGAACATCGATCGGTTGCCTCCTGCACGTGCCCCAGCCAAGTAAGGCTCGAACCTGCAACCCAGGCCTGTGCCCTGACGGGGAATCAAACCGCAGCCCTTTGGTGGGTGGGACGATGCTCCGGACAACTGCAACCCCTGGCCAAGGCCATAAGGAAGACCCTTAAATGTTATGAATTAAAGAAAAAGCATTAGCTTTAAGAAGCATGTAACCAATAGCCTTATTTGGAGCTTGACTCAAACTGTAGGGGAAAAAAGCATAAGACAGGGCTGGGGGGTTGGGGACAAAGGTGAAGGGACCGAGAAGCACCAATCAGCAACTACAGACAGTCACAGGGTAGCGCCCAGCACCAGGAATGCAGTCAGTGATGTTGTGGGACTGTGCACAGCACCTGGGGGCACGGGGCTCATCGGGGACCCCCCTGTAAAGTGTCTGACTGCCTAACCGCTATGCTGCACACCTGAAACTAATACAGAATAGTGTTGAATATACACTAGAATTGAAATATAAAACTTTTTAAAAATATATTTTATTTATTCTTTTTTAGAGAGAGGGGAAGGGAGGGAGAAAGGGAGGGAGACAAACATCAGTGTGTGGTTGCCTCTCACACACCCCCCACTGGGGACCTGGCCCACAACCCAGGCCTGTGCCCTGACTGGGAATCGAACTGGCAACCCTTTGGTTCACAGGCCAGCGCCCAATCCACTGAGCCACACCAGCCAGGGCTGAAATATAAAATTTTTTAACAAGAGCATAAGAAGGGAAAATGTGAACAGTGGCTTTGGTGATATTAGTTACTGTTTACCTTTTAGGTATGACAATAGGTAAAAAAAACAAAACCCTTATCTTTTACATAAAAATGCTGAAATGTTTATGGACAAAATGATCCAATCTTTCAGATCTGCTTCAAAAAACTCTGGAAAGAGGAAAATGGGCAGGGAACATTGACCTCCAGTTATGGGGCTCACGAGGGTCATCCTACTAAGCTGTTTTTATAAGTGCCTGAAAATTTTAATACTAAAATGTTAAACACACACACACACACACAGGCACAAAAAGATTCCGTGTTCATCCACCAGCCAGGCAAAGAATGAAAAAGGCAACCTGCCTCGCGAGCAACCAGCGTTCCCGCACGTTATGAACTGCGCGCTAAGTTAGAACCACTTTCTCTGAAGGCCGGTGCGTCTTTATCGGTGGTCCAAATCTGCCCTCTTGCCCTGACTGGCGTAGCTCAGTGGATTGAACGCAGGCTGCAAACCAAAGGGTCGCTGGTTCGATTCCCAGTCGGGGCACAGGCTTGGGTTGTGGGCCAGGTCCCCAGTGGGGACCGTGTGAGAGGCAACCACACATTGACATTTCTCTCTCTTTCTCCCTTCCGCTCTCCAAAAATAAATAAATAAAATTTTAAAATAAAAACAAATCTGCCCTTTGGCCTCTTAGCACTGCCACTTCTAGGAGTGTGTCAGACGGAAAACTCACACCTGGATGGACAGTCACCGCATCACTTTTCTAAGAGCTAAAAATGAGAACCGAGATGAGCCAACAGGGACGTAGGTGGGTGACTCCCTGGAGACACATCCCCTGAAGCACGCGCTCTGCCACTTACGAACGAGAGTGGGGGAGCCCTCTCGGTGCTAATGTGAAAAGATGCCCCAAATAGATGGACTAAGAGAGCAATCCAAGCCAGAACAATGTGAAGAATAATGGGGTTGAACACCACAAAGCGGCTGGTGTGAATCCCAACATGGTTCTAGATAACAGGCTATTTCTGGAAGGTTTCACAGGAAACTGGTGCCTCTGCTAGGTCGGGGGCAGAGGGGGTTGTCCTGGGGCCTGGCGGATGGAGGAGGGGTCTGCCCTCTACACCCCAGGAATGGTTCCCACCCTGGGCACATAGTAGATGAATTCTCTTTTACAGCTGAGGCTGGTGGTCAGTGGCAAGGGGGCAGGTCTGGACTCACAGGGCCGGGCAGAGAGCAAGGGGCGGGATAGAGGGGGCACTGGGGGAAGTGACCGGGCAGGGAGGGGAAGGGGTCAGCTGGGACAGCTCCGGCCAGGCTGAGGGTACAGAAGGAAAGCACCAGCTCCGGAGACCCCAGCTTATCTGTTGCCAGAAGCTGGTGGGTAATTGCCTGGATCAGACATGGTGGCTCTAAGCCACGTGAGTGTTGCTAAGTGGCTGTCCCTTAGCTGTTCCCAAACAGAGTGTTGCCCCTACACACCTTGCCTGCACACACACAAACACCCCCACCCAGGCCAAACACCCATTAGCCAGCGGGCTTGATTATGCAACCCTCGGGAAGAGCAGCTCCCAGAAATGCCACCTCCACCCCCAGGCTCCGGCTCCTGCCTGGCCAGTGTCCCCCATGGGTCACTGTCAACACTTGTCCCCACAGGCAGCTGTCACTCCACACTCCGCCCACTCTGGGACAGGGCACAAGGTTGGGGACAGGAAGGGCGAGGTTGGGGTTTCTGAATGGGGTCTCTGTCAGGAGAAACTGACCACTCCCCGTCTCCCACAGGGGACACAAGGAGCAAAGAGAAGTCACCAGATGGCCAGGAAGTTTCAAGGTCCTCCTCTCCCTTGGGGCCTGTTTGTCCCTCAGCTCTAGGTGCCCCAGAGGGTACCTGCCCCAGGCCCCACAGCCCTCCCCAGGCACTGCCTCTCCCTGTCTGGAAACCCACCTACGACCTTTACGGTCTGTCTCTCCTTTTTCCTATCAACAGGTCACACAGGAGGCACAAAAAAGGGACATGAGACAAACCCTGGCTCTCCTAAGACTAGCCACCTGCTGGCCTCCCCACCGGCCCAAGGGCTGCCCGCCCCTCATCAGGAGGGCGTCAGGGCAGGGGCTTGGGAACCAACCTCCATGGGGCTGTCGGTCAGGCCTCCTTTCCGCCAGGGCATACTCCCCTGTGTGATGAAGTCCACCACCTTGGAGTTCTGGAACACGGTCCCCACCAGAGCTATGGCCCTGTCCACAGCCACCACCACCCTGAACAGGGCATCGAGCCTGGCGCCGTGCTGAGCCGCATCCTGCCGCACGGCCCGCACCAGCTCCAGGACCTCCGGCCACCCAGCCTGCGAGTCCCCTGCAGGGGCAGCGGCGGGGCCAGCCCCTTCCGGGCCTGGGGCTCTGGAAGCCTCCAGCCGGTGCAGGCCCTGCTCCAGGTGGCCCATGCCTCGGCACACACACTGCAGTTTCTCCGAGACGTCTTCCTGGAAATGCAGGAGCTTATCAACCTTCTCACTGAGCACATTCAGCTTTTTGTCCATGGTGGTCAAGCAGGCCTTGCCCGCCACCGGCAGCCCTTGGGCCCCCACACTCTCCTGGGGGGTTCCCGACATCCTGGCGTGGGCTTGACAAGGGGGAGCAGTCGGAAGAGCGCAGAGCCCTGGTGCTCGCTAGGGCAGTGGTGGCTGCAAGGGCATTGCTCCCGGGAGCTAACAGCTGGGCCCCGCAGTGCCACCCAGCAGAGATCGCCTGGGTCGTTCACGGAGCCCAAGCACCAGCAAGGTGTCTTTGAGCCTTTGCTTATCTGCCACTCTGCCGTGAGCCCTGAGTGACAGGCCGTGTCTGGCCCGGGCCCTTATCCTTGGGGCCCCTTTGACATCACAGCAGCACTGCACATTCCTTTCTGAGAGGGTGCTGATGGGCAGGTATTTTAAGAACCTGCCGCCCGCGGCAGGCAGGAGTTTGTGTGGCTGGAACTGAAGGTTAGAAGCAGGGGGTCCTCGAGGCAACGAGCCTGAAAACTGGACTCTGCCGGGGCCCAGGAACCCTGAGCGCAGGGAGGTGGAGGAGCAGCCGGGGTTCCCACCCGCCACTCACACAGCTAATCCACAACAAGAAGCAGGACGGCAAACAAAGGCAAGGCCCTCTGCTTTCTGCCCTGATCAGCACTGAGTGCTTCTGCACACTACAAACGAGATGGCGGGGCTCCTGCTCTGCCCCTGTCCCAAACGTGTTAGGCTGCCCGAGGGGCGGATCTGCAGGTCCCTCCCACACCAGGCCCTCACTTGTACCTAAAAATAGAGTGAGGAACAATGGCCTCGGCTACTCACCAAGTGCTGCCCCGCAGGTCATGTTCTTTGCAGGGCACTCCACTCCCGGGCACAGCTGCCCGCGACCCCCCACTCCCCCTACAGAGGCCAGATCAAAGAGATGCAGTCAGGCCTGGGACCAGGACCGGACCGAGGAGCCCTGCTTTCCGTGGCTCCCAACGTTTCAGCCTCACAGGATTCATCTCAAAGGGAACACTGATGGAAGCGTCATTAAAGACTGCTGGAGAACACTCAAGTGGACATGAGGTTGGGAGCAAGGGGGTGCCACGGAGTCCCAGGGCTGCCAGGGAGCTGCTGATGGTTCCCCCGCAGGCCCTCGGCGGGGAGAAAGCCAGGCCAGAGTGGGCCTGTACCCAGGGCTGCCCTGCACATGGCCTCCCAAGGGCAGTTCCGCTGGGGCTGAGGCCTTCAGTGTCTAAGCTCCCCCTTTCCAAATAAAAGCATTTATGAGAATGAACTTTGACCTGGAAACCTGACATCTAACACCAGCCTGCCATGGTTTTGCTCCTTCAAGCTCTGGGGGACCCCTGAACACTGAGTGCCAGCCAGGGGCGCACGGCTGGGCCTCAGGCCCTCACTCCCCGTCCTGGATGGGGACGGCTGCCCTGAGCCACCCATGCGGAAACCCAGACCCATGTCTGGGGGGCGCAGTCCTGAGTGCACCAATGCACTGGCCCGAGGTGGCGTTACACCTACTGTTACATATTCTGAGTTGCTCACTGTGGTTTAAAACAGACACACAAACCGACTCTCCTTCAGAGAGCAACTGGGGACCACCATGCTCCAGGGGCTTTCAGGACTCACTGTGGCCGCAGCAGGACCTCCCCTGCCCCGGGGCACTGACAGGGAGTCTTCCCCACACTGCTCATGATACTCCCCTAGGGAACAAGGGCTCCCTGGGTCTGACTCTGGGCAGGGCTGCCTAGTAGGCGCTGGCGATCTTTGTGTAAGGATGTCCCCATCCGTCCACAGAGGCAGACCCAGGCCCCAGGAGAGAGCCCCCACCAGTGCACCCCACCAACGACCCCATCACAACCACTGCTACAGAGCTCTGCGGGGCCACCCGTGTCCAGGCCAGCCCTGGGTTCAGAAAGCCTGGAACCATGTCTACAAAGTCCAGACAAACCAAAAGGAAACAGACGTCCCAGACGCATATCTATATCGGAGGCTAATTATTTAAATGCAAAAGGATTTCCCCTGGTCTCCCTGAGAAACAGGGACTGCCAGGAGCTGGCGGCTACTCCTCTGGCCACTGTTCCAGAAGCCCCTCCAAGCTCCCTGAGGCCTACAGTGCCTGCGAGGCTTGTCCCCATCCCCAAGCACGCCAGCAGGAAGCGGAGGATGGGCCGACCACCGAGAGGCCAGCAGAAGGAGACTGCGGCTGGGGTTTCCCCGGACCATGGGACACACACAGGGCAGGAAACCGTGGTAGTTCCCAAGAGTCGGCTTGGGCTCCTCTGGGACCCAGAGTCCTGAGGAGCTCCAGGAGGGCCTGCTGGAACTGCTGTCCTTCCTGGGCCCACGGGAGGCATGTGTTTGCGAGTGCATGGGTGCCTGAGGGCTGTGGCGTGGCTCCCCCGTCACCTGACACAGGGCCCAGCAGGAGCCACGGGTGGCTCACTGTGGGCAATGGTGCCTGTGCAGAGAATTGGGGAGTCACGCAACCCCCCAAGTCAAGAGAACATGGACCAGAGATGAGGTTGCTGAGCTGCATGGACCCAGATAGCACATCCAGTGAGGCCTCATCCTTCCTGGGTGAGAAGAGGGCGCCAACCCACTCCTGAAAAAACACAGCCTGAACTGTTTGCTGTAGGCTGCGATCAGCACACACTGAACCCCAGGACCCCTTGCCAGCTTGTCTATGACGGCCAGCTTTCTCTGCAACCCCAGGTGGGGCAAGAGGGGCGCAGGAATGCAAGGCTGAGGGGTCCATCCCAAAGCCGTGGCCTGCTTCCTTCGATGGGCATGGCGAGGAGAGCCCCCAACCTCCCTGGAGATCAGAGGATGATTCCTGGAGAGATTCAGGGGTCCATGCTGCAACAGCTCCACGTGCTGGCTTTGGGGCCTGTTTGATCACCCTCAACAGAGCCGAGTAGACAAGCCTCAACCACCCACCCACTTCTTTGGGCCTCATTCTGAAATAGGTACAGATAAAAAAGGGTCACCAGGATTTCCAGGAAGGCCCCCAGATGAAAAGGGGAGCCCAAAGCAAACAAGCAGAAACATCCACAGTGGAGGAAACAGAGGAATGTCTTTCAAAGGCTCTGAGCCACAGAAAAGCGTGAAACACAGAGTAAAAGACAGGCTCTGGAGATCAAAGACATGAATGTTCAAGTTTACAGTGTAGAAACTAGAAAACAGTCACTATTCCAGAAAACATAGCTGAAGGATGGAGACGCACACATCGGGGAGAAAACCAGGGGAGCTGGACAGTGGCGCCAGCAGGCCCACCTCTAGTTCAGGGGTACTGCAGGTGCAGAAGAGAGAGAAAGAGGGAAGGAACTCGGAAACACTACTGTCTTCATGCAATTTGGGGACACAGGGACAAAGAGTCGAGTCTCCCCAAAATTTAAGAGGAAAACAGCCATATGTCAAAGCACTAAAGTCAGCACAACCTCAGACTCGTCACCCTAAAAGCAGCTGGATGCTGGAAGGTAGGCTAGATACAAAATGTTAAAACAGCAAGCACACCCCCCTTAGAATTTGAAGACATTGCGCCTGTCAGAGGACAGAGTGAAGAGTTTAAAGACTGGTGAAGACGTAAAACAATGTAGGTATCCTTTCTAAGGAAGCTGTTTCAAGGACACACTCCAGCAAAATGAAGGACTAAACAAATAAAGGACTTAGCTCCAGGCAGCCCCAGCTCTGATCTAGGTCTAAAGTTGAGGCAGGAGGATGGAGAGCCCCCACAAGGGCGGGCTCAGGGGGAGGAAGCAGTATATGGTGCAACATAAAGACACGCAGCCACATGCGAAGGGCGTGCAGCCTGGCGTCAGGCTGTCTGGGCTTCACTCCTGCGTCTGCCAGTTACTGGGGACAGACTCGTGGGCCAGCGGACTCAGCCTCGGAGCCTGCGTTTCCTGGGCTGTAACACGAGAAGAACGATGCATACACTCCATGGCGATGTCGGCCGGTTACGTGAGAAGGTTTATGAGGCACCTGGAACTGTACTTGGCACATTGTAAGTGCTCAAATTTAGCCACCAGTATGATGCTGGCTTATAGGGCAAAGGGGAACAAAAGAAATTAGCCTCTAAGAAAATCCGAGTTCTTCCGAGAAAGGAAAGTGCACAATGGATTCTTCAGCCTGAGCAGCATCTACATCATGTTGGTTACACTGTGCCACCGTAAGGTAAATATAAAGTTAGAACAGTGACATGTGGACTGTGCCGATGGGGGGAGGGGCTGTGGGGGCAGCGAGAGCTACATCTTCATTTCTCAGGAAGTCTGCAGACAACGTGAAGCACTGAAGAGCAGGTCGGAGGCAAACACCAGGAGGAGCAACTGGAGACTCCAGGGAACGTTTGCCGCTGGGGAGGAGGGCGGGAGTGGGCACTGCAGAGGTCAAGGGCACAGCATTGAGGGGAGGTCCACATGACACGGGGCAGGGAAGGGGCTCCTTCTAACAAAATCAAACACCAGGACGATTCTCTGAGAGGTGGAGGCCACGTGTCCAAGGGCAAGGCGGACTTCTGGGCCAGCTGCACACCTGGCATTGACTTCATCTCTCTGCCCACAGCCCTCCTCACCTGCAAAGCGGGCTCAGCAGCGCAGGGCTGCCTGAGTCTTCACCAAGTGCAGCACCCAGCGCAGCGCCTGGCCCAGACTGATACGTGAACACAGCAGAGATCAGAACTCACTCCCCCCCACCAACCCCTCCACGCCCCCGAGGGTCAGCCTCCAGGATGGCATGTGCTCAGTCACCTCAGTGCAGGTGGGGCCAGGAAGAAGAGGGCCACCTCCCTGGGCCTTACTCAGCTCCTCTGCAGGCAGCGATAGCCGAATGTGCAAACATGTCCTCCAGCAAGCAGAGCTAACTCGGGAAAGGAAACCAGGGATGAACCAGAACCCAGCAAGTGTCACAGGGGCCAGGACAAAACAGCCCTGGGCCCAGCCCCACTCCGCTCTGCCTGCCCACAGCATCCTGCACGTGCTGGGAAGGACCCAAGCTGCCCATCCCAGGCTGGATCCGGCAACCAAAGCTTCCTGCTGAGTTTCTTGGTCCCGGAGGACCCAGGTCTGGGTTACAACTGTCACCCAGGCTCCCCCCCCACCCGTCCCGTGACCCTAACAATTGCTCCTCGGGCTCCCACTTCAAAGCAGACCGGCCAGAAGCTGCCCTTACCGCAAATATCTGGGTGTAACCTGATGCCCGCTGCTGGCCCCTGGTGCTGGGGCTGCGAAGCGCCGGAGTGGGGCACGGAGTCCGCATCCTGCCGCTGCTGCTGCTGTTGTGCGGCGCCTCTGCCAGCTCCGTGTTTACTCCGCCTGCAGATGCCTGGCCACCCGAGCCTGAGAATGAGGTGGGCTGGCTGGGATGGCTTCTCTAGAACTCGAGAGCCCCGATAAGCTCGGCATCCCGCTTATCTCTGACCCTGTCCCAGGCCCTGAGCCACACAGAGGCTTCGCCTGGTTATCTGCTCTGCTGGGTTGTATCTGCTCCCAGGGGCCCACTTCCTGCATCACTTAGCGAAGTGTCCAATTGGGAAACAAACATGGTGGGGTCTGAAGAGGGGGAGGGAAGCAAGGGGGGAGCCCGATGGCTGAGCTGACCTGAGCTCAGATCCCAGAGGCCTACTGCAGGGGCTCAGGAGACAGGCTGGGAATCCCTGCCAGGGTGCCATGGGCGTAGAGGAAGGCCTGACCAGCAGCAGGGTGGGCTAGCAGCCCAGTGTCTCCTCACCACAGCTGCTGGCACCCAACCTGGGAGCCTGATTTACTCCCAGGCTGGGAGGGTCCGGCTATTGCCTCTTCAAGAAAAACTATTCAGAAAGCGACAAAGACATAGAGCACCCTCGCAAAGAGAGGGACATGCTACAGTTAGGGATGGAGTGAGATGCCAGGTCCAACTAGGCACTTGCCTTTGGGGAGGCTCCCTGGCCAGATCTTCCCAGAGCGCCCAGGGGAGGCCAGGCCATCCATACACACTGGCACTCGCGCACACACACACACATACACAGAGAGACACACACGCTTCCCTCTGGGACCCCAAACTGCCCAGCCTGGCCGATGGGAAGCAGAAGGGCTGCAGACTTCCCATACGAGCTCGTTTTCTGAGTGACTTCACTCAGGTTGTGAAAAGCAAGCACTTCAGCTGCGTTGTCTGATTGAAACCTCGGCTCAGTGACCCTACAGGGTAGATTACTGTGTCCCATCCCATTTTACAGAGGGGGCCCGTCCATCCACCGAACTCGAGTTGCTCACCCAAGGCCACAGTCAGAAAGCACCGGGATCCAGGCTGAAGACTCACAGCATTTCTGGTGATCAGAGACAGGGCGACCTCAGACACCGTCAGGGCCAGCTCCCTTGTTTTACAGATGGGGAATATGAAGCCCAAAGAGGGGAAGAGACTTTCTGAAGGTCACAAAATAAGTCCATGGCAAGGACAGGACCAGAGAGCAAAACTGTTGCCCTGAGAACAGCCGGGGAACTCCTCACCCTGCTCTGTGGGCCAGAGACAGGAGATGGGCGTGTGCGTGTGCGAGCGGGCCCCGGGGGCTCGGCTCTGACAGCTGTCTGAGGAGGGGGCCAAGGGCCAGGGACCCCCGGATACAACACTGGTTGCTTACTCTTCCATTGAGAAACATCAACAACCCAGAAAGATAGTACAACAGCAGCCCCAGTCCTGCCAGAAGGAATCCAGGGAATCCAGCTTGGGAATAAAACCTAAGTCACCTGGCCTCTGAAGACAGCAGAGAGGAGAGTGGCAGCCACGTGGGACCCGGCCTGACGTGGGCCAGTGCCCTGCTCGCTCGCAGGTGGCTGGTGGGTTTGCTCCCAAGACCTTGCTCTCTTGTGGGGTCAACACCCTTACCCCTGGTGGGAGATGCTTTATTTCCTCCACTCCACTCCCATGCACTTAGGGCAGATGCCGTCAGCCTGAAAACACCGGAGAATGAAAAGAACACCCCTGGGGGCCAGACCCAGACTGGCAGCCATTCGTCCACCCACCCATTCGTTCGCTGGATAAGCCTTCTTAGAAAATAATAAAGCACTAATACTTAGTGAGCACCTGTGCGTGTCCAGCACTGTGCTGCATCTTTACATAAATTACCTTTGCCCCTCAGAACAATTTTAAGGGGAAGGACCACTATCCTCATTTCCCAGACCAGTAAACTGAGGCTTGTAGTAGTGAGGTCACTCCATATAAATGCCGGCGGCCAGACCCCAGAGTCTGCTCACCACTCAAAGGCCTCTCATTAAAAACATCTCTCTGGCCCTGGCTGGTGTGGCTCAGTGGACTGAGTGCCAGCCTGTGAAACAAAGGGTCGCCAGTTCGATCCTCAGTCAGGGCACGTGCCTGGGTTGCAGGCCGGGCCCCCAGTAGGGGGCGCACGAGAGGCAACCTCACATGAATATTTCTCTCCCTCTACTTCTCCCTCCCTTCCCCTCTCTAAAAAAACCTGTCTGGGACCTGGCTGCTTCTGGGGGCTGCATTTGCCAAACACTAACTCAGAAACACAACCCTGTTTTCAGGCTGAAACTAGGTCAACCAGGTCCATGCCCACCCTCCTGCCAGCATGGGTGAGATGCCCCTGCAAAAGTAAATGGGCTCATGTTGACGCCCACCGGGGGTGGCCAGGTGACGGACTCCGCCGTAGAGACTGGGGCTCAGTGAGCCAGAGCAGAGCTGCAGGACCTGTGTCCACTAGTAACCCAGTTAGCAGGGTTTCTGGACCCCTCCCCTCCCCCACACATCACGACAGGACCCAAGTCGCCTGGCCCGGCCCACGGGAATCCGAGGGGGGCTGCAGGCTTTCAGGGTTAGCTCCTCTTCTGAACCTGACTGTGCAGACCCCATGAGAAGCACTTAAGCTTGAAGTCTGACTTCACCCTCAACGGCGCCAACTCCAGGGAGCTTAGACCTCTACCTGGGCCACAGGGAACGGGCAGGCTGGGCGGCAGAGGTCCAAACACACCGGGAAAGGAGGAACGTTGGGTCACCACCAGCTGCCAGGAACAGAGGATGTGGGCACAGAGGAGAGGGTTGCAAAACCATCTGCCACAGGACAGAATGGTCACCAGAATCCAGAAGCAGGAGCAGTGTCATGACTGGGTGTCCATCCCCCTGGGGCTTTGCAGAAACTCAGTTACGTGATGTCAGCCATTGGTGTGGAGGGAGGCGAAAAAATTAGAAAAGCTTTGGGCCCAGAGGGAGGGTTTCCCAGAGAAAACGGGACTTGAGCTGAGCCTGGAAGGATGGGTGAGAGTTGGGGAGGCCAAGGCAAGGGCAGTTCCTGTAGGACCCAGTGAATGAAGTTCCACATGGGGCCTGGAGGGGACGGGCCTTGGGCCCACAGAGGCCCAGCTGGACTAATAGACAAGGCACTTCAGAGAGCGGACCCAACTCAGGCAGAGACCTGCAGACCCAAAGCAGGGGGACAGGGAGCAGCCACCCACCCAGATGTCTTTAGGTGGGAAGCAGCGTGATGAAATCAGCGTGTCAGAACTGATGAAATGACCACCTGGGGTACAGGCGCTGACCGGGAGGGGACCTGGAGCCCCCACCAGGGTGCTGGAGGTATCCCGTACCCCGGGAGGCGCCCACAAGCCTGCTGGGTTCTGTTCAGCGGCTCTAAGGTGTGTACATGGCACCGCATCTAGGCTGTGCACAGCCAGGTCCCGTGGGCGTGGAAAAAGGCGGCGGCGGACTTGACGGCGGGGTGCAGAAGGACTGAGCAGCACAGCGCGTTCTCCACGCAGAAGCTAAAACCAGGAGTGTTTACCGGCTCTGGGGCGGGTGCTGTTGCCAACACACGGGAGCGCTAAGGAAGCGGGGACATCTGAGAGAGCGACTCCTGGGAGAATTCTCGGACAAGAGCTGACTACAGTCGGAGGCCCACGTTCTGCCCCCGCACATGCCTGTGGCAGAAGCAGGACTTCCACCCCAAGATCAGCAGGCCTGAGACCCTAAGGATCTGGGACATTTTTTCTAGCCCCAGAGGTAGAAACCTCACCCCAAAAGCAGGTGGCAAAACGTTGAATACACACCACAGAATCCCATTTTTGTAAAAAATATATGTAGGTGCCAGCATGGCCAATTCTGCACCAGAGAATTGCAGGTGATCTTTACTTCCTACAATTCGTTTATACAATTATTCTAGTTTTTTAAATGTGTAGTATGTGTTATTACACATTTGTTTCCTGTAACGGTAACCTATCCCCCAGACCCACAGGAGTTACTCTGGATGGACAACTGAGAAGGCCAGGTCCCTCCAGGACCCCGGCGGACAGAAAACAACACTTAACAACCTCCTGGGGAAGCCCGAGGCCAACTGCTTGCTTAGCCTTAAATGAACAGGACACAGGCACAGACTCGGGGCTCCAGAGAAAATAGCAAACCCCGGGGGAAGAACGAGTCCCCTCCTTTGGACTCGTTTTTAAAATAGATTTCGCGCCCCCCCCACCTTGAAAGCACATCTGCCAGATCCCATGTGCAACTCATAACCTGCGCGGTGGGATTAACTGGGGAGTTTTTAGAGCAGAGCTGGCAAGCATTTGGGAACGACCCCCAACTTGGGCATCGACCCCCAACTCGGGCACCTGCATTATTAGCCGCAGCAGTGAGCCTGCGCACAGAGCTGAAGACGGAATTGCACACGCGCTCCCCAAACCCCCACAACCAAAGGCAAAGCCGTGCACGGGAAAGTGTGCGCTGTCACTGTGGCTTGGTTTTGACCAGACCCTAACACCACGCAGGGGGTCTACACGCCCCTCGTGCACCTCCTGAGCACACACACTCACAGACGTGTCCTGTGCACTTACATACCACCTTCCATCCATGGGGCCCAGGGTCTGTCAGAATCGCGTCACAAATCCCCAGCGAGATGTGTCAACACCGTTACCTCCATCTTACACACAGAGCAGCTTAGCTGTGGGGCGGGCGGCTCAGTGGCTTGCCAATGGTTACAAGCCCAGACAAAAATCCAGGCAGGCCGCCCTCTGTGCTCCCTTCCTCCGCGGACCGTCCCTCTGAGCTTTCTGCTGGCCCTGGTTTTAAACCCTGCATGCAGACCATTGTCTCCCTGGTGATGGAGGCGGCATTCTATTTCCTGCCCTGAAGCTGGCCCGGGGCCCTGGCTACACCGCATTTAGCCACAAGTGCATCAGCCCTGCGTGAGTGGGGACAACTTGGCTGCTTGGAAACCCTAAGTAGCGTGTGTCAGCTGGCCCGGGCCGCCAAGAGCCACTCCAGGCCAAGCTGCTAAGGCCTCCATCACTAGCCCAGAGCGACCCACAAGGAAGGCAGTGACATCTCTGGGAGCCCGGTGAACAAACGAGAGCAGCTCAAAGGCAAACTCCCCGGCACACGCCAGTTCAGCCGCAGGGAGAACCACCCTCACACGCCTGCCCTCACCCAGGAAGTGAATACCATTAATAATGGGGTGCACATCCGTGACTACTGTTAACAGATTATGGCTAACAGACGGACTTATCTGTGTGCGTCTATCTGGTTAACAGGCTGCCCACCTTTTGAATTTGGACAGGACCGACTGTTTCACAGGTTGCCCCGTGAACTTTACCTTGGCCACAGGCCTCGGATAACTCTCCACAGCAGCAGATGCAGAGCTGTCACTCTGTCCCCTGCGGCTTGACATTTCAGTCTGCAGCTTTTCTTTTTCTAAAATGGCAAAGTCTACTGTTCTGTTTCGATGACCCTTAACACGCATTACACGCAAACTGAGAATTTGCTGTCACATCTGCAAAGAATCTCGGTGGATTCAATTTAGGAACCTGAGTGGATGAAATATAGCAAGTCGAATATCAGAAAAGTCAACTTCCCAGTGTAGTCCACATGCTATTATATTTGCATTCTTATAAGGAGCACATTTTCATGTATTACTGGTATACTTTTTATGTACTTTTATTTTTTTAGAAGAGGAAGGGGGAAGAAGAAAGATCGACGTGAAAAACATCAATCGGACGCCTTCCGTACGCAGCCCAACGGGGGAATTGAACCCGCAACCTCTTGGTGTGCAGGGCGATGCTCCAACCAACTGAGCCACCGGCCAGGGCTGTATACTTTTTTTTTTTAAAGGAGAGGGTTAATTGTATACTTTTTTGGAAATAAAAAAATGTATTTCGATGGAAACATTACATGAATTTAGTTTTTTGCTAGAAATGCTACCGTGGGATAGCCACCGGTCAGTGCGCGCTGCTCTTTAACCTTCGCTGACGAACCCGACACGCTGTCTCTGCACTGACGCAGTGTTGGAGGAGAGAGCACACAGAGGAATGAAGCCATGTCACGCAGGCTGAGAGAGCTGACACCTCTCGGGAAGCCAGGACGCTGATGGGAGAGCTAACAGATAAAGGGCACCTTAGAGACAGCAGGGCAAGGTATGAGGGCTGCATGCAGAGGAGGGCTGTCACTCAGCCGGAGGGAGGGAGCCAGGGCGGATGGTGGCTCAACTGTCCCTCCAGCTTTGCCCCCCACCCTCGCACAGACCCAGCAAGTTTGGGCAGCTGGCATTACCGTCCGGCAAAAGTAAACAAACAGGTCCCTGGCAGCTCTTCTCCAAAGACAGTCAGCAAGCCACATTGGTGAATCCAACGCTTTTTAGCCATCGACTTGATGACTCACAGTCAAGCTGTCCTTCTGGCAACCTGACCTCAGTCCACAAATGAGCTCTCACTCACCTCCCTTACCTCATGTCCAGGGCACCCAGTTAGGGTTGTCACTGGGGAGATGCCACCGGGGTCCATGGACCTTTCTTAAATACCACCCAAGCAAAGATCAAGGTATCAGCAGATACTGCAGTCTGAGAGAAAAGGACCAAGCTGTGCAGATGTAAAAAAAAATCTACTGGAGACCAAGATAATCTGGGAATAGAAGAAAACTCCAAGAGATTTAAGAAAGATTTTTTAAAACCAGAAGAGGCTGATATGAAAAAAATAATTAGGAAACAATCAGAGAAGCAATTACAGATTTAAAATAGGGTAACGGAAACAAAATGTTCAAAAGATGAGTAAGATAGAGCAAGTCTACCAGAGCACAGGATAAACAGAAAATGTGAAAGAACAGATAAAATCCCAAAGTCCAGAGTTCCCTAAACGGAGGCCCAGGGAAAAAAAGGGCTGGGAGTAGGGAAGGACAGATGAACCCAGCCCCTCCCCGAGCTGTGCGTCACTCACCCACCAGGGCAGCGCTGATGGGGACCCCTGGCCTTCCCGTCCCAACACTGGAGATGGTCTACTCAGGAAAGGGGGTTGGGGGCCAGAAAACGACAAATGACTACCATCTTGTTCATGTGACCTGATGGCATTAAGGAAGCCGGGACCACAGAACGTCTGTTCCACTGGCACTCTAAGGACAGCCCACCCGAGCCACCGTGAGAAATGCTGTCATCAGGGTAGGAGGGACAGAGCCCTCTCGGCACTAATGACCTGCCTCCGGGCTAACAACAGACCCCCCTCGTGGGGTCCAGCTGTTTAACTGCTTCCGGCTGCACCGGCTCCCCGGGTCCCTGTCCTGTTTACAAGGACATTGGGACCGTTTCCAGTGCCTTGGGTGCCTGCCTGGCTGGTCAACACCCTGCCTTCTCCAGCACGCCCCTACGGTCTGCATGAGTGCACTCCCAGCACCTTGTTTGCTCCGTGAGGTCTGGTCAGGGCCGACTGACGCAGGAGCAGACTTCTGACCAGTGTGAAACGGCTGGGTTCGCCACCCTAGAAAACCGGGACTTAGTCTGGTGAGAGCCCGCAGAGAGATAGTCTTCAGGCTTCAAGGCAGAGAAAAGGGCCATGAACCCCCATAAACTGAAAAGGAAGGGGTTTAAAAAGCCACAAAAGAGGAAGTTTAAGACAAAAGGTCCCAAAGTGTGGTTTTCAATAACCAAGAACTGTAACACAGGCAAAGGCAGATGCACTGGCAACATTCAGACTTCAAAGGAAGACGCACTTCAGTGGAGCAGTCACGGCTCAGTGCTGAAGGGCGAAGTGGTGGTAAGGACGCTCAGGAAAGGACGAGTCACCGAATGTGACCCCCACAGCAGCAAAGACCTGCATGAGTCTTCCAACTAAAACCGAGGTGAAATATGGAGTGTGTGTGTGGGGATCAATCTTGAAAGTGCGGGATCACGGTAGAAGGAATATACAGGTGGATCAGGCGGAAATACTCATGATATGGGGCCTCTAAGCCGAAATTTTCAATTCAACGTGTAACTCTATGGGGCAGGAAGGGCTCTAACAGTTTGACCGGTCAGCTGACCACGGACTGTTTCCGACTACACCAAATGGAGCAGAAACCCACCGGGGTCTGTGATGAAGAACTGCCTCAGTGTACTAAAAGGCAGGCATCCAAAGGCTTAGGGATATTGCTTTATTCCCTCTTACTGCCTTATCATCTCTAATGTAAGATGTATTCATCATAGTGACCTTTCTATCACAGAATTTAAGTTACAGGGTTAGAGACAAAGATGACCCACTCCTGTGGGTCCAGCCAGTGTGCTCCGGGTGGTACAAAGGGTAGCTGTAGCAGGCAGGCGGAGGTGTGCCTTTGTCACTGCCTCTGAGAGTCAGGAGAGCTGGAGAAGGGCGGCAAGACAAGGGGTCGACTGCGCTGTGTGTGACTTACTAGGCTCCAGTCCCCAGTGTGAATTATTGACCCAGGAACTGCGACGATGACGTTTTGTAGACAGGACAGTCTATAACCCAGCTTCTGGTCTCAGCTGTGACGTGGGAAGAGTTTGGAAGTCCTCACTCCCACCCTCACAGGAAAAGGGCTAAAGAAACTGAAAAATCAGTGACTCTTCTGGGACCTATCAAAGACCTGAGGCTGTGGGGCAACGTGCCACCTGAAATGTGGAGAGGTGCAAGTCCAGAGCGTCCCAAGAACAGTCTGCTTACCTGGGGCAGGGACCTCTGGGCCGCACACAGGCAGGAACGCTTCCACGGCACTCCCGACGGACGCTGCCTGGGCTGCTGGGAGCGGGGCTCCTGGGCCTGCCGCCTTGGTGGGCAAAGGCATACCCCTTCCTGGGCACTCCTAGAATCCTACCAGCTTCTCGGGGTTAAAAACCAAAAAAAAAATCCCCTCCTAGCTCTGGCAGAGAGAAGATAGAAATAATCATCTTGAAATATACCCAGACCTTTCTCCAGAACAAAGGCCTATTCCCCACAGGAAAAGGTTTTTCCAGAGCCTTATTCACCTAGAGGGAAAGAAAGTGGTTCAGTAAGTTACATTACAAACTGGGGAAGCTAATTTCTCCCTCTGCCAAAGAACTTTTTAAATAAGCCAATGATTTAACGTTACGAGCGTCTGAAATAAACCACTTTTCTACGTGGCAAGCTCCAGGCTGCTCAGCATCTACCCCCTTGCCCAACGACTGCTTTATCTAACTCTCCTCTATGGGTCTTCAGCTTTGAAGGGACAGACTCTGACATCGACACTCTTTAAAGGGAGCCCTGTTCAATAAGCTGTTCTTGTTTTCTCTGAGGATATACTGTTCACAGCATTTTTAGATATGAACCATTTTTGTGATTTTTTTTCTCAAAATGAAATAGTTTTCTTGTATTATGTTTCAAAGATAAAATCACATTAGCATTATTACTAGGGCTTCAAAATTCACACAAGCCCTGGCTGGGTGGCTCAGCTGGCTGGAGCACTGTCCTGTACACCAAAAGGTTGTGGGTTCGATGTCCAGTCAGGGCACAAGTCTAGGTTGCAGGTGGTTCAATCCCTGGTTGGGTTCTGTGCGAGAGGCATCAGATTCATGTTTCTCTCTCATCCATGTTTCTCTCTCTAAAACCAATAAACGTATCCTTGAGTGAGGATTTAAACATTCAAAATAAGCAAGTAAATAAAATGCATATGAGAAAACTGTTCTAGTACCTGAAAGTAATTATGGGGTGACGGAAAAGGAATTCTTAGGAAAATTCTATATCCGACCTAGAATATCTCTTTAGCTCCCTCTGCTGGCTGCCACTTAAATAAAGTAGGGGAAAAGTAAACCTTTTTTCTTTGGGGAGATGCTGGGAGATAGATGCAGGACCAAGCTGACAATGCTATTGTTACAACCAGAAGGGAAATTCTCTTAAAGGGAGGCTGATGACTGACTACCTTCCCTAATTAGGCTTAAGGACATCCAAACAGATTTCGCCCTGGGTGGCAGGTTTAAAATAAGGGAAGTTCTTGTCAAGTCTGAATATGTTAATCATTAAATTGATATACAAACTACCAAAGCTTTTAATATAAAATAAAGGATTTATAAACGGTTATCATTTAACACTAGAAAAATTAAGAATTTAAATATGTTTCACAAACTTCACTACAACAAAAAGTTTGTCACACACTATTTAACCTATTAGTTTCAATATTAAGGTTTATTTTTTTCTTCCAGAGTGAGGTTAACAATTTAAATAATTATCAGGATGTATAAATGAACATCCATTCAGATAAAACATTACTGCTTAAAAGTGGCTAAGAAATATTTTGCATGTAATAAATATATTTAATGTCTAGGTTAACAGGCACCATCTTGAGAGCAGAAAAGTGTTTTTTCGTAACCAATAAATAAATTACATTCAAGAAAACAAGGTGTTTATATCTGAAGTATCATATATCCTTAAATGTTTTTCTTAATATAGCACCCAAACTTCCAAACTGTCTAGAAAGTATCTCCCAAAATATAACTCATACCTTAAGTCATAAAAATAAAGGCCAAGAAAAAATCAATTTAAGACAAAATTTACAATTTATATTAATTCCCCATTCAATAAAATATCAATTGCCAATTTGTTAAGAGTAAATGAACTGTATATATGCAATCCATTAGTACTGAAAATCTGAAATATATATTTTTAAAAATCATTCTTTCTCAAAGTACTTAAAATATTGCATCTCTGGTGGCAAACCTGAAAGTTACCAAGCATTTTATTTCCCTAGTTTTCATACTTCTGCTCCCATCCCTACCCCTTTAACCTTTAACAGCCATCCAGCATTTTTTTCTTTTTCTTCTTTTTTTTTTTGTAAATACACTTACTTATATCCCAACACAAAACACTGACAAGACTCCTTGGCAACCAAGGAGCTCCCGGAACAGTCCAAGCCTACAGCTTTGCTCCCAAAGGGTGGCCCAGGCTCAGTGACAGGGCCCATCACTGGCCCTCACTGATGGCGGCAGAAGGCTCCTGAGAGTCCACAGCTGTCTGATTGCTGACGCAATCCTGAAGAAAGTTCCAACACATTCTGCAGACAAATATCAGAGAATAAGTCTTTGATTGATAATTTTTCTATTTATTTCTGCCAAGGCGACTGAAAACACGAAAGCCTTCTCATCAGAGAGGTTAGCATAGATGTCAATTTCCTTCTCCTGTTTTTCTGTTAAAAGAAAAAGGGAAAGCTTAATATAAAGGCAGCAGATGCAGTATTTTTGTCTAAAAATTTAAAGCTTTCAAGTATTTCTTAAAATGACAATCTCATACAGAACATTACAATGTACACTAAATGTTATAAAGTATTATGCTACTGAACTAGAAATTTTTTAAATATAACAAAGGAGTTACTGAAATGTCATGAACTACATTCTACATTCTAAAGACTAAAATGGAGACTATATATTTCTACATACCATCTACTTTCTACATCATTGCTGTAAGAATCTCAAATATTTCTTTCTCTTCACTAGTATGAGCCAATCAGAATGTCTCAATCAAAACGGATTTTCTCACCCTAAAGACAGTCAGTCCCTCCTGAGCGTCAATGGCGCCTTTAAGACGCTATAACTTCTTCACCTCTGCCTTGCTACCCACAGTAAGAATAACTAGTATTTACTTCTACTTTTCCCCTCCTGGTTCCAAATGTATTCCAAGCTCACAGTAGAAAAATTTAAAATACAGAGAGACAAAACAGAAATCACCTACCTCATAAACCAGCTAAAATCACAATTAATATCTTTGTGTACGTTCTTCCAGATTTTTTTCAGGCTCTGCCCACGATTCTGCTTTTGTCTGTTTGCTGTTGTTGTTTTGCTTTTCCATCCAAGTTAAACGTGTGCACAGCTCACAGCGCAATCGTTTTTACAAAACTGGCTCCCAAACAGAGCCCTCCCCCATGCACACTTCCCACTCTTGGGGTACAACCACGTTTTTCTCCACTTGTTTCTGTTTTTACCTCTGTATCTCTAGGCAACATTTTTACATGAGGCTACTTCTGGGTTTCTTGGTTTAGGCATTATTAATTGGCTTTCCACAGTGGAAAATTAGAATTTTATTGTTTTCCCTCTCCTGTCCCCACCACACGCTTCTCTCGCATCTCCCCATTGCAGTTGTACCACAACTACGGAGACATTCCTCTTCGGTGTTGACACTATTCTGTGTAAATGACTTCACTTTTCATGTACATCATCTTCCCTGAAAAGATTCTCTTTTTACAGCTGCTTAATTTTCATTATTAATTGAACCCCACCTCTCTCCTGGTTGTATGAACCTTTCAGGATGTTCACACATATTAGGTATGCTACCAAATTTACCTTCCTGAAGAAGTGTCTCCACGTCTCCTGATGTGCTCCGATCTGAAGCGGCCGCTCCCTAGGCCCAGTGCACAACTACTGCCTCGAGATCTCTCTTCAACCTCACGCTGGAGACTCTCCTCATCTCCCTCTCAAGCTGGGCCCTGTGTCCCAGACCCCAGGGCACTTTCTTGACCTCCTCCTCCAGTTTGATGGCGTGTATCCTGCAGTAGCTTTCTGAGAAAGTCCAGTGACAAATCTCTGAGACCCTGAACGCTGGAATACGCCTTCAGTGTACCTTCACACTGATTCGCAGTGTGGGTGACCAAAGACTCGTAGGTGTCTTCTCAGTAGCATGAAGGCAAAAAACTGTCTGCCATCAACTGGTGGTATTATTAAGAAAACCCAATACTTTTAATAGTTTTTAAAAAATTATTGCTAAATTTACAGTGAAATACGGAGACCTTAAGGGTGTAATCGGAGGGGTTCTGACAAATACACGTCCGCGTGACCTACGCCACAGTCAAGATACAGAAAAGTCCTCAGATTCCTTTCCTGGCAGTCCCTCCTGCCCCCGCCTCACCAGCAAGACTATGCTGATTCTATCACCATAGGTTCCTGTGCTTGTTCTTGAACTTCATATAAATGGCATCAGGTAGAGTGTACTGTTTTGTGTCTAGCTTCTTTTATTTCACATGTTCTTGAAATTCATTGATGCTGTTCACACGAGTGGATTGTTCCACTGTACCAATTCTAATGCCATATTGGTTATTTTGTCTTTTTCTCTGAACACTTGAAGGATTTCCTTTTAACCAAAGAGAGATTTATGAGAATAATACGCTTTGGCAGAATCTGTACTTTTAACCGTCCACTGGGAATGTGGTGGGCCAATTCAATATGGAAATTCAAAGTTCTCCAGATTTGGGAAAATTTCTTGAATTATTTCACTGATGACGTCCTTCTGCATCTTCTGTGCTCTTTATCTGCAATGTCAACTATTTGTGGACGCTGACCTCGAACTGGTCCTCTGAATTTCTTACCTTTCCCATTCTATTACCTCTTTCCCTACTGCTTGACATTTTGGTACATTTCTTCAATTCCTTCTACAAACCGTTATGGTTTTTTCTTTCTGTAAATCATGTAACTCCATTTTTTTTTTTTGAGATTCGTATTTTAAACTTAATTTTCCAGGTACTTTTGACATCTGCAATTTCCTTTTAAATATCATTTTGTTTTTGTTTGATGACTATAATACCTTCTCTCACTAAGAATATTTATGAGAGTCTTAATTTTTTCTTCTCCACGCAAACACTTGTTTCATCCAAGTGTTTTTCCTCCCTGTTGATTTGGTCTCAGCCTTCCACCCTAGATGCTTCCTCCATGAATGCTCACACTTAAGTGGAGCCCAAACAGCCGATCAGCTCCCGAGAACATGTGGAGCCAGACCGTGGTCAGCGCCGTAGGGTGATCTGACTGGGCCGTTTCTTTGTACAATCCTTATGAAAATATCTTTATTTTAGGCCTTTTCTCTGGGCTCTTCAGAGTCCCTAAAGAAGACACTTCTAATCTCTTACCTGGAAGATATAAACCTGACCTGGAGAATGCAATGTTTACCACCTCCAGTTTTCACCTAATCTCCCTGACCTTCATAGAGGACCCCTGCCCTCAGTGAAGCCTGGGGTTCCCTAGACTGGTTTTGTTTTACCTTTTTCAAAGGATAAACATGGAGAGAGGGACGGACGAGACAAACAGCCTTCACAGGACATTTAACAACAGTCTCTTGGACACCACTGCATTTAGCCCCGCTCTCACTGCTACACCCCCAGACATAACTGACGCACGCACTCCTCACCTTAGGCGGGTGCGTGATAAGGATCAGCTTCTTTCCCCAAAGGAGCTTATGATTTAGGTTTCACAGGCGTGCTAAAGCAGTTATCATTTTCCAGAATTTTGCTGGTTCTCCCATTCCTTGTACTCGTGGGATTTTGCCATTTTTTAAAATATCCTTTTACTAGGATTTGAGGAGTGTGCACGGCTAATTGTGTTTATTCAATTCACTATCTTTAACTTGAAAGTCTACATGAATTCTGTATGTTCATTAATAAGATATTCTGAATTGTCCAACATATTTTAGTAAAAAAAGTCACTATGTTACTAACATCCAGAGTAAGCATATTCTCCACATATGAAATGAAGACTCCACTTAAACCAACCAAAAATTAAGTTTAAAGAGATTATTTTTATGATTTTATAAAGACATGTTATCTAGAGGCCTAACAAGCTTTAGTTTTCCATTCTTTCTTCTTCCTCTCCTTTTTCAAAATATAGAAAACAAGAAAGTCAATTTAGGATGTGATTTTAGACGCACGGTCAGGCAGTCCTTATTAAAATAATGGTAAACCTGGCTTCAAATATTTCAAGTGCCCTATGTGCAGGGAGTCAACAAAAACTAAACTAAATAGCTACGTAACACTAAGGAGCATGTCGTCTATTCTAAAATATACAGATACTTCAGAAGTCATACTCCCCTCTATATTATATTTTGAGAACTTGGTCTGCCTCAAGAGTCAGCAAAATACAGCCTGGGGACCAAAAATGGCCCACCACCTGTCTTTATAAAGGCTAACTGGGACAGAGCCATGCCCATTCATTTACATATTGGCTATGGCTGCTTTCCAGCTACAGTGACAGAGCAGAGTCGCTGTGACAGCCTGGATGTCCCACGAAGCCTAAAACACTCATCTGGCTCTTTAGAGAAAAAGCTTGCCGACCATTCCTCCTCCCTCCACCCAGGCTATCTTAAAAGGGTTATTTATTCTACAAGAGTTGCTTTGACCACTTCCTGTGTGTATTAAAAGCAAATAAATTAAAAGATATCTTACTCTAGAAATAACTTCCTTAAAATCTTTTATAATAAACTGAAAATACTTGAAAAAAATTACAGCCAAGTAAATGCTTCTGTCTTCAAGCAAACGGGACACAGCAGCTTGGCTGCACGTGCGGAGTTCTGGCGCCATACAGACGTCGTCCCGACGCAGATGGGATCGCAGACCCCACGGCACACGGACCGGCACCGCCTGTCTGCTCATCTCCTCCCAACGCCACCAGGAGCACCCCCTCCCCGTTCTTTGGGTCACATTCCCTCTACTTCAACCGAAAAGAATGTTCTGTTTTCTGGGCCAAGCACTCTTTGCCGCTCTCCTTCTTTCTGTTGACCTTTCATTACCTCGCTTCCTTCTGAAAGTCTTTAGCACAGATTTTCTGAACACCCCACTGTTAAAGCGACACACGCAAACTGAGAAGTCGACTGAAGCTCCCCGGAAGAGCAGCACAGCAAAGGGAAGGCAGTAAAATGGCCCACGGGGTTCATGACCGTCGAGGCGCAATCTTCCCAGAAGACAGTCGGACACTACACACACCTCACACCTGCAGCCGCACAACACCACACCTTTACTCTGACAGAGGCTGAGAACAGCTCTATCAGCGAAGTCACTCCCCTAACAGCAGTAACTTTATTCAGATAGACGCAGAGGAAAGTGGCAAACAGGTAAAAAAATTCTAGTATCTGTAAAAAGAGAAATCTACACTTAGGCTTGAATACTTGAATACCTAAGAATGACTACCTGAAAAAGCAGCACCTAACTCATAAATAACAGAAGAAATTATAAAAGCATTTCACTGAAGATGAAATTTTGATAGAGGTTTTTAAAGAATTATGAAAAGCAACTACCCCTTTTTCCCATTAACTACTAGCTTGAAAGCCTCAATTTAAAAACGATATTTATGGGCATATGGCGATTCACTACACAAGTTTCTGTACTCTTGTGTAATCGTTGACATTTTCCATGATAAAAAGTTTTTTAAAAGATGTATAAATCTCTCATAATACCCTATGCCAGGGCAGACTGTGGTCTCTCCAACCACTGCCTGGCTCCTGCCCACAGGCTGCAGGCACTGAAGCAGATCACACAGTAGGGGAAACAATAAAATAATAAAAGATATTTAAATCAAAGAAAAAGAAAAAAAAAAGAAAAAGAGAAGCTCAAGTTTTAGCTAATAATTAAAAATGAGTCAACTGGCTGGAGTATCATCCTGACAAGCCAGGGTTGCAGCTCCATCCCCAGTCTGGCACATACAAGAATCAACCAATAAATGCATAAATAAGTGGAGCAACGATCGATGTTTCTCTCTCTCAAATCTTAAAAAACAAGATACTGCAGATACTAAAAAGGTAGAACTGTAAGGAGAAATAGGTTTAACATGAATACACTGGACTAAGAGTAATTCACTTGACTACCCACAGAGCGGATAGTGTCTCAAAGCAGGAGGCACAGAATGAGCAGTTAAAATCCACACTGGCCCCGACCAGTGTGCTCAGCTGGTGGGGTACTGTCACACAAAGCAAAAGGTCACAGGTGCAATTCCAGGTCAGGGCACACGGCGGGGTTGCGGGTTCAGTTCCCAGTTGGGGCACACACAGGAGGCAACCAGTCGATGTTTCTCTCTCACATCAATGTTTCCCTCCCTCTTCCTCCCTCCCTTCCCCTCTCTCTAAACATAAATAAAATCTTTATCAATACTTCATATTGAAGAACACTTTTATAGCAAGGTGAATATTACCTAATTTAAGCCTTTAGTTTTCCAATAACAATTAAATTTCTCTCTTTTTTAAACAATCGTCTACCTTGGAGGAAATGCTTTCAAAATAAAATGAGTGGTCATTGTAAGTCCAGGAGTTCAATGCCTGCCACTTTCTTCACTACTATCTAATTAAGATCTTAAAAAAATGTAATTGGAAAAAAACTGCTGGGATTTATGCATACCTCTTTCTTCCTCATGCTTTTTGGCAGATGCACTTTTAGGTCTTCCTCTTCCTCGTCTGATATGATCTGAATGGCTGTTACTTCGAGACCTCTTTCTGTTTTCTAAATCCTTATTTCCTGTAGAATTTATCTTCTCTCTCCTAACTCTCTCTGTGCGCCTCCTCTTGGCCTCATGCTTGTTTTCTGTATGGATGAATAAAAGTGATACATTTTAGGGCTTAGCAAGAACTGTTTGCCCGAGTCTCACTGTCTTCTTTTTTCTTTCTGAAAGCACTGGAGTTTGCTGCCTGGCAAACTTTATTAAACTATGGTACAACCACGACATCTATGCTTCTCACATCCACATGAACAAAAATCCAACAGAATGCAGATGATCCACACTCACACACGAGGTAGGAGGAGCCTTGTAACAGAAGACATTTCTTTACTTGGCACCTTTCATTTCAGCCCCTACAACTCTGCAATCTTTCTGCCTTTTTCTCTCTGCTTCCAAATTAAAAATGGTGAAGCATCAGAAAAGGGGAAAAAATCCTTCCTTTGCCACTACCCAAATTATAGATTGAAATATGTCAAATACTTAGAAGCCAAACTGACCTTAACCATAATATATTAAGGTTATGAATAAAAAGCAAATGGAAAGCATCCACAGAAAATATAAAAACACTAGAAAAGTGTGGTTTTCCCTTTAGTCACAGATGAGGTCATTTCTGACTAAGAACATGCTGATCCCTAAGAGGAATAGCAACAGAGGAACTTTCCTCAATATGGGGATGTAATTACTACAAAAACCACCCCCTCCAAACAAATCAAAATGGTGGATAAGACAGGCAAAATTTTTTAAAAAACAGAAACTTGCTTTAACACATATCTGAATTCAAAAGTAAAAAAAGAAGATTCCCCAAATTCTTAAAATCATAGTGGAAAAGAAGCAAAACAAAAAGAAACTTCACACCCCCAAAACTGAAGGGAACAAGTTAAAAGACTGTACATAAGCATGCTTATTAAGCTATTGTAAAATCTTTTAAAATTTTAAAGTAAAATAGTAATAGTTATTTTCAAATACCATATCCTTGAAGAATTAGTTAATTCTAAATCTCAGATTAGACATATACCATATGATGCAAGAACATTTAATTATTCCAGACTGCAAGTAAGTTATCAAAGGCAACCAGGTCTTGTTGAAAGACGCAGGGCTAACTTAAAGAGGCTCCCACTGACCATTACAGGACAGTATGAACATCAATAAAAAATAGTAACTATCATAAATTAAAGTATATCCAATAAATATACTTAAACCACATGACATTAAATACATAAAAAAAAAAAAGCAAAAACTACTTGGCCACTATAGGAAGATGCTCAAGAACCAACTCACTATTTTGAAAACTTGAAAGGGAAAGAATAAAGCATTTATCCTAACTTTTCTAGTGAATAACCACTCAATGAATAACCAAAGGACAGATAGAAGTTTCTCATTTTAGAATTTTTGTAGCTAAAAATAAAGACAGAATGATAAGAGTATCACCATTTTAAATCTGAAATGAACGAAAGAATCTAAGTACTAAATATCATATACAAAATACTATACACACAAATTAACTCAATGAATTGCAGATCTAGATGTAACAGCTAAAACTGTATTTAATACTTAGGAAAAAAGAGAAAAGCTTCATGACATTGGATTTGGTGATAATTTCTTAGATATAACACCAAAAATATAGGCAACAAAAGAAAAAATAGACAACTTGGACTTTATCAAAATTAAAAACTTTTGGGTATCAAGTGACACCATCAGTGGAGTAAAAAGGCAGATCAGGAATGGGTCAAAAATATCGGTAAAAACAGATGAGGGGTTAATATCCAGAATAAAAGAACTACTATAACTCAACAACAAAACCCAGCCCAATTAAAAAATGGGCAAAGACCTTAAATAGACATTTCTTCAAAGAAATGGCCAATAAACATATAAAAAGGTGTTCAACATCAGTAATCATCAGGGAAATGCAAACCAAAATCACAAGGTGTCATTCGTAGCCCTTAGAATACCTATTACCAAAAGCACGTGAAATAACAGGTGTTAGTGCGAATGTGGAAAAATCAGAACTTTTATGTACCGCCGGTAGTAACAGAAAACAGTGCAGCCACTGTGGGGAACATGGCAGCTCCTCAGAAAATTACCAAGAATTACCCAGGATACAGAAAGTCCACTTCTGGGTATACAGCCAAAGGAAATGACAGCAGGGAATCCAACAGATATGTGTACACCCAATTTCACAGCAGCATTATTCACGGAGCCAAAAGGCAGAAGCAGCTCCAGTGTCCATCAATGCATGAATAAACAAAATAATATTCAGGAAGGAACTTCTGACACATGCTACAACATAGAGGAACTTTAAAAGCATTAGGCTAACTGAAACAAGCCCGACACTGTATGATGCCAGGTCCAGAAGGGAACTGCAGCGGGAACACGCCCAGGCCTGGGGCAGGGAAGAGGCATGCGGAGCTCCGCTACGCAGCAGCGATGCGTTCGGGCGATGAAAGGGGCTCTGGAGATGGGCGGTGGCGATGATTAAGTGCACAATGTGAATGTACTTAATGTCACTGGGACTGTGTGACTTAAAATGATTAAAATACCAAATTTTGTTATGTCAACTTTACCACAATAAAAGACAAAAAAATCAGATTTGATGAAAAAGAAGACATTAGAAAACAAGATGAACTGCTAAAAACTGACGTGCAAAACACATACTAAATAACAGACAACATCTGCAAACGAATTATAAACCTAGGAAGGGAGATCAGTGACATTTCCTGGAACAAAGCAGAAAGACAAAAAGAGAAAATACGTGACAGCACGTGAAGGGAAATGGGAGAACGGCCCAAGAACCCTACTGCACTCATCGATGACAGCGCCGCTACTCGCCTACCCAGTACCCATTCTCCCCTCTTCATTTAGAGCAGATCCTGCTCTGTTCAAGAGCGCAATGTGCCCAGCTAAAACACACACACTCCAAAAAAGAGGAAATGAAAATAAAAATAAACAAAACATACACACCCATTCCAAGACTCCTGCAGCTTAAGTGGCCATGGAATTTAGTTCTGGCCAATGACATGTAAGTGGAATTGAGTAAGGTTTCCAGGAAGATTTTTTTAAGGGGATAAGAATGGCTATCATGCCCCTTGTCCCTCTGTCCTTCCCCCTTCTTCCTGCTTGGAAAGCTCATATGGGCCTTGGAGGTGCCACAGCTGCCTATGGTGGGATGAACACATCTGGGGACGGAAGAGAGAGAGCAGAGCCTAGGCCCTGGTGCGATCAGTGAACCGCCGGTGGTGGGCTGCCGGCTTCCTCTGTCCTCACTGAGCAGTCAGTGCCGGTCAGGCTCGCTGTGGAGGTGACCCTCCTACACTGTCCAGTAAGTATGT
Organism: Macrotus californicus; assembly: GCA_007922815.1. Classification (NCBI taxonomy): domain Eukaryota; kingdom Metazoa; phylum Chordata; class Mammalia; order Chiroptera; family Phyllostomidae; genus Macrotus; species Macrotus californicus. Next base: position 127,489 of record VMDR010000177.1, on the reverse strand, counting down.
CCGAAGGAAAAGAAAAGAGAATGGGGAAAAATAAAGAATAGGTAAAAACTGCCCTAAGCTGAATCCTCCAGCCTTTGACTGGAAGGACGCAATGCCAGGGAAGAATGAGGACATGTAATGTGAGTGCAAAGTAAAGGCGTTCTCCACATGCAAGATGGGAAATGCACACCACATGTCTGTCTTGAAAATTTTTCCAGGTCTGAAACAATTTCTGCAAAATTTGTTCCAGAAATAAAAACACATGGGTTAAAAAAGAATGGTATCTAAGAACAAGTGGGATTATCCCTGGAAGACAATGGAAAGAAATCCGAGTATTACCAAGAGCTGTGCCACAGTCCTGAAACCAGTCTTCCTTAGAAGTCAGAGGACTCTATTCAAAAAGGTCTTACAGATGAACAGAGATGATTATAAAAACTCTATGATTAAGAACCTAAAAGTACAGGCACAGAGGTGAAGGATACAATTTTTCATCAAAGGGCAAAGTAAAAATGGTATGACAGCCATGTCCCACACTGTAGCAATTTTAAGTGATGAGCATGTAGGAAACTGTTTTCTGAAACAACAAAACCAAACCTTCATTGTCAAGTATTCAGAGTTGATTACTGAATGAACAGTCAATCATTTTGGGTTTATAAAAGATAGTGGCAATAATATTTCTCCATTTTTTTCCTTAACTGAAAATGAATGTCATTTATAGACGTCTTTGTTTATTTATTAGTCTTTGCCTGTCAATTTCCGTAACAGATTTTGTTTATTTACATATGTTTTCAGCTAGACAAAGTTCCATATACTTCTAGTGTCCACCTCCCTATTTCTATGCATGTTATGAAGACATAAAAATATTAAGTACAGCCCTGGCTGATGTAGCTCAGTGGACTGAGTGCCGGACTGTGAGGCAAGGGGTCACGGGTTCACTTCCCAGCCAGGTCCGGGCCTGCAGTGGGGCGAGTGTGGGAGGCGACCACACACTGATGTTTCTCTCCCTCTCTTCCTTCCTCCCTCCCTTCCCCTCTAAAAATAAATAAACAAAATCTTAAAAAAATAAAGATTAAGTATATATGAAAAATATGAGTTTGAACAATTCAAACCTAGATAAGTTTACCTGATTTAACAGATTTTCCTCCTGCATGTCACAAAGTTACAAATAATTACAAAAGAGATTTCAGCCCACTGAAATTTAAAATAATCTTTTATAACTTTGATTTCACTTTGATTTGCAATTTTAGCTTTAAAGATGTTTCTCTTTTTCATTTTAAATGTTAAATTATGCTGCCTTGGTGGTGTGGCTCGGTGGACTGAGTGCCAGCCTGCAAACCAAAGGGGCGTCAGTTCGATTCCCAGTCAGGGCACAGGCCTGGGTTGTGGGGCCAGGTTCCCCAGTTGGGGACATGCGAGAGGCAACCACACATGGATGTTTCTCTCCCTCACTTCCTCCCTTCCCCTCTCTCTAAAAATAAGTAAATAAAATGTTAAATTATGCAAATAAGTCTTCCTTGATTTCTCCTTGTTATCTAGTGATCTATCCATTTATGCATTTACTGATATGCTACATGTAGAAATCATTTTGTGGGGTTTTAAAAACAAATGAAAAACAGAACTGCCACATGCTCCAGCAATTATACTTCTAGGTATTTATCCAGTGAACACAAAAACACTAACTCGAATCCTGACCAGTGTGGCTCAGGTGACTGGGCCTCATTCCGCAAACCACGAGGTAGGGGCACAAGCCTGGGTTGCGGGTTCGGTCCCTGGTTGGGGCACATACAAGAGGCAACCAACCGGTCAATGTTTCTCTCCCTCCCTAAAAATAAGTAAAATCTTTTAAAAAAGCCAAACCCTAACTCAAAAAGATGTATGTACCCCCATGTTCACTGAGGCATTATTTATTGTACAACAACCAAGACACGGAAACAACCTAAGTACCCACTGATGGATGAAAGGGGTAAAGAAAATGTGGACTGTTATTCAGCAATAAAAAAGAAGCAAAACAGAATCCTGCCATTTGCAACAACACAGATGGACCCTGAGGGCATTAATTCAAAGTGAAATAAGTCAGACAGAGAAAGACAAATACCATACAATCTCACTTATGTGTGGACTCTTAAAACAAACCGACAAATCCCAGCTCGCTGACACAGAGCACAGACTGCTGGCTGCCAGGAGCAAGGGCCAGGGCTTGGATAAGATCAGTGGAGGGACGCCCAAGGCACAAACTTCAGTTAATAAGATTAGTGAGTCATAGGACTTACCGTGCAACACGGGGGCTACACTTAATAATACTTGTACTGCGTGTGTGAAAGTGGGTAAGAGTAAATCTTAAAAGTTCTCATGAGAAAAAAAATAAATTGTAAAAAAAGACAAAGGAGTTCACACAAACGTTTTGCACTTTTTCCTCAAGTGTTTCAGAGTTTTTCCCTCGTCAGCACCTAAAGATCTGCATCCTTCTCATTGGCACACACAGCTGCTCCCCAAGATACACCCTACTCAATCAACCATTCCCCTGCCAATGTCTGGTTTCACAACTTTTTGCTATATAAACAGCAACACCCGAAAATTCTATTAAGTATTTAATCGTATATTATGAACAATTATGTCTCTAGGCTACACATGTATTGATAAAGAAGTCTAGCCCTGGCTGGTGTGGCTCAGTCAGCTGAGCACCAACCAGCCTGCAAATCGAAAGGTCACTGGTCTGATGCCCACGCAGGGCACACACCTGGGCTGCAGGCCAGGTCCCCAGGTGGGGGCAGGTGAGAGGCAACTGGTGTACCTTGCACATCGACACTTCTCTTCCTCTTTCTCTCCCTCCCTCCTCCCTCTAAAAATAAATAAATAAACTCTTCGGAAGTCTGGATTCTGAGCTACATGGGTCTAGAACCACCACTGTCAGACTGTTCTCCAAAAAGCCTGTGCCGACTCAAACTCACACCCCTGCTGTGAGCGCTCGCTTCGCCATCCTCTAAAAGCACTCAGAAACCCTTCACATTTTTGTCAGAATATTGGCAAAAAGAATGGTGTTTTATTTTAACTGCATGTCCCCGACTGTTAGTGAAGTTGATTACCTTTCCAGATACTGTATGTCATCCATTTTCATTTCTTCTGTAAATTCTCTGCTCATTTAAACTGAAATGTTCTAGATCCCACAGAAACAAGTACTTGGTAAATTACAGAGATTTTTAAAATTATATTCTTTTCAATTCCCTACATACTATGGATTACCCAAGGCAAATCTTAAGAACTTTTACTGTAAAAATAAGTATGTTACCAAGCTTCGTTTCTGTTAGACATTTCCGTAAGTGCCTCATCTACACCTCAACCCTCTAAGGTTGGTACTATAACCTCTTACACAGGAGTACAGGGCAGCCGCTCAGAGGGGAGGTGACCTGTTAGAGAGTGGCAAAACTGGAGTCTGAGTCTGACGCCAGCTCTTCCGACCCCCACGTCTGTACTGCACCAAATTGTTTTCCAGGCTTCGAACACTCTTAACCCTGCTCCTTAAAACCCTTTCCTCCTTTGGTTTCTGTGGTACATCCCTGATGTTTCTGTCCTTTGTAAATATTCTTCCTGTTTCTTTTGCTACTTCCTCTTCTTCCTCCCTGGGATTTCTAGGCTTCATCTTCACTTGAAGATCACAAGGCCACTGTTACTATAAAACAACAGAACCATAGGAAACTCCAAGTATAAAATAATAATGAACTGCTTCTCACTCATCACCATGACTTACCTACCACCACCTCCACTGCTTGTTCTCCTACAGGGGACACTTCTCAGGGGGCCTGACCTCCCTACCCACTTCACCCGGTAAGACTAGAGTTCACCGGAGCTCAGTTCTTGAACTCCTTCCTCTTCCTACCCTACAGACTCTCTAGCACAAGTCCATCCATTCCCATGAAGTCAACAACCATCTATTTGCTGATGGCTTTCTGTGTCCAAGTGGGGAAGACAATCCATGGAAGATATTTCACAACTACTGTATATCCAAAACTAAATCCCTCACCTTGTCTTCTTGTACAGCCCCTTTCTAACCAGTACTCCAAATCTGAAATCTGGGCCTTTCTAATTCTTCCCTTTCTAATTCTTCCCTATGGTTCAAATAACTCTGACTCCGTAACAACCACGGCATCTGTCCCTTCTGCCTGTCCTTGCAGTGTTTCTTCCTCACCTTGTTTCCCAGCTGAGTCACTTGCACACAGAGGTCAAAAACTTGCTGAATAAAAAGAATCAACGCACTTGTCCAACTCAGGGCATGAACCAACCATGTCTTACTTATTTTGGAGACCCAGAACTGAGCTGACATGCCACCCCAGCTTATCTGCTACATGAGTCACCCCAAGGTTCCCATTCTTGCCTCAAACTCTTAGAGAATAAGACCCAGGAGCCCATTTAAAACAAGCTCTCTCGGAATCGGCCAGTAACAGCCTTGAAGAACCAACAAATTAAGTCCATTCTCATGACAAAAGGAAGCAACCTCAAACAGAACAGAAACAGAATTAAACAACTTTCGAACTATCTGCTATTATAACCACTTTGTCTAAGTCAGCATCCTCACTAGTTAACATATTGCAATAGCCCACTTTCACCTTATATCCCCACAAACTACTGACAGGAACCAGAATGATCTTTCAAAACAGCCAATCAGACCATGCCATCGTCCCCTCACCCTACCCCCACCCACACTAGTACAGTTTCTCCCCACATTTTAAGAACAAAATCCAAACTTCTTACTCTGGTTTAAAGCCCCACATAATCTGGCTCTTGTCTAACCCTCTGGCCTCATCTCCCACACTGTCCTGCTGTATACATCACAACCACACTAACCTTTTTGTTCCTAAAATATACCAATCTTTTTCTAGCCTCAGAATCTTTGCATTTGCTATTTCATCTGTCAGGAATGTTCTCCCTGATCTGATCATGACTAGCCCCTTGTTCCTATTGGGCTTCACCTTAAATGTCACTTCCCAGAGAGATCTCCAATTGTTCAATCACAAGTAGCCTTCTAGTCACGTGCTGTGACAGCGCTGTATGTGGACTTCCTACAAGGCGTTTATCACAGGCTGATACTCTCCGTTTATTTGCTCACTGTCTATCTCCTGGACACAAGAACATAAGCTCTGCTCTGGCCAATGTGGCTCAGTTAAATCAGGTGCACATCCTTGCAAAAAAATCCTTCAATGGCCCTCCATTCGCCAAAACCAGAAAATTTGTTGTAAGCTTTATCAGCATTATCAGGACTGACCATTTAAATGGAATTAACAGCAAACTAACGTCATAAGCTGACTTCCAATAGCTGGTAAAAACCAGACATGTCTCAACAAGTTATCATTTTTAACTTCAACAAAAAATGTGAATAGTAAATTCACAAAAAACTTAAATGTCTACATCAAAAAACTAAAAATGTGATATACTCTCAATTACCTGTAGAAGGTAGTGATTTCTCTGGGTGCTTTGCATTTAAAAGTTTTCTGCTAATAAATATGTAACCACAGGGACATGATTTACATGCAACAGGAACCTGTAGAAACAAAAGAAAAATATATTATTATTACTCTTTTTCTGTTAACTTCTCAGTGTTTACAGTCTCCTAAATTGAATGATAAAGTACCTGAAGTAAAAATCATAGATTTATTTAAACCCCACCTTCTTACAACAAATTATTTGAGACGGGTATTGTGTCCTACACATCATATTCTAAGGCTTTACAATATCATCAATACAGTAAATAAATCTAAAAAGCAAAAACAAACAACTAGAACAGGAACAGAATCACAGACACGGAGATCACATGGAGGATTATTGGGGGAAAAGGTACGGGGACTGAGAAGCATAAATGGTAGATACAAAATAGACAGGGGGATGTTAAGGACAGTATAGGAAATGAAGAAGCCAAAGACCTTACATGCATGACCCAGGGACAGGAACTAAGGAGGGGGACTTGCTGGAGGGAAGGGGGTACCGGGCCGAGGGGGGCAAAGAGGGAAAATTTGGGACAACTGTAACAGTATAACCAAAAGATACTTAAAAAAAGAATTATTAAATAGGGTGGACAATTACAATAATATTAATCTCTTAAGTCATAGTACAACTTGGCCCTGGTGGGTGGCTCAGTTGGTTGGAGCGACGTCCCATACACCAAAAAGGTTGAAGGTTTGATTACTGGTCAAGGAGCGCTCAGGAGGCAACCAATCCATGTTTCTCTCTCACACTGATGTTTCTCTCTCTCCCTTCCTCTCTCTAAAATCAATAAACATATCCTTGGGTGAAGGTTTTTAAAAAAGCATTTAAATAATAATATAATTTAGATTTTAAACAAACAGCCTAAAATTCCTTCAAATTTTAGTTGCAATGCCAAAGGTAATGGTAATGAAAGTGTAGCTAAGTGTAGCATCAGCTACACTTTCAGGAATTTAAAAAAAAAACACCAAAATTTGGTTACTGATGGCTTATTGTATATCGATTTATTTCTTGAAAAACGTATTTAGGTTGTATGTTTTACAAGTAAAACAGGTAAAAAAAAAAAAAACTGCAAGAAACAAAATCCTGGCCCTCTATTGTTTCACTGACTTGAAAACGCTCGGAAATACCCCATTACAGAAAACTCATATTAGCTGCAGCTAGAAGAATCAGTTAACTATACTGGCTATGTTTGCTGTATGTCACATAAAATTTTCTACAATGAAAAAATCCCAGCTGCTCTAGTTTTAAAAATTAATGCAAAACAGAAACATACACAACAGATACCAGGAAATGAACAAGAACCATGAGCACCACTACACACGAAATGGCTCAGTAATTTGGCTTTAGTGGATGTGAAACACCCTTGAAAATGAAAAGTACGCAATGTGGTTTAGACGTTTCAAAACCGTACTTTCAATAGAGGTATGTAAAGGGATGTTCTAAAGCAACTAAAAACTGAGGTCTGTCTTGCCTGTGGCTCTCTGTACCTGTTTTTAAACTGTGTGTATCTTTGACTGGAGCCATCTCGCCAAACTTTAAAGATTTTACATTTATATTTATAAGCTAAATTCTAGTTTCATATTTGTCAAGCAACTTAGCATGTATGAGCAGTATTCTAACGTTTAAAAATAGTTTTCTGGATTATAATTTTTTTCTTGTTTATAAGCAGCTTGCACTTTCAAGTTATTAGAAGGCTAAAATTACTATTTTTTCAACTTAGTTACATTAGTAAAAGATAAGCCACTTTTAAGAATCGCCGTAAGTTTTAATTAGTGCCATATATGTTATATTCTCCTAAGTATTTAGAGGCAAAGCAAACCAACGTTTTAAATTACATAGTAGCTGGCTATGGACTGACGTGCGTCCCACCTCCCACCACAAACCCCCGATGTGAGGGCATCTCAAGATGAGATATTTAGGTTTATGAGGTTATGATGTGGGGCCCTCAGGATGAGACTGGTGCCAGGAAATGAAGAAACACCAGAGCTCTCTCTCTCTCTGCAAATACAGTGGCCATGCAGCCTCCAGGCTGTGAGAAAATCAATTACTGTTGTTGGAACCATCCAATCTACAGTGTTTTGTTATGGCAGCCAGAGGGGGGTTGTGTGTGTACAACAAAATTATTGTGATCTTTCCAAACAAAATGCTGACCACGTTTTCTTGAACCAGTTACAGAGACTCCTATAAGTTTATTACCCTTTCCTTTCTTTAACCAGGATATCAAAAGCAGGTTATTTTTCCCAAAACGTTACTTTATGCCAAGTAAAACAAAGGTCAGGATTTGCAATAACTTGTGTCCCACGGAAACTGGAATGCACAATGCATACCATGTAAACCTTATACTTCTGCACTAGTAATTGGAACAAATGGAAATGGTTTAGATACTGAAATAAACTCCTTTGAAGAAACCTAAATTGCCAAGTCCAATTTTGTCAGAATTTAACAAATTTGGTTTACTGGTAAGAATAGAAGTTTAACTCTTCACTTGGGAAAACACGACTGAGTTATTTTTATAGTGCAGACTCAAACTGCTGAGATCAATAAACTGTAATTCTCCTTCCACAATCTTCCTCTGATCAGCATCTCTGCCGCTGCGCATAAAAGATACTGGATAAAATGTAACGTTTTGTTACGAGATTTGATCAACCTGTAAGATTACTCCTTCAAGAATGCACTAAAATCAGCATATTGAAAGTCTCCAGCCATTTTAAATTACTCCCGATCAAAAAAAAAAAAGAAAAGAAAAGGAAAGGAAAGGGGGAGGAGAGAGGTAGTCATTTTGAAAAAATTCTCTCGGTGGAAAAGAAAAAACACACCCAGACCCGCACGTTGGCATGAAACAAGAGCCTCACGAATGGTTTTAATTGAGAGTGTTAGCTCATTAGATTACAAGGCTTTGAGGTCCGTCTATTATCCCAGTAGAGAACGAGGCGTGCTTAAACTGAACCACAGCAAAATGAGGGTTTTTACATTTCAGCTCCACCACCACTAATTCTGCGCAGAAAGCAGGTATGTAAAACGCACGAAACCACAGATATATCTTTTAAAAGATCTGGCAGCGGGAACGCCAAGGGTTTCACAGAGGAGCCCGCGCGGGGGGGGGGGCGCCCCGAAAGGCAGGGCGGCACGGCGCGCTCAGCAGTCCTGCTCCGTTAAACACACGCGAGGAGACTTCACGACGATGCATGTCAGAAATAGAGGAAGTACGTTTAAGAGGGAAAAATCTCCGAATTCGCCGAAATGTAAAGCCATGACACTGCGGCCCCTTTCGTCGCCTGCGGGAGCGGCGGGGACAGCCCGCGGTCCCCCCACGCGTCCGACGGGAACAAAGCCGCCCTGCGGGGCCCGACGGGGCTGACGGAGCCAGGACGCCGCTCCCGCCCAGCACACGCGCGTCCCCGCGGGGCCGAGCGGCTGAGGACCGCAGACCCCGCCACTGACCCCCGAGCCGCCGGGACACTCGGGGACCAGCCCACGCCCCCTTCCGCGCTGCCGGCCGCAGGACCCACACTCGCCGTCTCCCCGCCGCCAGGTCCACGCCGGCCCCGGGCCCGCCCCCGCCGGCCCGCGGTCCGGCTCCGCCGCGGCCGCCAGCCCAAGGGCCGGCGCACCCTCGGCCGCCCCGACCCGGCGACGCGGCCTCTCCACAGTCAACCGCCGCGGCAACGGCCGCCCGCCCGCCCGCCGGCCCGCAGCCCACCTGTTGGTCGCATTCGGGGCACGATTTGGTGGCCATCTTCACTTTCTTGGCTCGACTTGCGGACATGCTCCCCTACTGCCACGGCCGCGGCTACGGCGGCGGCTCGGGCTCCTCCCCCAGCACCTCGGCGGCCCGGCCTCCGCCGCCCGGTTCCGCCGCCCAGACTGAGACGCTGCCGGCTGCGCGCGCGCCGCGTGCGCGAGGCCGCGCGGAGCCTGCGTGAGAGGGGGCGCGGCGCGGCGTGCGCCGGCTCCGTGAGACGTCAGACTGCGCTCCCACCCACCCCACGCCGGCCGTCGAGCGCGTCCGTATTCTCACGAGAGCGGCCGGCCGGGCCGACCCTCCGGCGAGACAATGGCCACGCCTTCTCTTGGTTCAGTTGTCCGCGTGAGGGCGTGGCTCAAGGCAGTGACGGGCGTCAGCGTCGACCAATGAGGGCACAGAATGCTAATGAAGGCGGGGCACGCCTCCACCGGGAGGCAGAATCTCCCAGCCCCCGTGCCGGCGTTTACTTAACTTCAGTAACTGTTAGCAAGTCTAATCATTGAGCAGATGTACACATCTGATGAGTCTACTATATATCAAGCCCTGGAGTCGGTGCCTCGAGATATAAAACTGGTTGTCAAATATTTAAGTGCCAATTCTGCCACACAAATGTGAATACCAGGAAGTGCTGCCCTCAAAACACACGCAGTCCTTAGTGTAGGCCACCTAACGTTCGAATGCAAAGGAGCTGTGTTGTTGATGGGAAGAGTGAGTCGGTGGACTAGAACGTTCTACCAAAGTTCAAAACACACCTAGCGTTTTATCTAGCAGTCCCATCCCTAAGAATTTGAAGCTATTCTCCACCCAAATTCCTTTGTACAAAGAGGTTGCCTTTTGCAACACTGCTTGTCGGAGCAAGATCAAAAACAGCCCAGGTGTGCATCAACTGCCTGGGCAAATTAGGTGTGCACACAACGGAATATCACTCAAAAGGTCCTCAAAAGAATTAGATCTATATGAGGTGATATAATGACACCCAAAATAGTTAGTTGGAAAAATAAGGTACAGAACACCACAGGGATGGGAGAAAGTCTTGTTTTTCATTCCATAGGCTATTTCATTACTTGAATTTTCTACTAGCTCAGCCTAGCATGGCCATTTCCTCGCTCTGACCCGCCAAAAAAAGGGAAAAAGAATTTGTACACGGCTACTGCGGGTGCTGCGTGACCCACTGCTGAGGAATTTAGTGGTCCTAGAAGGCTTTCTAGAAGAGTTGCCCCCAAAGCTGAACCCCTAAGGATGTCAGGTGGAGCTGCCCAATCAAAGGCGAAGACCTGGGAAAGGGGAAGAGGGAAAAAGCTGATGGGGCAGTGCAAGCAAAGGCAGTTTGGTGTCGTAGGGGCACCAAGTACAGGGCAGAGTTAAGGCTGGAGAGGTGGGCCATCTTCAGCTATGCAGGGTCTTTGCTACCCTGGGAAGGAGTCTGGGCTTCATCCTGAGGGCTACACGGGTTTTAAGTGGAAGAGTAACAGAGTTAGATTTGAAGCGTAGAATGCTTGGTCCAGAAAAAAGCCTCAGGTATCAGACCTGGAGCACAGGGAGACAAGGACAGTGAAAGAGAGGGGCAGGATTTAAAAAGAAAGACCACAGGGAGCATTTGAGATCCTGCTCCCTAGCATATGTTGTTTTAGCTCAGATAAACTCATAAAAATATAAAGCCATACTGGCAAAACTTGAGCTATTTTGTTGGTAAGGGACAGTCAGGGACACTTCCAGGGTAACTCTCAAGTTTCTGTCGCAAAGAACTGGAGAAATAGACCTCAATGGTCAGAGATAGTACCTCAATTTTCCCTGGAGAATGGTGTAGGACATGAAGCAGGAAGCAGACCCCGCCATCCAGGCCCTGAGGAATTTTCTGAAGGTTTCTTTTTCTGGAATCCCCCCAGAAGATCATTTGGCTGGGGGGGGGGGGGTATTAACCGGTCTTTAACTCCCGGGGTGTGTGGCAGCATTTAAAATGGTTAATGTGGCACAAACTGACAGTGGCTAATGTCACTCCATTCAGGTCCCCCCACCCCCCAGCCACCTGTAGCTAAGAATGGTCCTGTGGTGTTATCTCTGGCCAGTAAAATATAAACTGAAATCTGCTGGGTGGGATTTCTAGAAAGGTTATAGTTCCTGAAAAAAAACAAACAAATTCACGTAAAAAAAATTTTGTCCTTTGCCTTTCGCACGTTTTCTTTCCACCTGGAGCATGAACACGAGGCGCTGAGGGTACCATCTTAAGACAGTGAGACGATGAGGGGTTGACTAGTTCTGTTGTCACGTAACAAGTTACCGCAAAACTCAGAGGCTCCGAACAGCCAACACTGTCGCAGTGTCTGTGGGTCGGCCCCCAGGTGTGGCTCTGCAGTCTCATCGGAGCGCTCAAGCAGGGGTGCCCACATCTAGGCTGCCTCACTGGGCTGTCGCAGGCCCCAGTCCCACGTCAGCAGGCTCTCCACGAAGCTGCCGGCAGCGTGGCCCATAGCTCCCCTAGGACGATCTGAGAACCAGAGAGAGCACGCAGGGCAGAAGCCACGTGCTTTTCCTGACTTAATCCCCCAAGTGGCATCTCATCACTTCTGCTGAATTCTAGTAGGAGCACGTCACTAAGCGCAGCCCACTCAATGACAGGGAGTTAATTACACAAAGGCAAAAGTGGCAAGGAGCAGGGATCCCTGAGAGCCATGTCAGAGCCCACCCACCCCAGGGCCAAGCATGGAATTATGATCAATCCACTAAGAATGAGCAGAAAGCTACAAAGTCCCTGGGTCCCCAACGGCATGGTAGCATAGGCTACCCCAGTCATGGCCCGCACCCCTGAATTCCTTATGATGTGAAAGGAGGAAAATAGCTCAAAACAACATACAGCCCCTCACCCACCAGGATAACATTAAAAAGACTGTTAACATCAAACATTAATGAACAAAGGTATGAAACGGTGTGATCACTTCGGAAAAATGTCTAGGAAAACTAAATGTACATACAGCCTATGACCCAGGTTCTCCAATCTTAGGTATTTATCCAAGAGGAATGAAAACATACGTCCACTGAAAGACTGTGCAAGATTTGTTAACAGCTTTATTTATAATAGGCCCAAATTGGGGGAAATCACACACAAATGTCTATCACACAGATACACAAATTGTGGTTATGTTCATTTAATGGAACACTAATCAGCTTTTAAAAGGGACAAATTACTGATACAACCAAATGGATGAATCCCAAAAACACGCTCAGCAAAGGAGGCCTTACACAGAAGAGCACATACTGCACAATTTCACTTAATTCAGCCCCAGCACAAAGCTGCACCGGTAAAAAGAAATTAGAGCGGTGTCTGCCTCCCAAGGTGGGGCGGTAAGGGCGAGGGTGAAATGGAAGGGGTGTGAAAGACTCTCTGGGCTGGTGGTGATAGTCTGTGTCTCAACAGGGGTTGTGTTACAGTGTTTGTTACACATGTATCAAAACATATTGAATAATGCACTTGAGATTTCGGTGTTTTACTGAATTTAAATTTCACCTCAACAGGAATCTTAAGCAGATATGCTAAAGTACAGAGAGTAAAGTGTACTAATGCCTGCACATCAAAAAATAAAAATAAAGACTACATGGTAGAAGAGTCAAGCAAGTATATAGTAAAATGTCAGTGGTGCATCCTAGGTGGTTGGCATACAAGTGATCACTGTATAATTCAAGTATTTTGTACGCTTGAAAACTTTTGTGAGTTACAGAAAGTAAAACCTATGTATTTAAGCCACTGTTCACTGGGACTTTAATGATTTGCTGTCAGACACATCCCTCACTCGCAATGATAACGAAGCAAGGGTTCTCTACAAAGGGGACAAAACTGGCCCTTGCATTTATTCATTCACGCATTTACTAGGCACCTACTATGTGCTAGGGCTTGTGCCCTTGATGGGGGGCTTGAGGGGTGAGATGTGGCAGCCTCCATCCCCACTCCTTCACTCTGATGCTCAAACCAAGGTTTCTGTCAAGGAGTCTTTTACAGCTTTTCTTTCTTTCTGGGAAAAGGAGAGTGGTTTCTAAATGTATGCAAAAATATGTCCTGAGAGCCTTGGAGGAGGCCGCTCCTCCCCCGGAACACTCTTTACCGGGTTTCTGCACGACCGACTCCTAGGCAATCTTTTACACACATGTACACACATGCATCACACGTGCTCTTGGGCTACTCCACATCCTTCCAATGAAGAAGCCCCATCCCTCAGATGCAGCCTGGAGAGTTTAGCATCTGAGGCACTTTTCAGCTCCATGTTCTCAGGGTCTGGAAGATTACCAGGTTAAACCACACCGAATTGCCTTTTTGTAGGTCAACATGTAAATGTTACATTGTTGAGAAAAACAACAGATTTATTCAACCAAAATATGCACTATTAGTATTAACTGCTTCCCCCAAATGATAAATTTGCCCAAGTATTAAATAATATATACCATATTTACACAATTCAGTACTGTTAAAATATATTTAAATCCTTCAATTACTGCTTCTCAATTGGAGAATGTTGTTTCTTAGTTACAAACTACAAAAAGGGTGATAATCTGTGAAAAGGCCAGGTGAGAATGACGGCAGAATCTCTGCCCAGTCAGGCTGCCCTCCCCACGGTGGGTTGTGCCGTCTGTGGTGGGGCGTCGTCCCAGGAAAGTGCAGCGATCTTAGCAGTCCATCGCCTTAGCCACTCCCACCTCGTCCCACCCAATGCAGTGATTTTAGAGCGATCTGGACACATGGTTTCCACTTCTTGTCAACGCTGCTGTTAGCGTCACAACAGCAGAAGCAGTCTGGGTCAAAAGCAGTGATGAAACACCCTTTTTGCACACTGCCAACAGTTACCACCAGACCCTCTTTTGGTGGAATGAAAGTTTTAAGACATTTGGAAACTTTATCAGCATCCAACTACTGTCCAGGTCTCCTTCCATTTCATTTTTTGTCACAGCTTATGATGCTCTCATAAGGTCTCCGCTCTTTTAAATCTTAAGGGTCGGGCGTATCTCCAACCACGCAGTATATGATCATCCATCAACTGGTGTTACCCACTTGTCCAATTGTTTCACCTTTCCTATTGCAGCCAGGTGTCGAGAGATTGTTGTAGGAGAAACTCCTAAGTCTGCTGCAAGGCCTCGAATTGCTGTTTTGGGGTTAGCTTCCACTCTGGCTCTCAACTGATCTTCATTCACAACAGACCTGGGTCTCCCTCGAGGCTCATTTTTCAGACTCAGATCCCCAGAACGAAATTTTTCAAACCACCACCGGATAGTCCTTTCACTAACAGAGCCTTCTCCAAAGACAGAAATGATGTTTCTACTTGCCGTGGCTGCACTATGTCCTAGTTTAAATTCGTATAAAAAAAGTATTCGCAAATCTTTCAAAGATATGGTATTGTTCACTTCTGTGGAGAAAACAAACAATAAAAACTCAATCAAATCATCAAAGAAAACTGAAGAGCACAGCACCGTTATGAACAGGAAACCACACAGCCACTTCACCACCCGGGCTGAATCTCAGCTGGTCCAGCACCAGTCTCACCTGCAGCCTGGTGTCCGGGTCACCGCACTCTGCTGCCATCAGTTTCTATCGGGTGGATGTTACTTTTAAGTCTTTTGGTTTTCCAACAGGAACGCAAGTACCGGTAATTTTACAAACAGCTGCCGTAGTAGACGTGCTTTTGAACTCAAATGTGAACTGTGCTTTGAAATCCAGGAACTCGATGCCTACCGATTTTTCAGTACTGCCAAACTGAGATCTCAGATCAATGTGCTGCTTGGAAGGAAACGTTCCCCTAACGGGCCAATAAATACTTGTTTCTTACGTTTTCTGAGAGACTCTGTAGGTCTTCCCTGTCTCACCTGATCTGAGTGACTGCTACCTCACAACCTCTTTTCTCTTCTTTCGCCTGTTTCTCCGCTCTTGGCTTCACACTGAATTTTGGTGCAGATGAATAAAAATGACGTGTTTAGGGATGTGTGAGAACTGTCTGCCTAGGTCTGCCACCCTCTCCACCTGCCCCTGCAGTCGTGTGCTCTAAGTGGCACCGGAGCCCACTGTCGAGCGCGCTGTTTAAAGTACAGCCATAACGCACGCTCCCTAAACCCACCAGAGGTGGCTTTAAAAAACGGCTGAGGAGAGACTCGGCAGAATTCAGTTCTGAACAATGTTTAGATGAATCGTGGGCCGAAGGAGGAAGGGTCCTTCCCCAGCTTCAATCCCTGTCCCTTTTAAGTGCGTGTCCCTCCGCATCAACTTTCCTGCCTTTTTCTTCCCGTCTGCTTCCAAGATGATGAAATACCCTTGCTTAAATTCTAAACTAAGGTATTTCAAATAAATCAGTAATTAATCTTCTATTACAAGAGCAGAACAAATCTGACCTCAACTATAATGTTACCAAAAGACAAAAATATATTACAAATATAAGGTAAATATTAGGAAAGTAACTTTATTTTAGTCCCTAATGGAGTGAAAGCAATCTACCCTGGTGTTCCCAAATGGAGTAGAAATCGGGGAGAAAGGTTTCCCAAAGATTTAGTAGACTTAATTGATGCAAGAAGCCACCTCTTCCACTTCAAGCAAACAGGCTAGTTAAGATACAACCAAAAAACAACATTTGTTTCAATACAGAGCTAAATCCCAAAGTAAAAGAATTTCCCAGATGCATAAAGGCAGGGTGGGGGCTCAAAGCCACTGCGGTGAAATTCACATCTCAAACTACACACAGCCCTAGTCGGATAGCTCAGCTGGTTAGAGTAGCGTCCCCATATGCCAAGGTTGCCGGACGTGGTCAGGGCACAGACAAGTCAACCCATGAACGCGTAAGTGGGCGGAGCAACAAACTGATGTTTCTCTCTCTCCCCGCTTTCCTTCCTTCCTCTCTCTCTAAAATCAACAAATAAAGAATGATTGGATCATATTTGGTAAGTGTGTTTAACCATGTGAGGAACTGGCCAATTGTTTCCAAAGTGGCTGCACAGTTTTGCATCCCTATCAGAGGTGTACAAGAGTCTAAATTTCCCACTTCCTCATCAACACTTATTGTCTCTGTCTTATTACTGCCGTCTCAGTAGGTGTGAGGTGCTGTCTCATGGCTTTAATTTGCACTTCCCTGATGATTAATAATGTTGAACATCCTTTCATGTACTTATTGGCCATTTGTACATCTTCTTCGGCCAAATTCTACTAAATCCTTTGCCCATTGTTTTAATTGGGTTATTTCTCTTTTTATTACAGAAGTATAAAAGTTCTTTATATATTCTAAATACAAATCCCTTATCAAATATGTGCCCTGCAAATAGTTTTCTCAATCTGTGAGCTGGGTTTTTACTTTCCTGATGACATCATTTGTAGCAAAACAAGTTTCAATTTTGAAAGTCAAATTCTCTCATCACTTGTGCTTTTTGGTGTCTATTTAAGACAGCACTGCCTGACCCAAAGTCACGCATACTCAATGCTACCTTTTCCTCTAACATCTTTACTACCTTACTAGCTTGTGCATTTAGACTCATGATCTATTTTCAGTTAATTTTTGTGTATGGTGTGAGACAGGGGCCCAATCTGATTCTTTCACAGGTGAATGTCTAGAATGGTGTCTCAGCACCATCTGTTAGAAAAAGACTCTTCTTTCCCAATTCATTTCCTTGTGATCCTCACTGAAGGTCAGTTAACAACTTTCCTGGCTATTTTTGCATGTTTGTTTTCCCGTAAGAACTTTAAAATCAGTGTTTCTAACTAAAATAACTTGTTAGGAATATACTTACTAAACCTGTATTTGTCAACTTTAATGGGAAAGCTAAAGGCTCAAACAAAATTAAAATCAGCAATTTTCTAAGATAGTCTAAATTAGTGAATTGAACAAAATAACCAGTACTTTAAAAAATTCCATCAATACCAAAACCAAGATTCCTTTCCTTCAAGTTAGTGTTTTCGTATTAAAATTTCTCATTTAAATTTATTGCAAAATTTATCGATATTATGAAGTTAATATTTAAATTGGATCAAGAATAATGTCATTGCCCTGGCTGGTGTGGCTCAGTGGATTGAGCACTGGCCTGCAAACCAAAGGGTCACCAGTTCGATTCCCGGTCAGGGCACGTGCCTGGGTTGTGGGCCAGGTCCCCAGTAGGGGGCCTACAGAGGCAATCACACATTGATGTTTCTCTCTCTTTCTCTCTCCCTTCCTCTCTCTAAAAGACAAATAAATAAAATCCTTTAAAAAATAATAATATCATAAGTTGACTTATTTTATCTAATAAAAGCCAAAGATGTACTTTAATAGACTTTAATATTATAACTTTACCAGCAAAAAAAAAAATTTAACTCACAAAAGTTAATTTTTAATCTATATAATAAAAATCATAAAAGAAGGAAAGGTGGTAAACTTTCAATTACCTGCAAAAGGTGATGATTTCTCTGAGTTTTTTATTTGTAGACATTTTCTGTTAATAAATAAATAACCACAACAACAAGATTTACATGCAACAGGAACCTGGAGGAGGAAAACAAGAGAAAATATACATTACATTTTACCCTTTTTATTAAACTTCTCATTCTGGCTAGCGTGGCTCATGGATTGAGCGCCAGCCTGAGAACCAAAGGTCAACGGTTCGATTCCCGGTCAGGGCACAGGCCTGGGTTGCGGGCCAGGTCCCCAGGAGGGGCGCACGAGAAGCAACCACACGCGGATGTTTCTCTCCCTCTCTTTCTCTCTACCCCCCTCCCTCCTCTCTCTATAGCCATGCTGCTCCCGGCAGACCCAGGAACACGACCTTTCCCGGCCACGGTGGCTCGGCTCCCCCAGCCGGGCCGGGTGTCTTCCCCCCTCCCCGGAGCGGCTGTCCGCAGAGGCGGGGCAGGTGCCACGGGCGCCCTCGGGACCGCCGCTCGGAAGCGGTTTTGCCCCAGTCGGGCGGAGCGTCTGACCGAAGCCCAGACGCCGGCGGCCGGAGGACTTCGGTTCGGAAAGCGGACGCTACCAGCAGACGCGCCGCACTTAGAGCCGGCGCCCGGGAAAGAGGGCTTAGACCGGGACGCAGCGTTCGTCCTGAGCCACCAGAGACGTGGGCCACGTTCGTTACCGGGGCGTGAAAGTTATTAAAATCCACCCTGAGATCACCGATTTTATTTAAGTTTAAAAGGAAAACGCCATGACACTGCGGTCCCTTTCGTCGCCTGCGGGCGCGGCGGGGACAGCCCGCGGTTCCCCCCACGCGTCCGACGGGAACAAAGCCGCCCTGCTGGAGCCCGACGGGACTGTCGGAGCCAGGACGCCGCTCCCGCCGGGACACTCGGGGACCAGCCCACGCCCCCTTCCGCGCCGCCGGCCGCAGGACCCACACTGGCCGTCTCCCCGCCGCCAGGTCCCGCCCCCGCCGCACCCTCGGCCGCCCCGACCCGGCGACGCGGCCTCTCCACAGTCAACCGCCGCGGCAACGGCCGCCCGCCCGCCCGCCGGCCCGCAGCCCACCTGTTGGTCGCATTCGGGGCACGATTTGGTGGCCATCTTCACTTTCTTGGCTCGACTTGCGGACATGCTCCCCTACTGCCACGGCCGCGGCTACGGCGGCGGCTCGGGCTCCTCCCCCCGCACCTCGGCGGCCCGGCCTCCGCCGCCCGGTCCCGCCGCCCAGACTGAAACGCTGCCGGCTGCGCGCGCGCCGCGTGCGCGAGGCCGCGCGGAGCCTGCGTGAGAGGGGGCGCGGCGCGGCGTGCGCCCGCTCCGTGAGACGTCAGACTGCGCTCCCACCCACCCCACGCCGGCCGTCGAGCGCGTCCGTATTCTCACGAGAGCGGCCGGACCGACCCTCCGGCGAGACAATGGCCACGCCTTCTCTCGTTTCTGAGGTCCGCTTGAGGGCGTGGCTCAAGGCAGGGCGGGCGTTGGCGTCGACCAATGAGAACACAGAATGCTGATAGGGCGGCGCACACCTCCACCGGGAGGCAGAATCTCCCAGCCCCCGTGCCGGCGTTTACTTAACTTCAGTAACTGTTAGCAAGTCTAATCGTTGAGCAGATGTACACATCTAATGAGTCTACTATATATCAAGCCCTGGAGTCGGTGCCTCGAGATATAAAACTTCAGTAATTGTTAGCAAGTCTAATCATTGAGCAGACGTAGTAGACACCTAATTAACGGCATGTACCCAGCGTCGGGGGCTGAAAATTCATTCTTTTATTTAATAAATAATTGCCTAAGGCCCACTGTCAAGCAAGTTTGATAATACAGCAGCGTCTGCCCTTCAAAAAACGCCGTCTAGCCATTTAGACCAGTGCTTACTGTCCCGCAATGAATGACCTGTGTTTTTTAACCCATCGGTCACTGATCTTGCTAAATTAAGATAAAAAGTAAATTCCTCTTAAAGTGAAGTGAAAAAACATATACAAATGCAAGTTCATTTTTTTAACACTGACTCATTTTTTAAAAAATATGAAATAAGACCGACATCAAATTACATTTCAATAAACAATAGGAACAAACATAAGAAAGAAAATAATTTAAGAAACTATACACTCTGCTCAGAGGAAAAACGCCAACGGCGTTTATGGCAGACAGTGGCTATTACACTGGTAACTTGTTCTTTTGTGACTAAAACGCAGTTATGAGGGACATTTCTATTCTGCATATTAAATGCCTGTGAGCTCACTTGGAATGGATACAATGTATATAAACATCTAGAGCTTTCACTGTGGCAAATGAGATTGTCCCTTCATTGGTCAGTTGTCTAAACTAGGTTGGATTGATAAACGCATTACTTGTAGAGGAAGATGTATGTCTAAACTATTACTAAGTTCTCACTGTCAATAAAAGACCACCCACACCTATAGAAAAGCTTTACATGAGTTTATTAGAGCCAACTTTTTGAGGACATGCCCAAAAGTAAGATCTCAATGGATTGAGAAAATGTTCCAAAAAATTACAGGCCTTTTTCTTTAAGATTTTATATATTTATTTTGAGAGAGAGAGGAAGGGAGGGAGAAAGGAGAGAAACATCCACGTGTGGTTGTCTCTTGTTCGCCCCCTACTGGGAACATCACTGGCAGCCCAGGCACATGCCCTGACCCCCTGTCCGACTGGCAACCCTTTGGTTGGAAGGCCACTTGTTCAATCCACAGAGCCACACCAGCCAGGGCTGCAAAGTTACAGTTTTGCATTTTGAATCAAAAAAGAAAATGTAAGGAAGGTACATGATATTCACTGGTGGTGCATCAAGGAGGCAGGAGAAAGCCAAGCACGGAAATCTCTAGCACTGAATCAAAAGCAAAATGGAGAAACACGTTTCTTTGATATTGGTGGTACAGGATAGTTAGTAATTCACATTTACAGCACATAGCAATGGTCTGAGGGGAACAAGATGACAACAAGGGGTTCTGTGGTCTACTGCCGGGGTCTTGTGCCCTGGTGCCTATGTTTGTGCCTTCGAGGGGTCTGGAAAAGAAACCTACTGACATGTCAAAGGTGTGTCATCCTAGATGCACGAGAATGAAGGTAAAGATTGACCCTTGCTAAGGAAGCTGTAGGCCTGGGTCGTGACTCCCCATGTGACCTGCCCAGTTAGGAATTTGTGATCAGGCCATCCTGTGGGGTCACCGTCAGTCACTGAGCTTATTGGATGCGCCATGGATAAAGAAGTCTGGGTGATAATGGTGTTTTGTTTTTTTGAAAATCCTTACCCAAGGACATTTTTTCAAGGATTTTAGAGAGAGCAGGAGGGAGAGAGACACAAAGGAACATCAGTGTGAGAAAGAAACATCAATTGGTCGCCTTCTCATATGAGCCCTGACTTGAGATTGAACCCCCATCCTGGCTATGTGTCCTGACTGGGAATCAAACCCATGACCTTTTGGTCTATGGGACGATGCTCCAACCAACGGAGCCACACCAGCCAGGGCTGATGTTCTTCACTATTGTAGTGAGTCAACCAGTCCACTCCACACTCAAGGAGCGGGGGAGTCAAGGTCCACCTCTTGAAGAGAGGTGTATCGAAGAACTTGTGGACATCTTCAGAAACCTCCACACTGGCCGATGGTAGGAGGCCTCAGCTCCTCACCACATGGACCTCTCTCCATAGGACCCTTTGAGTGGCCAGCCTCACGACCCGGCAGCTGGCCTTCCACAGGGCAGGCAATCCAAGAGAAACCAAGAAAGAATTTGCAACGTCTTTTATGAACTAACCTCAGAAGTCCACTCATTCCTGCAGTATCGTACTGGTCACAGAGGTCGGCTTTATTCGGGGTGGGGAGGTACTAAATCGGGGCATGTATCCCGGGAAGCCAGGGTAACTGGGGGTTATGCTGGCCACCACAGGTACCCAAAGGAAGCAACAACTAGTTCTGCCAGGGCACTCTGGGGAGGGCTTCCCAAGGAAAGAACGGGGACAGGTGTCAGAGGAATGCACTTCCCACAGACTTTGCCTCTATTGCTAAGGTTGCTCAGGACCCTTCCTGCGTGTGGCTGCAGTGCCCCCCGTTTCACAAGGAGCAATTAGCCCAGGTGGGAGCTTCTTAAATAACAGGTATTATGTACTTGATGAACCGAGATGGCTATTCAAAGCCACTGTTTGACCTCCCTGTAATTAGGACATGAGCCCCCTCAGGGAGACAGGCCTGAGATGTAGCAGCTCTGCCTCCCCTCTTGTCATGCTGACTTTCAGAGCGCCAAGCCTCTACCAAGAGCCCTCAAGACTTTTATGTTTTTTGGTAGGGGGAGAGCAGTGGGAAGCTCAACAGGTCTTTAAATGAACAAATTTCCCATTTCTCTCAGAAAACTAAAAATAGTTCCTGAGTTCTATAGTAGAGGTCTTTGTTCATTCTTTTTTATTTTTTTTCTCCCAAGGCTTTGGAATCATCAAAAGGAAGAGCTTGCCCTGGCTGGTGTGGCTCAGTGGATTGAGTGCTGGCCTGTGAACCAAAAGGTCTCAGGTTCAATTCCCAGTCAGGGCACATGCCTGGGTTGCGGGCCAGGTCCCCAGTAGGGGGTGTGTGAAAGGCAACCTCACATGGATGTTTCTCTCCCTCTCTTCCTCCCTTTCCCTCTCTTTAAAAATAAATAAATAACATCTTAGGAGAAGAAGAAGACTCTCAGAGCCTTGGAGTGAGCGCAGGGTCCCTGGATGAACATTCACCAGGGCCAGGGTTTGGGTTCCACCCTCCCCGCACCCCAGCAGTGACTCGCCAGTGGACAGTCTCAGTGCCAGGCAGACCTCCTGAGACACGAGCTACCCTCCAACGTTCTACTGGGGGATCAGGCTGAAGCTGACCTCTGCAGGACTTGCCTGAGACACACTGGCTCCAGCTTCCTCCTCTTCTCTGTCCTGCCTCTCCCACTCCAGTTCCCGTCTGCCCCGGAAGTGCTTAAGAAATCTGTTACTTGGACTCTTCCTCTTAGCCCGTGCTTCTCAGGGACCCGACTAGGAACTGGCACCTGGGGCCTCAGCACCTGTCAGATGGCCATCTCCTGAAGAACATCTCCTGCTCCATCAGGCCTGTGGGTAGCAGTGGCTTCCTACTGTCACTGAGGCCAGTGCGCTTCCCTGGGTCCCTCTCTACTGCTTTGCAGGTAGCTCTTTCATTAAACAGTCCCCAGACACCCCCTTGGAGTGTGCGACCTGATTCCTGCCAGAACCCTGAATCATCAGTATCCCCATCACAGGAGTTTTCTGTTTCTACCTTCTATGTAACTCACAGGATCCCAGTGGTTTGGAATGAGACGCAAGTTTAACGCCGGGAAACGGAACACCCTTTGCCCTATCCAGTCAATGTGGCTCTGGGGCTGCAGGTACAACAAACCAAAGGAGGGATGCTATGGAAAGTCTGATTTTGAGGTTCTTCCTGACCTGAAGGCAGAGGCCATGACCTCTTCCCTCAAGCAGCCATCAAAAGGCCTTCCAGCAGGGAGCAGCCAGTAAACAACTTGCAAAAGGTTACACGTGGCACTAGATGGCAGCCGTGATACACTGGCACCCTTGCTCACAGAAGCCATTGCAGTCCCAGTCCACCGTCCCTGGGTTCAGGTTTCATGGTCCAGCAGAACCAGCTCTCCTGCCAGCTCCTCACCCTCAACTCAGGGGCTTCCCACGCCTCCAACAAGGAAGTAGCTTGCCGTCGCCCAGAGCATGCCCACCCCACCCCACCCCACCCCACCTCCCTGCCCTGCCAGGGCCACAGAACATTCCTCTTTGTGCCTCCCTCTCTGGCCAGTCCGTGGTGCCGCTGTTGCTAGACACCCAGGCAGACCCGAGGGTCTGGGTTTCAGGGAAGGAGACTGTAGAGCAGGCACCCAACTTTTCGGCGTCTCTGGGCCGTCCTGGAAAAAGGATAGTTGTCTTGGGCCACACGTTAAATACATAAACACTAATGAAAACTGATGAGCAAGAAAAAGGCACATGCATAATTTCCATGATGTCCGCCACCACAGATAAGCAAAAAAGTCCTCACATCATCACCCTAATTATGCAGCAGCCCTTACAATAATCTTTTCAAATCGTCGAGCAAGTCCCAAATTTGTGATCACTGATGTAGAACATGTACATATCTAAGTAATAAAACTAAGCAATGTTTTCAGTAAATTTACGATTTTGTGTTGGGCTGAGTTCATAGCCCTCCTGGGCCGCATGCGGGCCACGGGCTGGACAGCCCTGCCATGGAGGAGAGAATCCTCGGAGGAATTCCTCCTGGTGCAGGACATATCGGTGTGTTTGGCTGCCCCCCACCCTTGCTGCATGGCTGAACTCCACAATGGCTTTCACTGGTCTCCCCACCGCCTTTGGAGTTAGCAAAGGAGCGATGTGAGTTCACATCATCATACTGATAAAAGCACTTTCGGCTGCAAGCAGCCACAGCCCTGTGGAAATGAGCTGGAGCTGAATAAAAAGGTCGGAGAATGTTTAGTCGCCAGCTTTGGGAGCCATGCATAGCATGTGAATGAGACACAGTTACATCCACGTGGGTTTTCGGCAGGGCTGGAGCCAGGTGCCGGCAGAAAATGATGATGAACATGTTTATCTCCACTCACCTCCTCTCTCCTTTCCTGAGCGCTAAAAGAATTGAGTAAACGCTAGTATCGCACAGAGGGTTGCCTCTGAGAGGTTGCTGTCTCCTTACATCTGTATCCAACAAGCAAATGTATTCTTCATAGTCCTGGGAGTCCTTCTGCAAGACTCCCAGCCTTGACCTGGGTGCAAAGTCACCCCTAGATGGACACACGGGAGGAGGCCTGGGAGAGGACAGGGCCCACGTGGCTGGGTTAAGTGCCTGCTGCTAGAAAGGAGCACAGGTCAGGATGAGAATGAGGGAGGTTTGCTCCCCAAGAAAGATAACCAGGGTCCTGTCACCTGAAGAAGGGACACAGGACAAGCCAAGTCAGCGGCAGTCACTTTCCCTTCCACGCACTTGTTTACAACTCATTCAGCCCAGATCTCCCGCCTCAAAGACTTCCAGCTCTGACTCTCCATCCCCACCTGGGGAGGGGGTTGCAGAGACTGTGCCATGACACTGCTGTCTGTCCCACTCGCTAGACTCAGGCTGGAATGGAGGTTGCTTTCTGAAAACCCCCCTCTGAGCCCTGGCTGGGTAGTTTGGTTGGTTAGAGCATTGTCCTCACATGCCAAGGTTGCAGGTTCAATCCCCGGTAAAGGAAGATACAAGACTCAACCAAGTAATGCATCAATAAGTGGAACAACAAGTTGATGTTTCTCTCTAAAATCAATCAATCAATCAATCAAAACAAAGTAGTCCTGGCTGGTGTGACTCAGTGGATGGAGAGCTAGCCTGAGAACCCAAAGATCACCAGTTCGATTCCTGGTCAGGGCGCATGCATGGGTTGCAGGACAGACCCCCAGTTGTGCATGCACGAGAGAAAACTGATCAATGTATCTCTGGCACATTGACTGTTCCCCTCCCTCTCTTTCTCCTTGCCTTTCCCTCTTCCTAAAAATAAAATCTAAAAAAAAAAAAAAAGATTAATCAAAAGAAAATAATCTACTGGAAAACCCCATTCACCCTGACATGAACCAGCAGCCCTGCCCTGTCCCTTGCTGTGTGCCAGTTCCTAGAACAGGTTGTTGCCCTGACCTGGTTAAGCATGTGCAGCGATTTGCTGTACCTGGGGGCATTCATATACTCGTCCCCACAATGATTTCACCCCTCTGCTCCCCCCATATCATTTTTTGGCCCTTGCCAAGCGGTGTGGGGATCCATTTCATCTTGCACTTGCCCAAGACGTGCCTCGTTTGCAAGCTTCCCTTAATAAACCCTGCCAATCCCTGGCTGGAGCTGCCAGCCTGTTTCTGTCTCTGTCGGCCCTCTGCTTACAGAGGTGGATTTCAGTCTCAGGGCTTACGCCCCTGGGGCTGTGTGTGCCAACACTACCCAGATAAAAGTCCGGTTTGGCCACCTCTCCGCCCTCCCTCTGCAGTCTCCTGACGTCCTGTTCTGCTTCTTCAAAGTCCGGATCCGTTTGAGATTACATGGTAACATGTGTGATCATTAACCCAGTGCATATCTTTCCACCAGGACAGCAATGTTCACCCCGTGCGCCCCAAGAATGTTTAAAACATGTAGGAGCTGACTACTCAGTCTGGGGCACTGGTCTCTTTTCCCGTAGATGATCAAGTAAAAAAATGACAACAGCCAGCACAACAATAGCTGTTTGGTGTGAATGGATCGAAATCATACCTATATTTCTTTGGTCAAATGGGCAAAAATATATTTTTTGTGTGTGCTGCAGAATTTTAGTTAATTGGTTTATGTGTGCCATGAGAAAGGTTGGAAATTGCTGCTCTAGGAGATAATCTTCAGAGACACAAGATTTTGGTGTCCCTGGAACCTTAGGACAGTGACCGGTACATAGGAGGTGCTCAGTAAACCCGTGTTCACTCGTTCCTTTGCCACCGCTTGGTCAGACACGGGGGGTGATGAGTCCAACCCGCAGGGCCCCTGCCTGGCCCTAGTGAGGGAGACAGGCTAGGTCCTGGGACATCAACAGCCACAGTCCAACTGCAAAGCCTTTCCCAAGAACAATGGGCTCCGGGAAGCCTGGGGGAGGAACAGCTGAGTCAGAGGGCCCAGGAAGGTCTCCCTGAGGTCGTGATGCTGGCCATACTTCAAAAGCATGAGGAGGCAGAAGCAAGGTGGAGGAGGGGGTGGAGGGAGAGGCGGCCCTCAGGAACACCCTGGAAAGCGAGGAAGTGGCAGCAGCCTGGTGTATTCTGGGGGGACCTGGTGGCCCCTGTGTCACGGCACCAACCCTCCGGAACAGGGGTCACCACCAAGGAACTAGGTATTTTAGCTAAGCCAATGCCTTTCTTTAAAAGAAAGGAAGAGAAGAAAGGGGGTGGTGTCAAAAGTAGACTTTGGGGACAAAGCAGGAGTGTACAGGGATAGGGAGTAGCTGTCGGATTGTGGGCACTTGGCAGGGCAGCTGTCACACAGTAGGCCCTCAACAAACGTGTGAACGCCTGGGTGAGAGTCACTGCAATCCACAGGTCTTTCTTCAAACAGAGAAGAAAGCCAGCTGGGACCTGGCTCATTGGGAACCCAAGCAGACTCCCAAAGGCCCACACAGGGGAGACAGGGCGGAAGGCATGACTTCAAAGTGGGGAGATTTATGTCACCCTGTCTGTGCAGAATGTGATGTGCCCCGCTCTGCAACTGTTCCTGAGAGAGGGGTGGGGGAGGCCGCGGAGGGATGTCCCTCGGGAATTCAGCACCGGGGGAGGTCTGAAAAGGAGGCCAGGAACACAGGCCTCTCTTGTTTTCCTGGCTTCGGCTAATGACCACATCTGAGACCTGGGGTTCACGGAGGCAGCACTGTCCCTGGGACGGCTTCCATTGCATCCTGCAGGAAGCGCCCCCAGGGCCCTGTTCTCCCCTCTCATCACCCCCTGAGCCCTGGGCCCTGGGCAGCGTGGCTGCGGAGAGGGGAGCTATAAATGGTTCATCTATAAATCAGTGTGTTGCATCACTGGCTGGCAGAGAATCCTGAATCACAGTGTCCAGTTCTAGGACGAGGCTGTGAATCACATCTCCCAATGAATGGGTGGTCCTTCGTGGCGTCCAGCAGTGGTGACCTTCATTCAGCCTGGAGATCCTCAAGGGGAAGTCCCCCACCCCACACACACCTGGAAGCTCTCTCATTCCACATGACAATGGATGAGCTGCTGAGCTGAGGAACTGGGTCACTCCAAGTCACGCTATGTCGCAGCCTGAAGCAAAGGAGCCCTGTATTCAACGTTCTCCTGCGGAGCAGCTCCCCTGGACTCTCCTCGGATTCACATCTTCGAATAGGACAGGGACTGACCCAGATCTTGTCCCACACCAGTCACTGTGTTTTGTCACCTCTACCCAAGTTTACGTCACAGCCACCTTAAGGAAAGGGATGAGGAAGCTGAGGCCCAAAGAGGTTTGGTGATTCGTCCAGGGTCACACAGCCCTTGACTAGTAAAGAGAATGTTACAGCCACGGCCACAGGTCCCTGCATGCGCTGCCTCACGGGAGGTGCACCGTAGAGGCCAGGCTGGGCCATCCCTCGTCACAGCGCCACTCTGCGAACCCAGCCTGACACCTTCCTCCTGCCCTCTTCATTCTAGAGGTTCAGAGGACACCGCTAACCTTGATGAGCCCATCAGCACATCACTGTCCCCTGACCTCAGCAATTGGCCCAGGGCTGGGCCTGTGCCTCAGTCAGAGCCAGTGAGTCACACCGGGGCTCTTCCTAGGGCTTCTGTGACAAAAGAGGTCCTGTGTTCTCTCCTGGTTTTGGTGATGGGAGACCTCTGAGGAGAGTCACAAACAGAGACAGCAGAACCAAGACAGGGACCCGCAGCGCAGGATTCCAGGGTGCCTGCCGGACAGCGTGACCGGCCCCTGGGGGCGGGACAAGGCGCACTGCCATGAGCAGACCAGAGCCCTGAATCCAGGGACCCTGAAATGCCAAATAGCTCCGTGCTGTTGGGTGTCATGCGCCAACATACCCCTTTTTAAAGTCGACATGAGTCGGGTTTTCTACAACTTGAATCATAATGCATCCTAATCAAAAGACAATCTCGATGAGCCTTGTGAAAGTGGGGCCAACACGTCCCTCAGCCAGCAGTGGTGGGTAGAACAGGGGGCTTGCTGATCAAAGCGGAAGACGTGGCCCACAGCCTTGCCATGAAAAAGTGCTGGGAAAGGGCATTTCTAAAATTCTCAACAGTTCTCACCCTGACCGGCGCGGCTCAGTGGGATGGGCATCGCCCTGTAAAGTGAAAGGTCGCAGGTTTGATTCCCCGCCCGTTAGGACACGCCTGGGTTGCGGGTTTGGTCCTCAGTCGGGGCGCATACGAGAGGCAACTGATCGATGTGTCTCTCCCTCTCTTTCTGCCTTCCTTCCTCTCTCTCTAAAAATAAATAAATAGGATCCTTCAAAATCCTCAACAGTTGTCAAGTTGTACACGTTGGTACCTCCCAATGGAGTACAAGAGCCACACGGTTAGTCTGCCGCCAAATGGCTATTAGTGGGTTCACTCTGGCAATGACACTTAACTCTGGTTAATGTGAAAGTGACTTTAAATGCTCTCTCAGCAGGGAAGAGGAACACTGTGGGAAGGGTCAAAGTCATCCAGGCAGCAAAACATCACCAGGAGGACTGGGTGGCCTCAGAGGGCTTTCTCCTGGTCTCCGTGCTAATCTTTCACAAAGGAACGTGTTCGTGCATTATTCCTATAAGTGAAAATTAACTTTAAGATAGTTAGGGGTCCATGAGAAGCCATGTGATAACTGCCTTATCTTGGTGGAGTGTCAGCATCCTTCCCTGGAAGAGCAGCAGGGTCCCTCCACTGAGATGTGTGTAACCCGCTCAAAGTGGGCATCTGTCGTGTGTCGGCTTCTTTGGGAGGGAATTCAGAAACGGGGCAGCTGGCTTCCTGGGAACCGTCTCTCCTGCCCAGGCCGTGGGGACAAGCTCACTGCCTGAACTCTCCCGGCCCTTTTTCCCTCCCCAACAACTCTGGCAAGGCACAGCAGCGGTGTGCCTTCTCAATGCCCCTGAGTACTCCCCTCCCTGTAAAAACAGACAGACAAACCCACACAGAGCAACGAGATGGTAAAACCAGAAACTGTGGACGATGTTTATAACAAGGCCAGATGATAAGACGACTCCCCAAAACTCCCAAACAGGAGAGTGTGACAAGCACCCGGACCACGGCCAGGTCTGAGGGGCAGCCACATTGGTGCAAGAGAAAGCAGAGGGCAGAGTCCGGGCGTCTGACGGGCCGGCCGAGCGGGAGGATGGAGCGGGCTGATTTCAGGGAAGATGTAGAAGGGCCAGGGGTCTCGTCTGCTCCAGCACCGGAGAGAACAGGGTCTCTGACGAGACTGGAAGGGGCTGGAGCCGTCTAGGCACCACAGGCCCAAGGCTCATTGACCACAAACCAAACAGACAGTATTAGGGAGAGGGGACAGGAGGGGAAAAAGAGGGAGAAACATGGATGTGCAAGAGATACATCAATGGGTTGCCTCTCTCAAGCCCCCAACTGGGGACCTGGCCCACAACCCAGGCGTGTGCCCCGACCGGGAATCGAACTGACGACCTTTCCGTTGGAAGGCTGGCGCTCAATCCACTGAGCCACACCAGCCAGGGCTAAACTGGTATTTCAAAACTAGCTAAAAGACATTTCAAAAGATTACAAGACAGCCAAGATTAACATGAATTAGAACTAGGAAAACATGGCAATTAAATGACAAAAACGGCAGAAAAGAACGAGGAACGAATTAAAGTTATTCCAGAAGCGAAACGGAACCAGAGAGAAAACAAGAGTGAACACACACTACAGGTATTTCCTTCTGAGAAGAAAAGGGCTAAAAAGGGTTTAAAACTGAAAAGAAAGAAGAAAGAATAGATTGCTACAACATCGGGTTGTTACACGTGGTCCCCATGGAAACCACAAAGGAAATAGCTACGTAAGGTGCAGCTTGGTGGCCACGGCTCACGACACTGTATCCTTGAGAGTCGCTGCCGACAGAATAAGAACCATGTAAACGAGAAGGGACTCAAACCACGTGGCTACAAAAACACTAACTAGGCACAAAGGACAGCAAAAATGGAGGAAATGAGGGACAAACACACTTCTAAGGCCCACAGAAAACAAGGATGGCAGTAGGAAATAAGGCCTGTCAGAAATTCATTTCCACGTGAACGGATTAAATTCCCCAGCCGGAAGACTCAGCTGGCAGAATGCGAATCTCCTCTGCGTGGAAGAATGGCTTAAGAAACAGGATTGACCCTACGCTGTTGTGATGTCATAAAAAAACCTGTTTGGTCTTTGTCCCC
The DNA here is from genome assembly GCA_007922815.1 of Macrotus californicus. Lineage (NCBI taxonomy): Eukaryota > Metazoa > Chordata > Mammalia > Chiroptera > Phyllostomidae > Macrotus > Macrotus californicus. The sequence continues at coordinate 97,000 of VMDR010000177.1, read as the reverse complement.
AGTTCCTGACACAGAGGTCATAAAGCCCTTGGAATTTCCTGAGTGATAAGCATGTGTCTCATTTCTAACCAGCCCCTTCCAGCCCTATCTGCCTTCGTGCTCACTAGAGCCCACACCCCAAGTCAGGCCGACACTTGACCTTCTTGGTGCCACAACTCTTGGCCCTGCATCCTCCACCGCCCCCTCCAACCTGCCCTCCAGGCAGCAAAACTTTAAACGTAAATATCATCACGTCATTCCCCTACTTTAAGCCTTCCAGAGGCTTCTAAGTTCTTTAGGATGAAGACCAAAATTCTTACCTTCAGCAGCTGGCCTGCGTGTCCTAACCCAGCTCACCTCTGACCCGGCTCCCAGTGCTGTCCCTGCCCTCTCTGTCTGCCTCCACGTCACCAATGGCCTTCTTGGATTGCCTCAGACCGCCAGGCCTTCGCGAGTCCCTGGGAGAAGGCACAGACGGAGTGGGGGTGCAAGACGGGTATTAGTGACCTGTCGTGTAAGAGGAGGTGGGATGGAGCGGGATCTGGCAGGGAGAGGAAAACTGAGGTGCAGGCCTGCCAGAGACTGGCCCACCTTCTGGGAAACCCCGGGCTAGATATTGCCCTACGGGTGTTCCGAGCCTTGCTCAGCCACTGAGCACAGAGTCCGTCACAGAGATGACGACCTCAGGCAAGGTGGCTGCGTGCAGGTGAGGCCACGCCGATGGCACTGGCAGGTGGCGGCCGGCTGGCTGGCGGTGGAGTGCACCACCTCAGCTGGAGGCAAGTTCCCCTTGACAGGTGAGGGGCACACGTTCCCCGATGGCACCACTGTCCCATATCACCCTGCCAGGCCTCGGGGCAGCTCGTGGGCCACTTCCTAAGGGACACCTCCGCTCAGACCTCTGGGTCCTAATCTGCCAAAAAACTCCATCCTTTTTCTCCCGGTGGGTATCGGTTTGTAATTACTCATTTGCACATGTGATCATGTAATGAATCGTGTTGTCCCTAAGAAACCGAACGTTCTGTTTGGGGACTGTTTGCGTGACTCACTGCAGGCCCAGAGCTTAGCCCAGTGAAAACTGGTGAAGGACCACAGACCGGCCGCCCTGTCTCATGACCCAGGACCCTCCCAAGCATCTGCAGCGTCAGCAGCTTGTGCAGGTGAAGGTCTCTTTCAGCTCACAGGGAGGGAGTTCCTGATCGCTTTGGTGAGGTGTCATCTTTACTACCTAGGAGCCTCCTCCTGCCCCACCCCTCCCTGTTCTAAAGGGCAAAAAAGGGACAAAGGCCACTCTATTACCACCACGAATCACCACAGCTACCACCCAAAAGCCCTTTAAGGGCTCAGTGCATGACAAGGAGCAACACAAACTTTGAAACCCAGGGGGCGACGCAAGCCGGGTCCCTGTGTGTGGGGGCTGCAGCCCTGGGCTGGGGAGCACGGTGCCCGCTCTCCACTTGACTGCGCTGCCCGAACGCATCGTGGGCCCTCTCAGAGCTCATCTGTCAAACTGGGAAAATGCCTGCCTTGTCTTCCTCACTGATGGCTGTCAGGTGCCATGCCAGCGAGAGGCAAGGAAGGAAGTGTTTTGCAAACTGCAAGGTGTTTCACAAGAAAGCAAGGGAGCTTTCTCCTGCAATTGTGGCAGGTTGGCAAAGGACCTGATTGGGACACTAACTTGTTTTCTCCGGGGATGACGTGGGAGCCCCTGTAGACGGGCTGGGTGTGGGGCACTGTTTCTCCCACTTGTGCAAATAAGCGTGTGCTTGCCTGTCGAAGCCCGCCCTGCCTCCCAGCTCCCACGTCCTTTCTGATGGGGTGGGGGTGGGGGAGCAGCAGGAAGTGCACTGACCTTCGGGTGAAGAGTGAGGGACTGCTCTTCCGTCATCTGCAGGTCAAGGTTAAGTGTGTTTTGGAGGGGAAGGTGGAACGGGTGAGAACAGGACATTGAAGGCAGTAAAGTCCTTAGAAAAGCTAAGCTCCCTGGAGGTCGAGTCACCTGACCATTGAGGCAGAGGCTGGGCAGGACCTGGTGGCTGGGAAGGGGCCTTCAAGGTCACTTCCGCAATCCCACTGCTTCTCTTGCTCTGCCCTGGGTGAGCCAGGAAGCCTTTGCTTGTAGAGACTTTTGCCAAAAACAAGAGCTACCCTGTGCTAAGCATTCATTCTTCAGCAAACACTGACTGAGGGGCTACCATGTGGTGGAAACCCGTGGAGGTGCCCGGAATGCCACTGACAAGAAACAAGCTACCCATGCCTCCCGGGAGCTTCCATGGAGGTAGACCATAACCCAGTAAAAAGTATCTGAACGAGATCATCTCAGGGGTTTGGAAGGAAATAAGAAGAGGTCACGGAGGTGGGGGAAAGCCTCGATGGAGTGGGTCCGGAGAAGCCTGAGCGCGTGCTAGGACAGGTGCTGGGCCTCCTATCCTCACAGCTGCCCTTACAGGTGTGGGCACATCTCCCTTATGCCAACAAGGAACCCCACGTTCAGAAGGCATAAGAGTGGCGGCCAGGTCCCAGACTCCTAGCGACCGCTTCCTATCAGGCCCTGCTGAGCTGCCGCCGCCACCTGGATGACGAAACTCTGGTGGAGGACTGCACCATCTCTCAGCCCGCGTCCCTGCAGGTGCGGGGGGCCGTGGAGAAACGCGCCTCCAGGGAGAAGCTGCAAAGAGCTCTGAATTCGCACAAGGCTAAACCCACAGCCTCTGCCCGGCCCCCACCCGGCCCCCGCGGGGCTGAACCAGAGCCCCGCTCCCGCCTCTACTGGGACAAAGCCGGCTCAGCCCCTCGCAGAGCCCGACTCTGGTTCCCGCCTCCGGCCCGGCCCCCGATCAGACCAGCGCGGGGCACTATGGGATTTGTAGTTCAGCCAGCCCCCGCACTTGCTCTAGAAACGCACTGGAGAACTACAAAACCCAGGGGCCAGAGGGCAGCCCGGGGCGGACTCGCCAGCAGTGGGTGTGCGAGCGCAGGGGACCCCGCGGTGCTGGCGCTGGGCGCTGTGCTGCGGGTGCGGGCGCTGGAGCCGGAGAGGCGCTCCTGGCGTGCGCGCTAGCCGGACCCGCGGGAGGTGGCCAGGCGGCGACAGGCACGTTGCATGCAAGCATTGGGCACAGCTTCTGCCATACCCGATTGTGCAGCGCTTTGGCTCCGCAGTGGCGTGGTGGAGGGTCCGACCGCGGCACCCTGCTGCCGAACCAGGCTGGCACCCATCGCTTCAGGAGCCCTTGGCTGAGCTTGGGGGCAGGCGGACGGGTGCCCACCTTAGACTGTGCGCGACGTGTTTTTCTCTTTTTTTTATGCTAAGGTTTCTCAGGGCGGGTGCGCGATGCAGCGAGCGGCGGCATTGGTTCGGCGGGGCTGCTGCCCCCGGACCCCGGGTCCCTGGGGCCGTTGTCGGAGCAGCGCGGCCGCGGAGGCCCCGGCCGTGCTCAAAGTGAGGCCCGAGCGGAGCCGGCGCGAGCGCATCTTGACGCTCGAGTCCATGAACCCGCAGGTGAAGGCGGTGGAGTATGCGGTGCGGGGACCCATCGTGCTCAAGGCCGGAGAGATCGAGCTGGAGCTGCAGCGGGTGAGTGAGGGCGCCCGGGCCGCGGGGCTGGGGGGCGCCGATGGCGAGGGACTTCCTCCCAGCCCGCGCGGCTCCTGCAGTCGGCCAGGCTTGAGTTGAACAACACAATGCCTTCCCCCCTGCCCCTTTACCCACCAGTGCCCGGCGCTCGGCGCAGAGTGAGACCCTCCGATGCAGTTCACTTGTTGGGCGGCGGCAGTGCCTGGCCCCTGCATGTTCGGGGGGCATTGCATGTCAGGTGGCCGTCTTCCCCGCTTGGAACCCCGAGTCCTGGGGGACGCGGGTGGAGGGAGGGCAGAGAAACAGCAAGGAGCAGTGAAGAGATCAGCAGAATTTCAGAGCGTGAATAAGTCCTTTGAATAAAGTAACATGGAGGGGCGGAGGAGGAGGGGGCTGGGTGGTAGTGGCAGGTAGGTGATCACAAGGGAGGAGGGGAGGGCTCCTGCCCCAAACTTTTTCTCTCCCTGTCCGAGACCTTTTGGGTCATTCTACCAGTAATGAGTCCGTGACAGAGCAGGGCCAGGAGGGCCTAGTTCCTTATTTTAGGCTCCCTCTGGAACCTTAATCCACGGCCACATTTTGTTCTGTCTGAGCACATAGCCACCCCTCTGTGAGGAGTCCTCAGTCGGAGACTTGGGCCTTTGGACCTTGGTAGGGACTTTCTTGGTCTCGGTGGACAGCTGGCTGGGATCTTGGCTTGAGTTCATAGCTGTGCGTAAAGGGACCACACACCCAGGAGTGATTTCTGCCTCCGAGCAGCCAGGGTGGCTGGCGTGGGTGTCACAGGGGTCCCTGTGGGACTTCTAACCTGGGTGAACTTTGCAGGTGACTCAAGAGGGGAATGTGAAAAGCTGAGCATGCCCGGGGTTGGTAGGAGCTGATGGAGCCGTAGGGCGGCGGAGCAACCCTGCTCAAGATAGATCTGGCTCAGAACGCGGGTGGGGGAGGGCCCTGGGTCTTGCTCTCAGTGGCACCAGAACTGGACCTTCCGGTGAGGTGGTCACTTAGTGTCCCAGAATGCGTGGCAGGAAGCCCTGATGGGGACATGACACTTGGTCCCCCTTCCGATGGGGACTTTGAGGGTTCGATGAGCTCCTAGACTGTTGACATCTCCTCGGAACACCCAGTTCTGCTGACTCCACACGCTGAGCTGGACAGGCAGGTCAGGGTCCGTGTCTCCCTCGGACTCCTTGTGGGGCTAAGTTTAAAGCTTGGCGCCTGTGGCTGGCTCGGTTTCTTTCCTTCCCTGGCCAGGAGGGGGCCAGGCGGGGAGCACAGGCGCTTGCTGCCCTACTCCTGGTAGATAGCTGGCAGGCTGGGGCTGGCTCCAGGGGAGACAGCCATCTCCCTGTTAAGACAAAGCTGGGGTGATTTCTCGGGTGCCAGAGCTGGCTGGGGTTCAGGGGCTCTCTCCACCTTTTGCTAAGTAGCAACATGGGTGTGGGCTCGGTGCAGCATCAGGTCAGGAGCAGATGCACCTTTACCTTTAGGGAACAGATAGCTCTCTTCTCCCTCTAGTCCTTTAAGGATTGGTGGGCTTTTTTATTTTCATTCTTTATTTAAAAATTAAAGAAAATTATTTTAGAGAGAAGAGAAGGGAGGGAGGAAGAGAGGGAGAGAAACATCGATCGGCTGCTTTCCCTAGGCACCCCATCTGGGGATTGGGCCCACAACCCCGGCGCGTGCCCTGACCGGGAATTGAACCAGCGATGTGTGCTGGGCTGGGGACTTTAAGATGCCACGTTTGGGTATGAAAGTGTGAAATCCAGGAAGGATTTCTAGCAGGGCATGGCTCGGTGATGGCAGGTAAACAAGTTTTTTGATCACTTGAGCCGGAAACACCCTCTGGTTTCTGGGACAGAGGCTCACACCCCACGTCCTGCTGCTGAGTGAGCTGAGACAAGCTTTCTGTGAGCCTGCCTCGTCTGGCGCTCTCCCTCAAGCTTGTCCCTTCTCATTGGCTCTTTCCCTGTGTGGGGTCCCTGTTGCCTGGCAGTGAGGCGCTAGGCCCTGGGGAGGGAGGCCTGGCCACGCCAGTACAGTCTCCCCGAACCTCCCATTCCGGGGACAGTTGCTCCTCTGTGCTGGCTTCACCGGTGCCCTTCTGAGGAGTTGTTGGATTTTCCTGGTCCTTTTTTTTTCCCTTGGCTCCGCCTGGCTTTGGGTTTTCTCTCCCTGTTGGTAACCGTAGTGATCAAAACTGAACTGCTGTTGTACGGGTTCGATTTGGTTCTAGACCGGATGGGCGAGTATTCATAGGGAATAGGGTGGCTTGGAGGGAATCTCCCGTCCTCGTCTATAAGAGGAGAGCGGTGGCCCGGGGAACCAAGGTGGCTCCTGGTGGCACCGCACCTTTATACTGCACAGAGCCACCAGGTGCTCTGCAAACACGGGGGCCGATTGGCTGGACACATAGCTCTGGGTGGCTTACCTGGGGAGTCCTGTCCTTCTGGCACCTGTGATAGGGGTGAAGAAGGCTCGGGAGGGCTGGAGGGGGTGGTGGTCAGGGCATGAGAGGTACCGGCCTCCTCCAGCGGTCTGCGGCTCAGGAGGCCCTGCTTGGCCCTGACGGCAGCTCCGAGAGGAAGAGCCCCTCCGCTTCTCAGATCCCCTTGCTCCCTGAAAAAGGCGCTGTGATTCAGAGTTTGAGAAGACCTGTCAGTCCGCCTACTTCTTCCCTTGCTCTCCCCGGGGAGGCGGGGAGTTGGCCCAAGAGGAACGCTGTGCTTCAATTTGTAAAGAACACGCTTTGCTTCTGTTTGTAAAGAACACGAAGTTGAGGCAGGACATCCCTAGCTGGAGGGACGAGCTGCTCACTGCAGCTGGTGTCGTGTGTGTGACCCACTGGCCACAGAAGTGCCTACTGCAAGTGAAGACCCAAGATGGGAAACCCTGGGTGGGCGGGGCACAGGAGGTGAAATCTCATTGGCCGTTTTCTGTGGAGTTCAGATGTGACTGTACAGTGAAGACCTTCATGGTGCCCTCGGGCCTGTGAGAAGGGCCGTGACAGCTCTCCTGTCCTTCTTCCCCTCCAACATTCCTTTAGAATCGTCGTCCCCAGAGCCTGCAGCCTCCTTCCCGACCCCCTACTAGAGCCCAGTGGTGGGAAGGGAGCCCGCTGGGTAGGAATGCGTGTCAGTGCCCCACAGGGAGGCAGCCCTGGGCAGGCTGTGTGCGGGTGGACCTGACAGGCGGGCTGGAGGATGCGGGCAGGGGGCAAGTGCGCTTGCTACGTGCTGACTGGGCAGGCCCCTGGGGGCGAGGCTGAGGCCTGGATGAGTCAGTGAGGGCGGGAGTCTGCCCGAGACAGTCTCCTCTGTATGGGGGCCCTTGGCGGGGCTGTCTGGTCCCCTGTCATTCAAGAGCCCCCCAGCTCACCCATCATGGCACCAAGACCCAAGCAAGGCATGCTCAGCGTCCCGGGCTCCCTGTCGGCAGGCCCCGAATTGGCTGAGCAGCACAGCGGACGGCACTGGACAGGAACCTCTGGGCCCTGTGCCAGGCATTGTCCTCTCCCAGCAGTGGGCTGGCTGAGGGCCGACAGCTGTGTGCTGGTCCCTGGCCTTCGCTGTGACAGACACACTCCCTGCTAAGGACGGACTGGGCCCACGCCACGGCAATCACCTGCACTCAGCTGGGCAGGCCTGGGGGCCATGGCGATTCAGCTGTGCTGACAGAGGGTCCATGTCAGCAGCCCAGGCCAGGGCCAAGGGGTGTGTCAGGCCCGCCCCTTTGCACAGTGGCCCCAGTCAGGCCTCTCTGTCCCCAGCCTTCTTGGCTCCTGCCCATGGGATGAACTCTGAGTCACATGCCCTGCAGCCCGTCTCCAGGGGACCTGCTCTCACCCGTGGCCTAGTCCGGAGAAGTGGGCAGCATCACCCCGGCCTTGGCCTTCAGGACGCTCTGGCTGCTTCTCCCTGCCCACTCCCCCGCCCTGGGACATCTTTGCAAAGTGGCCGGCCCTGAAGAACTTGGCAGAAGGACACGAGGGGATTAAAAGGCCTCTTTCCTACACAGAAACATAGCTTTTGGAGACTTATCAGGCCCTGTTTGTGAAGGTCCAGGGCCATTTCTGGGGCGCCCTCCTCAGCCCTGCCACGCCTCCTCCAGAAGCAGCTGGGGAATTTCTACGAGGGAGGGGCTTAGGGGTGGACACCAGATCAGGAACACCTGATTGGCCGCTGCTTTTATCCCTTAAGCCCACTGGTTTGTATTTAAGGTGTATATTACTGATTTAAAAAGGGAAAGTTTTCTAAAGTTGCTTTTACTCCCACATTGTGAGAAATGGAGGAAAAGGCTAGTGTTAAAATGACAGAATTCTATATTTAAAATTCGTACTTAGGGTGCCTTTGGGGAAAGGGCAGCAGAGAGGGGAAGGTGGCCGGGAACCCTGCCTCCCCGCACCCCTTGATGTTGCCGCCCCCTCCGCCCTGACCTCCAGGCCTGGCCCCCCCGCCCCATGCAGCTCTGTAAGATGATGTCAGGGCTCTGCCGGGCGGTTTGCATACTGTTCGTCTCAGGTCAGCTTCCCAGCTGTGCCGGAGGCCCTTGAACCTGTTGATTCTAACTCTTTCAGTGGTTCCTTCTGGACCCATCAGGGAGCAGGGTGGCATACCCGCGTTTCCTGATGCCCGAAGCCCTCCCATCTGGACCCAGGTGTCCTTGTCACCTACCAGTGATGTCGTCACCAAGGGCTCTCTGGGATCTCTTCTCTGTGCTCAGGCGGTAGTCTCGGTTTGGCCCTTCAGCTAGTCTTTCCTGCCCTGATGCTAAAAAGAGGGAAAAAAAAGTGAAAACCCACCCTCGTTCTTCATTCTGCAAAGACAAGGTTGCAGGGGCAGGAGGGGCCCGAGAGGCCCTGCTGATGGGTGTTTTCTGGGAGAGGGTGTCCGAAGTGCCTGGCCATTTACCCAGGCAAGCGGAGGCTGTGGGGACCTCTCCTGCTGACCTTGGCCTCCCTCCACCATGTGTGCCCTGGGACCCTTGGTTCAATGTTGCTCCGAGGCCGCCCTGGGCTGTGGACCTGAAGCGGCTTCGGGTGCTCTGGCCGCCCAGAAAAGTTCTCCCAGCCTTTCGGAAAGCAGGAGACGGCAGCGTGGTGGTTAGGAAGGCTGCTCTTGGGTCTGGCTTTGAAGCCCAGTGCTTGTGTTTATCTTTTATGTGGCCTCAGGCAAGTTTCTAGACCCGTGGCAGCCTCGATTACCTCATCTGTAAAACGGGATTAACACTAATTCCTCCCCATGGGGTGGTGGTAAAGGTTAAGTGGGAACGGGCTTGGCACCATGCCCCGCACCTGGTGAGGCTCAAAATAGGGCTGCTTGTTAACATCCTGCGGGAGCCTTGCGTGGCCTCCAGAACCCATGGTCCGAGTGTCTGAAGTAACCAGCTGTCGTCTTCTCTCTGCTCAGGGTATCAAAAAACCGTTCACTGAGGTCATCCGTGCCAACATTGGGGACGCCCAGGCCATGGGCCAGCAGCCAATCACCTTCCTCCGACAGGTGAGCTGGCCCCTGGAAGGCAGCAGGCACCAGAGTCCCTCAGGGAGGCGCCTCTGAAGTGGCAGTCCCTCCAGACCTGATGTCCCAGGTTCTCCCCCTTGGCTGCCTAGCCCTGGCCCTGCCCAGGAGGCCCCAGTTCTTGTGGCCATCGGTGTTCGAGCCACTGGCCTATGTGACAGAGTCAGGCTAGGGGCCTGGCAGCAGCTCTCTTCTGTCCCCAGCTCCTCTTGTGACAGCCTACCCCAAGCCCAGGTCACCCTGCCCTCCCTCCCGCCTCTCCTGTCTCCCCTTCTGCAGCAGGGAGCCCAGGACCCCCTCCTCACCCAACCCTTAGTGCCCCCAAGCTTCAGGGTTGTCACTTTCCCACCACAACCTGCCCAGTGCCCCTCCCCCCTCCCGGTCCTCCAGGGTGGGGAGTGCTGGGAGCCCAGCCCGCACCTCTGCACCCCCAGGTGATGGCACTCTGCACCTACCCAAACCTGCTGGACAGCCCCAGCTTCCCAGAAGATGCTAAGAAGCGAGCCCGGCGGATCCTCCAGGCCTGTGGCGGCAACAGCCTGGGTGAGGCCCCGACCTGCCGGGCCCCGGAGGACAGGAGCGAACGAGTGTTACCGGGGCCTTGGCCGGCCGAGGGTTGTGCGTGGGAGGGTGTGTGGGGGGTGCTGGCGTGCAGAGCAGCATTCCTCTTCCTGCCTGGCTGCCAGCCTCCTCGGGGCTGAGCCGATGGGGTAAATGCCATCTTTTGGAGGATGGGGACACACACAGTAGGTGTAGCTCCTAGCTCAGCTGGAATGGGTTTTGCCCGTGAGAGCTGGCTGGGGCACAGCCCTCTGTCAGCAGAAGGGTTAAGCAGCATCCAGCCTCAGTGACGATGGTGGCTCTCTCCAGCGTTCTCTTCCCTTCACTCTGCGGGCCTCGCTTGTCCCCGCGTGGCCTGGCAGTCCATTGTCGGGAGAGGGCAGCGCTGCCACCTGCCTCTGCCCCCCTTTGGGCGGCTTCCGCGGTTCCGACCCTGCCGCCCACCCTCTCACTTCGCTGTGTCCCCGTGCCGCAGCCTGTGGTCCCCTTTGTTGGGAGCCCAGCCCTGGGCAGCGCCTGCCTCCCCGGAGTTGGCTTGGCCCCTGCAGATGTGACAATGGCCTTTTCTCTCTGTCGCATGCCGAGATGGGCTTCCAGCCTGTGGACCTCGGCTCTTTGTTCTCATTTCCCAGCCGTCTGCTTTCCTGTTTATTTTTGCCCCATCCCTTTGCCTGGCACTTACACAAGGGACCCGGCGTCCCCCGCCCAGTGGAAAGCAGTTGCCTTTAGAGCTGTTTTGGGACCTGTGCCTGGATGTTCCAGAAGGCAGGACAGGGGTTCTTGTGGCGCGCTCAGCAGGGGAAAAGCCACCCTTGGCCTCTCTGTCATCCACCTGCCTGTCCCCTCCCACTTTTGCTCTGTCCCTTTATCAAGAGTCCTGGGGTTACCTTCCTGGCTGTGGCTGCCTGACTGCCCCGTTGTCCCTCTTGGGTGTGGGGCGGGCCCTCGGGGGGGGAGGTGCCCTCGCTGAGATGCGCAGAAGAATCGGTGACAGTGGGAAGTGGCTGGGCTTCGTCTGTGTACAGTGAAGTCACTGGGGAAGTGAAAGGCCAGTTGTGGGTAGGGCCCTGTCTTTGGGCCGGACTCCCTGGCAGAGACTGCAGGCTGGCTCTGGGGGATCTGCGTGGTTTGGACCGGAACAGGAAGGCAAAGGCTGGAGGGCCTGGCCTGCAGAGCAGCCGCTGGCTGGCGGGCGAGGGCCGGGGCTCAGGGAGGCGGCTCACCTCACTGCCAACGCCCCACCCAGAGCGGGCACCTCCGCGCTGACCTCCAGCGTCGGAAACTGGCTCTGCCTGCTTCTGCACTTTGTATAACTGGTGGTCTGGATTTTCATCCTAAGTGCATCTGAGGGCAGTGTTGACAAAGGGTGACAGTAGAGGGTCGTGCCCAGCAGCCCCGGGGACTGCTTGGTTTTGCTCAGGGTGGCGGACTCCTGGGGCAGGCAGGTGGTGCCATTTTGGGTTGACCCGTTGTCCAGTTCGGGGACCACATGGAGGCACCGGGGATAAAACACAGCAGTCCCAGCTGTCACGACTTGTCCTGTCAAGAACGCACATACATCCCAGCAGGGCAGGTGACCCGGGGGTGGGAGCTGAGGCTTAGACTGTGCTGGACCTAGTTGGTGGTCAGTGAATATTGGGTGAAAAGTGAGTGGATGGCTGGGTGGGTGAGTGAACAGATGGGTGGGTGGGTGGGGGAACAGATGGGTGGGTGGGCGGATAAGTGGGTGGGTGGGCGGGGGAACAGATGGGTGGGTGAGAGGACGGGTGGATGATGAAGCCCAGGTGGGTGGCCGAGCAGTTTGCCACAATTCCAGAGCTTAGAGTAGGGGGAGTCGGGTCCCACCGAGACCACCCGCCCTGTTAATTCCATGCACGATCCCAGCGACACCCTGCCTCTGGTCACTGTCGTGCACGCTGTCCTGCAGGGTCTTACAGCGCCAGCCAAGGCGTTAACTGCATCCGTGAGGACGTGGCCGCCTACATCGCCCGGAGAGATGGCGGCGTCCCCGCAGACCCCGACAACATCTACCTGACCACGGGAGCCAGCGACGGCATCACTGTACGTGTGAGGGCGGCCCGCTGTTGTCCGCTGCTCGCTCGCACGGGGGACAGGCAGCCTTGCACGTTAGGGCCAAGCCTGGCAGCCCGCTGCGGGGTACCGGCCTAGGAGGCGGGGGTCCCCTCATCTCTAATATCCTCCTTCCCCTGCCCTTGCCTCGTTCCGTCTTTGTCAGTCTGGACGTTTCTGCAGCCTCGGGTTCCCGCAGAGCGCACACTGCAGGTCCAGCTAGAGAGGTGCACGGGGCCCTTGGGGGCGCCTGCCCTGTCCCTCCTTTGGGCGACACTGACCTCTCTCCCCCTCAGCACGTCCATCCGGGGGCCTCCTCTGCCAGGAGCCATGCTGGGAACTTCAAAGCATTTTATTTAGCTTGTTCCTCACAGCAGACCTTTTACAGATGAGAACAGGCAGACCCAGGGAAGCTAAGCAACTCCCGTGGAGCTGTGGGCAGCAGGGGGAGCTGGGGAGAAGCAGGGGCGGGGTGCGGCGGGGCCCATATGAGGTGGGACTTCTCCATTGCAGACGATCCTGAAGATCCTGGTTTCTGGGGACGGCAAGTCCCGGACGGGGGTGATGATCCCCATCCCGCAGTACCCTCTCTACTCGGCCGTCATCTCGGAGCTCGACGCCGTCCAGGTGAACTACTACCTGGACGAGGAGAACTGCTGGGCCCTGAATGTTGAAGAGCTCCGGCGGGCCTTGCGGGAGGCCAAAGACCACTGTGACCCCAAGGTGCTGTGTATCATCAACCCCGGGAACCCTACAGGTCTGTGCTTCCCTTCCTCGCTTGTGTGAGGGGTAGGTAGGGGCGGCGGGGGCTTGGGGCTGGTGTACCGCGCCCCTGGGCACTAGGGAGTTAAGAAACGACCTGAAAGTCTTCTTGGCTCCGGGTTTCCCAGTGCATTTCCAGACTCGCTCACATAAAGCCCCTCGCGTCTGCCAGCTGAGGGGGTGAGCCAGGGCCGGTGCTGCTGCTCCCTGTTCTCGCCTCTGCGGTCTCCCCTGGGGACTCCTCGCACACAAGCGTCCCCATTCATCCCGGGCCTCCTGCTTGTTTTTCTGAACCAGTTTCCAGAGCGCCGGTGTGTGCGTTTTTTGTGTGTCTTAGACACAGCCTTGCCGAGGACCTGCAGGCCTGAGAAAGGAAATGCCGTGTTTAAAGCAAACAAACAAAAAACCTGTTCCCAGAAGCTGAAAATCACTCCTAATTTTGCATATTTTTCTTAAAAAAAAAAAAAAAAGCGCAGTCCTGCCTGTTCTGGCCTTTCTGGGCTGTGGGCTGCAGAGTCCCCGACGCTGTGTGGATGCTGTCTGGACACCAAGGACAAGGGCTCCTCTCTCTTTTGTCGAGATGAACTGGGTCAGGGCCAAAGGCGCGTTGCAGTTGATTGTGGAATCTGCTTGTTGGGAACATCGAATGTGCCCCCCATCCGCTGGGAGTGCCACTTGAATTCCGGAGCAGAGACAATGGGCAGCTGGCCGTCACGGGTTCATTTGCACCAGCTCCTGGGCCAGGGGGTGAAGATCCTGACCAGGTGGCTGGTGGAAAATGACAGAGAGCCAGCCTCTGCCTCCTGGCTGTACATTAGAATCACAAAGGGAGCTTTTTAAAAAGGCCGCACCCTAGACTCTCTGGGGAGGGGGCGCAGGCAGCTGTGTCAGACTTGAGCTTGAAAAGAGACAAGCCCCTGGACCGCCCCCGCTCCAGATACTCTGATGTGATTGGCCGGGGTGGGCTGGAGAATTTGCATTTCGCACCAGCTCCCGGCAGAGGCTGCTGGGCCCCCACCCACTGGTGCATTAGCAGGTCCTACATCTTAGGAAATTCTCTGCGTGCCCAGTTTATGATAGAGGGGCAGAAACTTCCGGGGCAGGTGTTTACATCGGTCTTCGCCTGGCTGTCTGGGAGGAAATAACTGTTTCTCCTTAAACTGTTTTAGGTGGAGGGGCTGTAGGTTTTATAAAGAGTAACTTTATGAGCGGGCAGGGGCTTGTTTGCTCTGTGGCGTCTGAATGAGTGGAAATCGGTCAACTATTGGAAGAAGCCGGCCCGGAGCACCCAGGGCGGCCACCCGCCCCTAGAATCCTAGGACCCTGGGCTGGCTTCACAGGAAGCCTGCCTGGCACTTGTTTGGCAGGACACAAGTTGGTCTCTCTGTAAAGAAATTGCTTTATTGCTTAGATAGTTCAAGGCCGAAGTACAAGCTGAGTCACACCACATGCTTGTAAGATGCAGCTACATAGTTTTTCGGACATATTCTTGCATAGACAAGAACATAGGCATTTTTATTTGTAACAAAAAGGTAACGCACTCAGTAACACACTGCTGCGCATCAGCTATATCTGTATATGTGAATAATATGTGCACACGTATGTACACTGCATGCAGCAGGCACAGCCAGCAGGGAGCACCTGCGTCGTCCCGGGTGAGGGTCTGACTGAGGGAAAACGTGAACAGCGTTACAACCCACAGTCTGGCTTTGTTGTGTGTTTCAGGCCAGGTGCAGAGCAGAAAGTGCATAGAAGAGGTGATCCACTTTGCATGGGAAGAGAAGCTCTTTCTCCTGGCTGACGAGGTAAGGGCCGCCACTGCCAGCTGTCCCCAGAGCGGCCAGGGTGCGAACCGGGGCCAATCACTCCCCAGGTGTTGGAGGAGAGGGCCTGCCCAAGGGTGAGGCTGTGACCTAAAGCGTCTCCACTTGGTGTGTGGACTCAGTTACACATTTCAGAAATCTAACCCAAACCACTTCAACTTTAAAATAAAGAAAAAGACAGGCTTACAGGTGTGGGCCTGGTTCCCGGACTCAAACCACATCTCAGACCGGATTCTCTCGTGTTCCTCCTGGTGCGCTGGCCCCACACACAGACCTGCCCGGTTCCCAGCCCGGAAGGGGCATTTCTTCCCGGTGGCTCCAGCAAAGGTGTCAGGATGGAGACTCCCTGGTGTGTCGAGGGTCACAAAGCCCATGCTGCACCCACCCCTCACTATGGTCCGGTGGGGGTGGCCGGGGCAGAGTGACCAGGCCCCGAGCTAGGCACGGGGCCTCTACTCTGTCCTCCCAAACCTCCCGAGCGAGAGCAGGGAGGAGAGATCGGTGTGGCCCCTCGTGCTTCCGTACCCACTGTGTCCTGAAAGAAGGGGAGGCTTTATGAACTGCAGCTGCGGGGCCACAGCCGGCCGCCCCCCTGCTCTGCAGGGCAAAATTGGAAGGCCTGGCATGCCCTGTTTGCATGCTGTCTCATGTCTGAGTGGTTTCTGGTCAGTCCCATCGTCTAGCACATGAGCTGTGTTTCTTTGTTAGTACCCGGCTCGCTCTCTCTCTCTCTCTCTCTCTCTCTCTCTCTCACACACACACACACACACACACAGCCTACCCACCACACTGTGGCCATGATCAATGGCGCATGAGCCTTCATTTCTAAAGGAGAGAAGAGGCAGCAGAATGAGCTGTGGATTTCCTCGTGACCTGGTGCACCAACCTCCCCTCTGGGGCTGGGGAGATGGGGAGGGGGAGGGGTGGGGCAGGACCCTTCCTGGCTTTATTGGAGGTGGATCCGGCCTGGGCCTCCCACTGACCCACTCAGCCCAACAGCCTCAGTTTCCCTGGCCTCCGAAAGGGTGTGGCAGGTCCACCTCCAGGGCAGTGGGTGGACAGGAGAGGAAGAAACGTGTGGGAGCTGTTCGCTGTCATGGTCTAGTGGGGGGGCCGGCGGTGAAAGTAGACAGAGACAGAACAGGAGGTGTGACCTGGGCAGGGACCGAGGGGCTGAGGGGGCAGCACGGTTCGCTCTTCATCAGGGAGGCCAAGGCAGGACTGGAATCTCTCTCGTCACCAATGTCATTGAGGCACACTTCAGGGGGAGCACCTGCTTGGGCAGGTGGGTGTCCTCTGGGCGGTCACAGGTCACGTGAGGCCTGTCAGAGGGCTGCATTGTCGGACATCACTGCGGGTCTAGCCCGGGCACTTCCTGGCCAGGCCCGGGAAGCAGTGCGGAGCCCTGACCCCCGCCCCCATCCTCTCCCCACCCCCCACCAGGTGTACCAGGACAACGTGCACTCCCCGGACTGCAGCTTCTACTCCTTCAAGAAGGTGCTCTCCGAGATGGGGCCTGAATACTCCAGCAACGTGGAGCTCGCCTCCTTCCACTCCACCTCCAAGGGCTACATGGGCGAGTACGTGGGCCCCAGCCCCTCCCGCTGCCTCTGGCCGCCTGGTCCTCGCGGTCATCCCCCAGACAGCAAGGGTCGCCCTTAACCACGGCCTCTGCTGACTCAAGAAGCCGGAGACAGGCTGTACCTTCCTGGGGGACACCCCATGGCATGTGTGGGGACAGCCTGGTGCAGGCCGCCATGCACGTGGGTGGGCGCACACCAATGTGGCCTCACAGCAGCTCCAGCAGTGGTGCTTCCACCAGACCCATCGCTGTGGCTCCGACACACAGTCTGAGGGGCAGGTTGAGTGGACAGACGCAGCTGGGCCCGTGGGCCAAGCTGGAGTACACCACCTGAGCCCTGGGGCCCGAGTCCGCTCCAGCCTGGTGTGTGTGCCTGCCGCTGCTGCCGACTGAGCACCTGCCGAGTCCTGTGCTTACCTCGGCCCTGCGGACACGGTAACCAGCACGTGTCCTAGTGAGGCGGGAGGGAGAGAGAGACAGACAGACAGCTGAGTTCACTGTCAGGGGGAATGCTGGGAGGTAGGGGTCACTGAGGAGTTGGCTTCTGAGTTGAGACCTCAGGGGGCGCAGGGAGGGAGCTGTCTGAGGGGAAAGCATTTTGGGCACAGGGAGCAGCACATGTGAAGGCCCCAAGGGGGACATGCACGACCAGAGAGGTCACAGGAAGCCAGGTTGGGACTGCTGATGTCGTTTCTCACTTTTGCTCAGAGCGAGATGGAAGCCATGGAGGGTTGGAGCAGAGGCGAGGACTGACCTGATGTTTTACTAGCTTCTCTCGGGTTCCTGGGTGATGAGGCAGGGACAGGCGTGGGGACACACGTCAGGGGGCTGTTCTATCCAGGTGAGAGAGTGTGGGCCAGGGCAGAGGTGGGAGAAGACATTTGGATCCTGGGTGTGAGTCAGGGGCGATGCCCACGGGTTCTGCCCCTACAGCAGGAAGGATGGAGTCCCTCCCATCCACAGACAGGAAGGCTGCGGGGAATGGCGGGTGTTGGTGCTAGATGTGTTGAATTGGCAAACGCCTGTTGGAGGGCTAGGTGGACACGGGGCGAGCCTGTGGCGCAGGGCCGCTTCCAGCTGAGATTTCATTTTGGGAGGTGTCCACAGGGGGTTGCTAGATGCGTCTCTGAGCCTGGCATCTCACAAGGAGAGGAGAGGTCCAAGGCCAGGCTCCAGGCCTTGCTGCTCGATGCTGGGGGAGAAGTGGAGGCCCCTGCGGAGGAGCCTGAGGGGGACAGGCCAGGTGTGACAGCTGAGGGCCTTCCCAGCATTCCAGAGGTTCCCTGATGTGCCGGATGTCAACTGTGCAGGGGGCTCGCTTGTTCAGCTGGAGGCCGGTGTAACTTTGAAGCTCAGAGACGTATTTGGTGGGTCGAGGGGCTGTCCCCCTGGGGGAGCTTCCTGGCTGTCCTTGGCTGTATGTGGTGTGGACAGGGGTGGATTCATGCATCTTGCTGGTCCACCTCATCCACCCGGTAGCAGTGCTGTCTTGGCGAGACTCTTCCTAAACAAATCTGTTCTCTATTGGCTCGTGTTCCCAACTCCAGTGTGTTTGTCCTGCACCTCGCCGTCTGTGTCATTGGTCCCTCCTCTCACACTCGGTCCCCTGGAGGTCGCTATCCTGATGGGACCCGCTGTCCTCACGTCCTGATGACAGGTTCAGATGGCTCTTCTCCACTCCATTCTCTGCTGTTCAGCACGGGATTAGGCAGGAAGTCCCTTCCTCCAGCATTTGTGACGGGAAACCTGTCTGTGAGATGCCAGCCTTTGTCTGCCCACCTCGCCAAGTCCAGCCGAGGATTAGAGGGGAACCAGGCTTTGCCAGTGAAGCTAAGAGCATTGATGGGGAGCGTCATGCCACCTGGTGTTCTGCGGTGGAGGGTGTGGGTGTAGAGAGGAAGGGGAGACTGGGCTCTTGCCCGGGGGCCGGCGGTGGGGTGGCTGCACGTGAGCAGCCATTGGTCCGAGCCTGGTCAGGCGCCATCCCGGGAGGGAGGCATAGCTCCAGGAAGGACCACTGATGGAGCTGATTTGGTTCTGAAGGTTTTTTTTAAAAAAAACCCTCATTGTACATTTCAGTTTATTTGCATATGATTTGACTCTGTATCAGTCTGGATCCTTTTAGCCATGAGTAACAGAAACTCGGCTGGAACTGGCCCCCACCGAAAAGGCTTTTTTCCTTTTTCATCCGAATCAGTAGAGAGTCCGGGAGTAAAGTTGCATCAGGGCTTACCGATGTCTGTGGGATCCTGGGTCTGCCTTCTTCCTTTGCCTCGTTGGCTCTCTCAGCTCTGCTTCCCTTGGGTTGACTGTTTCTGGTCAGCAGAAAGTTCTAGCACAAGTCCTCAGGCTGACGCTCCTGAATGACTCATGCACCCTGGCACAGGGGGACGCCAGGCCTGAATCTGTGCCCCTTTGGAGCGGGGGCTGGTGTGCTAGTTCAGGCTCAGCTGCTACAGCAGAAAGGCCCCAAATTACAGGGGCTCCGACAAGATGAAAGAGTGTGTGCCTATGACATACCAGTCCCAAGGCAGGGGGGTCCGGGGCAGGCTGTGCCCCATGAGGTCCTTCAAGGGCGGGCTGGGGGGCTGGCCCTGGCTCCCCGGCAGGTGGCTGCATCTCTGTCTCCAAGGCTGCCGCCTGAGGCTGGGAAGTCAGGGAAGGAAAGAGAAGAGGGAGGGAGTGTGCTTCCTCCTCGTAAGGAGACCTTACGGAATCTGCACATAGCGCTCCGCTCACCTCCCACTGGCCAGAGCTCAGTCACACCTGGCCGCCCAGTGTCAGGCGCAGGGAAGGCTACGGCAGCTTCTGATTGGTGGGCCTGCGCTCTGCTGAGGTCTTCTTCCCCTCCCCACCCTCCAGGTGTGGCTACAGGGGAGGCTACATGGAGGTGATTAACCTGCACCCCGAGATCAAAGGCCAGCTGGTGAAGCTGCTCTCAGTGCGTCTGTGTCCACCCGTGTCCGGGCAGGCCGCCATGGACATCGTCGTGAACCCCCCGGTGCCAGGGGAGGAGTCCTTCGAGCAGTTCACCAGGGTGAGTCCCCGCGGCCTGTGTCCCAGCTGCTCACGGCCCAGTCGGGGTCCCAACGGCCTGCCCCTCTCCAGCTGGTACCTCTGGGTGGGAGCTCCCCCAGGAAGCGGGGTCTGGTGGGAGCGCTGTGCCTGCCTGTGGATGTGGAGGCCCTCCTCTTCCTCGCCCGCTGGCCCCACGCCCGAGTGCTGGGGGAGCAGTCCCTGGAGGGCCAGTGGTCCCACCCTCCTCCCTGGCTGGCTGTGCTCAGGCACACGCCCGCTCGCCTTCCCAGTCAGCGCCATTCCGTCGCTGGAGGGACCCGGCCCTCCCACAATGTGGGGAGAGCCTGACGCCTGTGCTCCTTCTGTCTCATCAGGAGAAAGAGTCTGTCCTGAGTAATCTGGCCAAAAAAGCTAAGCTGACAGAAGACCTGTTTAACCAAGTCCCCGGGATCCACTGCAACCCCCTGCAGGGGGCCCTGTACGCCTTTCCTCGGATCTTCATCCCCCCCAAAGCCGTGGAGGCGGCTCAGGTCGGGGCGCTGGGTGGCTGGGCTCTCTCTCTCCAAGCTCACTGGGGCTGACAGGGCTGGGGGCGGCTTCTTGCCTGGGGGCTCTGAACTTTAGGGACCCTCAGCCAGATGGTGCTTACTGCGTAAAGGTGGCGGCCCCCAGGCCCAGCCCTGCATGCTGTGCTGCCGGGTGACATCCGGGCGCCCCAGGAGAAGGGTGCTGATTGGGGCCCTCTTGTTCTGGCACCCTTGGGGCAGGTGTGCAGACAGAACATGATGCCTTTGACACTGAGCACAGGCCGGGAAGTGGCGAGAGCCCTTCTGGTCCCCTCTGCCTGGCCACCACGCCCCGAACTTCACGTCTGCAACTCCTTCAGATTCCGATTCGGGCTCAGGGAGTCTTGTGCAGGTCCAAGGTTCCGAGTTTTTAGCCACTGCTCAGGCAATGCCACAGTCCCTGTGTTGAAGATCAAGTGTTTCCGAGGGTTGTCCTCAGCACCCCGTTAAACATTCAGAGCCTGTCCGACCCCCCCCCCCCACCGCCCCCAACCTACTGAACCAGAATCCTGTGTCGGAGCCCGAGGACCCACGTAGCAGGTGGCAACCCTGGGGTGAGAAGCACTGTCCACGGTGTCCCCAGCAACTGGCTCCCTTAGAGCCCCCAGGTGCAGACCGCAGGGCCCCCTACCACCGGGGATGTGGCTCCGTGAGCTGCCCCAGCCCCTGACCGTCCTGTCGTCCTTCCTCCCGCACCAGTGGCAGCAGTCTCTGGCACTGTGCCTTGTAGGAGGGGAGTGGGGACGGCCTTGTCACAGGAAGGAACCTGTGTCCACTGTGCTCGCTGGGGTTCTCGGTGGTGTGTCTGCTGCACTGTGCGGGAACCCTGAGTCCTGCCCTGCTCCCACAGGCCCGGGACATGGCCCCCGACATGTTCTACTGCATGAAGCTCCTGGAGGAGACGGGGATCTGTGTTGTGCCCGGCAGTGGCTTTGGGCAGCGGGAAGGCACCTACCACTTCAGGTACCGCCTCCGGGCACTGGGGGACTGGTCCCGTAGAGCACCCTCTGGGTTTGGTGACAGACACACACAACCCTGGCTGCCCCCGTTCTGCCCTGCAGAGCCAAGCTCGGACCCTGTGCCCAGGTCATCTCCTGGGCCATCTGTCCCCTTTGCTGCCTCCCTCCATCACCCACCGTGTGGAATGGTCCTGGTGGTGTTTTCTTTATGTCCCTGCCCCTTCTCATCCCCACGATAGCGCGTCCAGCATCCGGGGCTCAGCAGTGCGTGCACAGCCCCTACTGCCTGCTGAGGTCCTGCCTCCGAAACACAGAGCGACTTGCTGCCCCTGCCTGATGGGGACTCCCGGGGCTGAGCGAGCTGGGGTGGCTCCCCACTGAGCCAGATCTGTTCAGGACAGCGCTTCCTCTGGCGTCCCTTGCACAAGGCCCTCTCCAATGTTCCTTGCACAGACGCTAAAAAACAAAACAAAACATTATGAGCTTAGTCAGCACCTGGAGGCCAGTCTCCACAGGCCCAGGGCATGGGTAGCATGTCCCCATGGACAGTCACGGGTGACTGTCCATTCCACCCTCCCTGTAGGCTCCCCTGGGCAATTCAGGGGTCATCCAGAAAGCCGCCCTTAGGGCTAGGCGTCACACTGACAGTGCTGGAGGGCAGACTTCATCACCATGGCAACTGGGGGCTTCCTCAGGTGGGAGAGATGTGCTTGGAGGCTCTCACTGTGGGGGTTTGCAGGCCTGGCTGGCAAGAGTGATGTCTCCTGTGTGCAGGCAGTACATGCTCCGGAGACATTCAGGGCCCCATCCACGCTGGGCAGGCCCTCCGTCCCCCTGTGGCCGCTGGCTCCTTGCTCTAGTTCATGTGTGTTACTTGGGTGCCCAGTGTGTGAACGGGGGAGACAACAGCGCCCGGTGCTGTATGGGGCCGGAGCCACAGCCCCACGGCGGCCCCCACCCCCTCATCCCCACGACCGCAGAGATGGGGGCGGGGGCTGGGCTGTGGGCTCCGCGCTGCTCACCTTGGCCGGAGCGACCGGTGCGCAGGCTGACGCCGCGCTCCCTCCTGGCAGAATGACCATCCTGCCGCCCGTGGAGAAGCTGAAGACGGTCCTGCAGAAGGTGAAGGGCTTCCACACGCAGTTCCTGGAGATGTACGCGTGAGGCCTGCCGCAGCCCGGCGCTCGGCCTTCCTGACGCCCCACACTCCACTCGCCTGCCCCGTTGACGCTGCCTCCGGCCTCCCGAGGGCCACGGTCGCCTTCATCGCCACGTGGCCCCAGGAGACCTTTCCTTGTGCCTTGCTGTTGGGAGCAGTTCTCTTCCAAGCCAATGTGAATTGCGGATATCTCAGAAGCCCGTTTCTTTTTTTTTTTGATGCAACCAAAGTAGAGGGAACTCGGTCGGCCTGTGTTCTCTGCATCTGGAGGTGCTGCTTTTGGAAGGTTCACGTGGGATTTGAAACAACCATGCTGTGGTGGGTGAGACGCTGCAGAGCTGGAGGAGCAAGTGCTGGGAAGCGCGTGGCTGAGCCCGAGAGACGACTGGAGACCCCACGTCCCTGCCACGACCTGGGAAGTGAGCCCCTCCACGGCGCAGGAGCCCGGCCCTCGCAGCAGGCAGGCCTGGAGTCCTCCGCAGGCCCAGAGGGGCCCCTCCGCCCGCCCAGGGGCAGACAGCCCACGTTTCAGTCCAGAACGGCAAGGGCGGCAGCACGCGGGTCGAGGGGTTGCTGGGCTGGGTGGTAGTGGGCACTGGGGGCCACGGCCAGTGTTTTTCTTGTGTCCAGCAGGGGACCAGAGGGTGTGAGCTGGCTTGAACCAGGTAGTGAGGATACCGTGCAGACGCGAGGGCTTTAAGGGTGGTCTTCTGAGCATGCTTAGGCTGGGGCAGTGGGTTCGGTCCAGCAGCAGCAGGGGGATTCTGCCCAGGGGGTGGGGGGGGTCAGTCCTGCTTTTACCCAACATAGTTCTCTCCCAGGGGCTGGAGGGCTCCTTTGCACACACCGCCCTCTGCTGGCGACAGCAGGAACCATGAAACACTGACACCGTCCACAGGATGGAGGGGCGTCCTCAAGGACTTGACAGTCACCCCCATCCCCATCGTGTCTGTTGAGTCATTTCAAACATTTGGCCCATCTCCTAGCCATTAATCGGCCAAAGTGCGTGGCAGCTCGGCCGCGGTGGAGAGGGCCTGTGGCCGATCTGAAGTGCACACAAGTGTTTTCCCCACACCTGCTGCTGGGCCCTCCCCGACTACAGATGGGCCCTGTAGAGTCTGTCACCTCTCCAGGCCACGGGGTGTGCCGCTGCCCTGGCTGAGCAAACCTGTCTAGGGTTCCACCCACACTCCCAGAAAGTGGGGGCCCCCTTCCCCACCGGCCTAAGGAACCCAAGGCCGGCTCAGGAGTCCGGGGACCCAGCAAACAACTGTCACTGCACGCTGGCAGCACAGTCCCCATGAACAAGGCAGCCACCCTCTCAAGGGACAAAGGGAATAAATATTTGGGAGCCTGTCCTTCCTTAAAAAAACTGAGACGTGGCACTTGGCTTGTTGAACGGCATGAAAGCCAGCGCCCTGAGCAGTCTGAGGGAAGAGTGAGTAGAGACTAGTCTATTTTTATATCTTTTGTAACAATCGATTTTCTCACAGGGGGTGGGTGGGCAAGTATTTGTAGTCTTAACAATTACAGTGGATTTTTGTACAAATCTCTTGAGATTATAAATAACCCCTAGAAACTTTGCAACGTTTACATGATTTTTCAAATGACGCCGTCTACGCTGGGTTCGCTTTTCAAATCACAGCAGAAACATGGTAAGGACTGCTGCCTTAGGGAGCTAACCTCAGGCAGGGATGCTGATCACAACAGGCTTCATTCCCTACAGATTCTGTTCTGGTGTCTGGTCGCCCCGCCAGAGTTGAGTCATTTGTCATTTGGGGTCGCCCTGTAAATCTCCGCACATAGGGGCAGCCGCCCATCAGGGATGCTGGGCTGCCTGGGGTGGTCTGTCCCCTCGCACCTGGAGGCCGGTTGTCCCAGTGTGTGGATTTGCAGGGAGAGCTGATGGGGCCGAGGGGCCCCGTTTTGCAGTCTGGATTCTTGCAGGTGTCTCCTGAGCAAGGTACTTGATGGTGATCACTCTGCTGGAAATTTGGAAATAAAATACGTGTCAAAAATGGCAACTGTGCTTTACTTTCCTTGTACTTTACATTTAAAAGTCAAGTGGACACACTAACTGTCCATCTTCACCATGTGACGTAGTTCTAGCACAGCGAACATTTCTCCCCAGATCCTGGGGCAATGGATGTGTAGAGGTTATTTGGATTTTGTGTGTATTTTCACAAAGAAAACATTCTTAAACTCCCACTGGCCTCACAGGCGAAGGAAACCTTTATTTCTGACACAGCCTGCTTGCTGTCCCAGCGGGTCAGCGGGCGTGCACCTGGAACATGGCAGTGCATCGAACGCAGTTTCTGTGACATGAAGGTCATAGACACTTCACCACGTCGTTTTGAACAGCCACATCCTACACTGCATCGGTGTGACGAAGTTCGATGAGGGCTGTTCGGGTCTTCTCCAGTCTCTCACATTCATAATCCCTCTTTCAACAACAGTCTTGTGTTGGGTCTTGTTGACTGGCCAGCACTTCCCTAAGATCAAGGGCGTTTCCAGGTGAAAAGGTTAAGCAGCAGGGGAGCTGGTCCCCTGTGGCACCCCCACCGGCAGCGTTTTGTTGAAAAGTAAACGTGTGCCCTCTAACGTAGCAACGAGCTCATCCCCAATGTCGTGCTTCAGGGCAGGCACCCGGGCACGCCGCTCCCAGACGCCTGCTGCCCCGCACCTCTCACAGGGTGGACAGGTGGGCACAGACACTGCACCTGTGCCAATTACGTGACCATCAGCATGGAGACTGCCCTGGAGGGCGGGGGGCGGGGAGGGCTGGGCAGCGTGGACATGCACACCGCATGGCTGTTGGGAGGACTGAGTTCCCTCTGTGACTCACTGGGCTGGTCTGGGCGATCAGGCGCTTCTTTCTGGTACAGCCTCGCTCTGCATGCAGCCTGGTGGTTATTTCGACCTGCTGACTGGCTTTGAGAGCTCCGTCTGACCCCTGCACCTGTTTGCAGGGAAGGAAACAGACGCTGAACAGGTGATGTGCCCAAGAAGTTGTCGGGATCCTAATTCCGGGGTCCTCAGGCCCGGGGCTGTCCCACGGATCTACCAGAAAGGGTGCTCTAGGGGCGACCTCCCAGCATTCCCGTTGGTCACAGACGACAGCGGACGAGGCCAGGAGTGGAGGCGACACCAGCTTTGCCCACTGCCCACGTGGACAGTAGATGCTTCTCAAACACACAGAACGCTCCCCCTTCCAACCAGAGCTCCTTCTCTGTGGAAATGCGGGCACTGCCCAGCCAGGCCACCTAGGGGAGAACAGCCGCCCCTCAGGGCCCACGGTTGGGCCCGGCGACGCTGAGCTGACCCCAGTGATCCGTCTGAGGGTGGCGCTGACTGACACCAGGCCAATGCGGTTCCCACCCAGGCTCTGCTGGGCCGTGGACGGAGGGGGAGCGGCCCCTGGGGGAGTTGCCGGTGTGGCTGGGGCCTTGGAGCTGGCACTTGAATCGGAGCCCTCTCCTCACCTTGTCATGGCCGTGACCTCTCAGACCTCCTTCGTGTTGCTGAGATTTGGCTTCCTTATCTGTGAACTGGGACGACAATGTCACACATGTGGAACACTGAGCACCCAGCCCGGCACACGCCCGTCATTCCGTGCCGTTCCTCGGCTGTCACGAGGTACGGAGGCAGCAGGCTTCCGTCACGCCAAGCCCGTCGGTCCACAGTGTCGCTGCTGTCTCACCACACGGAGGGGACCAGATGCCCAAGCCCCGGCTGACACAACGTGGAGCAGTAACTCGTGCGGCTTCGCCAGTCCGAGGTCAGCTGCCAGACGGGTGTGCCGTGTTCTTCCTTCTCCCGAGCAGACCGTCGCCAGTGACAGCGACAACCACAGCTCGAGTGCTTCAACTTCTTCACGTGACACCGCAAGCACAAGGAAGGAAAAAAGAAGTAGGGAAGTCAGACCTGCCGCATCTTGCCGTGTATAATGTGCTCCCACGTATAATGCGCGCACACGTTTCTGGCCCAGACTTTCAGGGGAAAAAACAACATCTCTCATTTTAATTTTTTCATTCAATTATTTATCTATTTATGTTTAGAAACAAAACTGATTATCATATTCCAGGGTATTACTTCACCTACAGGTATCATGATTGCTTTCTAGAGTTACACTCAGAAGTCTGGGCAAAAAAGTAGGCGCTGTACATGGCAAAATACGGTACTTCAAATGTTTCAAACATCTGTGCTCCCAAGGACGCCCGCAGGAAAGACAACGCACAGAAGGGGAGAGAAGTGCCTGCAGACTGAGTGTGTGGTAAGAGATAACAAGCCCTACAGTGGAAGCTTCAGAAAAGGTCTGGATGAACCTGACCTGCCCATTGCTAAGCAACAGCTGCATACTCCTGATGATGTGAAATCAGGGAAGACGCAAAACAGCAAGCAGTGGTGGTCACGGGTTCGGGGCGGGGACGGGACTCGATGAGGCACAGGGGATTTCTAGGGTGGTCAAACTGCAGGACTCTGGAAGAGCAGGCACGTGACACGAGGCATTTGTCAAAACACACCTAACTTGATAGCACAAGTGACCCTCGGTGTCTGCAGATTTAAAGAAATTGAGGAGGTGGTGGCGGGTTTCCCTAGGATGGATACAGGATGCAACACCACCATTAATGACCACAGACTATGAAACAAAATCACGCGGGGGCTGGGGGCGGGCGGGGAGCAAGGCACCGAGCTCAGTAACTTGGAGGCAGAGTCTGTGAATCGGGAGGTAAAAAGGAACTGTGCTCAGCACTGCCCCCTCCTGGATAAAGCTGTTCCCCGGGGGCATGGGTAACAGGTCCATTACTGGAATTGAGCAACTCCACAAGTCGTAGGCAGACGGTGGGGACAAGGTTCCTGTCTCGTGGAAAGGACACCGCACTGATTCACGCAGGCAGGACTGACGGACACCTTCCTTACACGTGTGGGATGGGCAGGGGGCGTTCTACAAGATACCTGTGGGTGCTGCTCAGGTTGTCCAGGCCACCAAGACACTGAGAGCCATGCCGGCCAAGAGGAGCCCACGCAGATGGGACGAAAGACTGGGTGCCCTGAAACAGAAGGAGGTGCAAACTAAGGAAATCTGACTCAACTGTGGGGAAGGGTTCGGACAGACATTTCCCCAAAGACACACACGTGGCCAGAAAGCCCATGGTAAGATGCGGTCACGAGGGACATGAGGTCAAAACACTTGACGCCCACGACGAGGACGGCGCTAATAAAGGCAAGATCAAGATCGGCGGCGGTGGCCTCGCACACTGCGGGTAGGACCGTGAAGCGGTGCGGGCTTTCTGAAGGAAAAGTTTGGCAAGTCTTCCAAAGATAAAATGGCTCCCAGGTGACCCAGTGATGCCACTCCTGGGTATGTGTCCAGAACTGCAAGTACATCCTCGTAGGAACCTGGATGTGAACGTTCCCAGCAGCAGCACGCCAAGCGTCCACCAGCCGGTGGTGAGGTCAGCACAGGTGTGGCACACATCCAGAGCAAAGTGCGACTCAGCGACAGCCGTGAAGCACCGACACACGTGATCACGGGGACGAACACTGAACACGACTAAGTGAACACCGAAGGCCACACGTGTTGCCAGAACTCCATCTCATACCGACTCTGAAATGGGCAAACCCGCCAGACTGGGGGTGCCCCAGGGGAACGGAAATGGGAGAGAAGGCTGACGGATCTGGGGTTTCTTCTCTGAGACGGTGACAACGTTCTGGATAGCGGTGACAGTTGCGAAACTCTGGGAGGATACTGAAACCGTCTCGAATTGAACACCTTTAAAAAAAACATGTTTAATGTACACAAATTACATCACAATGAGAGACCCGCTAGTGCTGGCGATGCTGTGGATGCTTGCTCCCGGGACAGGAGCGCTACGGGGGGGAAGGACGCACCGAGTGACCCAACAGATCTGAACAAGGTCTGACCCCTCCCCGTAGTCTAGGGCCTCAGGCAGAGGCGTGGAAAGACCACACTGAGCGACTGTCTATAAACCTCCTGTTACCGGAACAGCTGCAGACTCCGTATCATCACTGCGTGGCAGCTGCGGGAAGCAACCTTGGACACAAACGATGCTGTCGATAGTCTGGCCCAGGCTGGTTGTGGAGTGCCTTTGTACACGGAAGGTGGAGTGGAGTGGGCAGTGGCTTAAACCTCGCGGGCTGTGATTAATGCCAGGACAGCTTTTCCTCCCTTTTCCTTCAGGTGCTCGTAGACCTAGAAATAACTACAAATTCTGTATTTAGGTCAGGGATAGCAGAATATATTTAAAAAGTGTTTTCAGTTTCCTTCACTTGCTCTCTTGCAAATGTGAAACGTACAACTGGCATCTCTCTTCCTTAAAGTGTGCCCTAAAAACGTCCATTCTGGGCACAAAAGGGTGGCCGTGGCGAGGCGACGGGAGGGGCGGACGTGCCCTTAACCTGCTGATGTTTCTCAGGCCAGACCAGTGGTCTCCAACACCAGCAGTGAGCATGCCGCCGGGTCTCACCCACGGAGACAGAGAACCTTTCACTTGCCAGGCAACAAGCAGAGCATGCCGGCAGGTTCTGTGCAGACTTGGCTCTGGTACTGACTCGCTGTCACCCCAATTTTAGAGAGGGCAGGCAGGGGAGACGCAGAGGCTCACGCCACAACTAATGACCTGGAGCTCAGATATCCTGGACCCGACAAAGCATCAGTCGAGGCCCATCCAGCCTGTTCCTACCAACACACCCAACTTGCCTCCGCCCTCCAAAACCATGAAATGGGCATGTGCCTGGGGTGTCAGCTCCAGGCCAAGGTTTGAAGGGCTGTTTAAGAAGAACCAAGGATACATTTTAGTTCAAAATATGTTCTTCCTCCTAAGAATGTGACACAAAAGTAATTTACATCAACTGCTTTTTATTAGTTTCGAAAACTTTTCACAAGATAAAAGAAAAAGAGAAAAAAAAGCCCCCAAACTTGACAGCCACAGCTACCGGAACCCCGTTCCCGGTCTGCGCCAACCCGCCGTGTGTGACGCCCGCCTCCATGCACCCAAACGAGACACAGGCTATGAAATCCTTTATTCTATTTGTAGCAGCTTAGTACGCAGGTGCAGCCAAGCACGAAGCTCCCATGACAACTGGTACACAAACTTTACAATGTGGGATTGAATGTAAAATACGGAACAAAAAACCGACACGAAACCGATGAAAATCAAGCACAGACGGCAGGGCCGAAACGCAGAACCCACGCGTGAAAGTCTCACTTCCTCTCCAGTGCTCTGTCCCGCTGCAGAAGGGCCAAGGTGAAGACGGGAGCTGTGTGGTTAGTTTAAATGTACACTCTGCAGGTGCGCTACCGACTTGGAAGTTACAGAGACCAGGGAACGTCCATCAGTTCATGTGGATTGACCGACACTCCAGCCGACTGCCAACGACCGGGCAGACGAGGGAAGGAAGCCCACCCGTGCGCTGGACGCGAGCTCACTGATGGGCGCACTGCACCCCTGGTCCGTGGTGGCTGCTGCCCTCCTCGTCGGAGCTGTCGTTGTAGGCTTCGCGCCTCTGTCCGCCTCCCGAGCCCCGCGTGCTGTCAAGATCCTGAAGCTCCACCTCCTCTGTGTCTCCGATGATGTTTGGGACTTCTGGTCTCGATGGCAGGAGGTCTTCTAGTTCCTGCAGCAAAACAAACAGTGCGTCGGCTGCACTATGTCTTCATCAACCTCCCTTCTGGCACGACCCAAGGTGCGTGCTTCCCGGGAGTTAAAGCCGGGCGTTGAGCCCCACGCCACGGCCAAACCCGCAGACGTGTTCCGTGCGGCCCATCTCTCGCTCAGAAACAAACCAAAACTGCGAAGCACTGGACAGCCTCACAGCAGACTCACCTCCCCGCCTGGAAGGACCAGCAGACACAGAGCTGGGGTTGGGGCACCTCCCTCAGGTGAGGGGGGCCTGCTCCCAGGGAGCCCTGGTCCTCCCAGAAGCACCACACCCCCTCAGCTTCACTCCCTGACTGTCCCCCTCTGGGCCCCATCGACATGGACACTGGCCACCCTCCTTTTAGAAACGCCCTGGACAGGCCCTTGCCACTTAAAACGCAGAACTTCCCACCCTGTGACTTACTCTCGGCGCCACACAGAGGGAAGGCGACAAAGAAACACAGCCGTTAGGTCGGTCACGTGCTGCTTAAACGTGGGGCACACTTACAGAGAGCTTGTCTGGGTTGATCCAGTTGTTTTCAGGGAACTGCACATCGAACTTGATGTAAAGGTCGCCTTTCTCGAAGGGGTTCCGGTACTGCGGCATGCCCTCGGCCCGGACCACGCGGACACACCCTGTCGGAGGAGGGGGTCAGGGAGGTACCGAGGACTCTATCCGAGACGACAGGCGCTCAGTAACGCTCTGTTCAGAGCCACTGACTACAAACCACCCCACACATTACAGAAGAGTGCACGGAACCCTGGCCCAGATGACGACGAGGCCCACCTGGTTCGATGACTTTGCCGGGGGGGTACTTGACCACAATCTGACGGCCGTCAAGGTGCTTAAACGTGAACTGAAACCCGCAGAGCGCTTCGACGAGCCCTATCTTGTACGTCATGTGCAGGTCATTCCCATCTCTCTGGAACACCTGCAGACGGAGCACACGGGACACGTGAAAAGGCCCATGGAGTCACACTCTGTTGCGCTCTGCTCCTTGAATCAACTTCAGAATCTTAATTTTACACCCGCTGCAACCCTGACGGCCTCCATCTGGAATTCCGGCCACCGGTGCAGGGGACCTAGCTGTTCTCAAGTGAGGTGCCAGAGAGGAAGGTCAGGCGAGCACCGAGAGGGAAAGTACTGGCCCAGACCTGGGTCACAGCTGAGGCTCCGCACACAGAAAAAGGGACCTTTTGCTGGCCCATTTCCTGGCCCCACCTCTGACCAAAAAGGCGTGGGGGGCGCAGCGGGGTTCTGTGGGGCAGGGTCCCCCCTCAGTGCTCCCCAGACAGGATCCTGACAGGGCAGGGGAGGGCCTCGCTCAACACAAAGTTCAACCAGAGACGCTTAGCTGGTGAAGGAACTTGAACCCTGCTTCACGCATGTGTGAACAAGTTTCATCGTGCCTGGAACTCAGAACTTACTTAGGGAGACGGGAATCGAACACAGTAACCAGAACAGGCCCGCAGACCAGGCAATGCAAAGGTTACTCAACACGCATCGAGAATGTTTCCAAAAAGAACAGTTTCTGAGCTTTCAACACGGAGGGAAAAATACATCCAGTTTCACACGTGCCAGGCTTGTAATTTTTGCTCATTAGAATTTACAAATATCCACACACTTAACCTTTAAAATTTAAGACGAAATAAAACTAGCTGCAGTGAAAGGCCCCCTGGATTTCTTTCAATACCAGTTTCTCCCCAGAGATGCTAGCCAGCTCGTCTGGAGAGAGGAGCAGCCTGACCGGTGTCCTTGTCCCCTAAACTACCCCTAATGCAGCTGCGAAGGACAGTGGGCCTCAAACCACTGCCTCGACCAGCGGGGCCATGTCAGTGGCTGCAGCAGCACCGGGAAACGCCCCCCATTCCCCCCCCCCAACATGCTTTGGTCAGAGCCCTGCCCAGAAGGGCCCACCTGAGAGGGGTTCCCACGGAAAAATGGTGTGCCAGTTTTGTTTTGTTTGGGGGGGAGGGTGGTTAGGCTACCCTCAATTTGATTTCAAAATTCCAAGAACACACAAGAACAACTTGGAAAGTTTTGAAAAACAAGATTAATGAGGACGGACTACCAAGAACCAAACAGTAAAACACTTAAAAGCTCTAACTTCTCAAAAACTAGCACAGAGCCGAGCGGAGGGCCGAGCATCGCCAGACACGGCTACTGCACAAATGCACTGTGTCAGCCGGCCACCCACGCGTGCGCGCGTGCACACGCCAAAAGACGGACACACTGGATATGCGGCCCTCCCAGAACGGGAGGCTTCTCCGTCAGAAGACTCCCACTGTTCCTGGTACAGCACCCACCCTGACCTCACAGCCTTGAAGTCACTTCAGCGCAGGTGTTGGGAGTGGGGAAAAGCCCAAAGCAACGGCAAGAGTTTTCATCAACTAGTTCAAACGAGTGAGGTTTTCTCCCGGGGGCTCAGTCACTCTCACCAGTGTGACCTCACCTCAGGCTCAGGTTCACTTTCCTGGGGCCACCGGACTGGGAAGGAACCACCGTGGCCTCCTCGCACTGGGCAGACGCCCAGGCTCACCTCTCCCACCCACTGTCCGCGTTGGAGAACCAGCGACAGCTGCTGGCTGCTGGGACCCAGGCAGTGCCGCTGCTGCCAACAACTTTTAGTGACTTACTTCCAAGCATCTCCCCACGGCCCAAGAAGCAAAAGCAGCCCCGGCTGGTGGGGCTCGTGGACGGAGCCCCGGCCTGCGAATCAGAGGGTCGCCGGTTCGATTCCCAGTCAGGGCACAGGCCTGGGTTGTGGGCCAGGTCCCCGGTAGGGGGTGTGCGAGAGGCAACCGCACATTGACGTCTCTCTCTTTTTCTCGCTCCCTTCCCCTCTAAAAAAAATAAATTAAATCTTTCAAAAAAGAAAGAAACTTTGTGTGTAGAAGTCACAATCAAATGGTAAGAAACTTTCACGCAAGCAAAAGAGGTGGCCGACCTGCGACGCACAGACTCTCGGAGGGACCTAAGTCAGTGAGACCCGGGACAAAGGCGAGCCCTGCCTGCGAAGAGCTTGCCCCGCTTTTTAGGACTGAAGGCGCGCAGTGCACTACTGCGTGGCACCTTCATGGCAGCCGCAGCGGTGCCCTCACAGCAACGTGCACCAGACCACATCGTTGGACCTGGGAATCCTGCCTGTACGTGACAGGTGCAACAGACTTTCCATCAGACATTTACAATGAAAACAATCTGCTCTGGCGGTAGCTCAGTTCGTGTCGTCCCACACGCCAAGGCTGTGGGTCCAGTCCCTGGTCAGAGCACACGCAACGACCAACCAAAGAATGTACAGAGGAGAGGAACGACAGAGCGCCATTTCTGTCTCTGCCCCTCTCTCCCCCTCCCACTCTAAAATTACCAAACAAAAACGGAAAAAGGAAGCAAAGCTCTCCTAGATACTCAATATGTAAACAGGTCACCACAGCAGCACTGAGGACTGAAGCCGGGCCCACTCACTGCCCGTCAAAGGTGTTTCACCGTGAAAATAAGCTGCCCTAGATCACCTGGCCCAGTGCCCTTGTTTGCACAAGCAAGACAACCGGGGACAGAGACAACAAGATGACACAGGGCACAGCGCTAGCCAATGGCCGACACAGGACCAAACCTCTCACAGGGCTCCGTGCTGCACCTGCCATGCTGGCCCGCCAGACAAGTCAGCTCTGGGGAAGCCCAGCCACACCACCGACCGCCGTCCCACGCTCGGCGCATCTTGCACGCTACACATCTCTGAGTGCGACCAACACAAAGGCAGTCACCTCATGCTCCTTCTCTTGGAGCAGAAGAACGATGTCCCCCGGTTCCACTCCTGGAGCCTGGTCCGCTTCCCCGGTGAACGTGATCCTCTGCCCGTGCTTCATGCCCTTGTCCACGTGGACTTCGAGAATCTTGACTTCTTTAATCACCTTCTTCCCTTCGCACTTTTTACAGCGGTCCTTCTCATTGATCACCTCTCCTGCGAAGAGGGGGGGCGGCCGTTCAGGCTTCCAGCAAGATCACTACCGCACTCTTAAGCAAGGCAGGTCTCAGTAACACCTTCACTCATCAAACACATCTCCTGAAAGTTCCTTTCGTTGCTGCCTTTATAACAAAACTGACACTGCACTGCCGGTTACTGGAGGGCAGAGCTACCCAAGTGTCTTCTATTTCACAGTATACTGTGCCCCAAAATACGTCCTTGACTCCTGACTCTAAAGTTCAAACAGAGCTTCAGGCCTCTGGCTGGTGTGGCTCAGTGGATTGAGCGCCAGCCTCTGAACCGAAAGGTCACCAGTTTGATTCCCAGTCAGGGCACAGGCCTGGGCTGTGGGCCAGGTCTCCAGTTGGGGGCGCGCAAGAGGCAACCAATTAATGTATCTCTTGCACATCGATGTTCCTCTCCCCCTTTCCCTCTTCCTTCCCTCTCTAAATAAAAATCTTTAAAAAAGCCTAAGCGTTATGGAAACAAAACAGCTGATCAGATGCTGGGTTTCTACAAATCTTTATTCTTTATTTTTGCTTTCAGTCTTAGACTCATGAGTTTAACAATGGACAGAGAACCCAAATGAAAATTTAAGCATCCTTTATGGCCCCCTACTGCCCTGCCGAGGTGCTAATGGGTTTTATCTATCTCGCAGACAAATACCGCTCAGGTGTGCTGCTATGGACGCCCCCTCTTAGGACCACGATCCCTGAGAATCCCCAAAGCCAGCAGGACATGGCTGCAGGCAGCCCGCAGCGAGCACCCCA
The DNA here is from genome assembly GCA_007922815.1 of Macrotus californicus. Taxonomy (NCBI): domain Eukaryota; kingdom Metazoa; phylum Chordata; class Mammalia; order Chiroptera; family Phyllostomidae; genus Macrotus; species Macrotus californicus. The sequence continues at coordinate 63,035 of VMDR010000177.1, read as the reverse complement.
CACCGCGGTTCAGGACCACAACTTCTTTTCTCTGCTCCGTCTTCTTCCGCACCTTTGATTAATGTCTAATAAAGTTAAACTGGAGGTGTACACAGTGCACTGTGAAACGACGGCGTCGATCTCTAACGGCCGAGGACGGGCACAATCATTAAGTTCAGAGTCTGCTCCTAGAGCCCTGACTCTGCCAACTGCGCTCTGCAGTCACGGCCCCTCAGATGCAGCGCTGCCTGCAGGCTGGTCGGCCTGGGCTTCTAGGCAGCACAGCGGCAGCAACTGCACTGTGGTGAGGTGCACGGGCGCCTCCGGCAGGGGAGGACGCGTGCAGTGTCTCCAAGTGTCCGCCCCGCTCCAGAGCAATCTGGGAAAGGGGGCCCTGACACTGTGGCCATCTTAGGTTTAAATCAGTTAAAGTAAAATCACACAACCCCTGCCTACCAGCCACATTTCAAGTCCTCAGTAGCCACAGGAGACTAATGGCTACCGTCCTGGACATTACATACACAGCACATTCCCGTCATTGCAGAAAAACTCTTTCGGCCGGCAGTGCTCCAGGGGTCGCAGGCCACACTGCATATGCCGTCTGTGAGAGCGGCATCTGCCTGGGGGACAGGCACGCACAGCATGTCCTCAGCATCTCCCCAAAGGGCGCAAGGGCCAAGGTGAGCACAGCTTCAGAAACCACGCACAGAGATCGAAACACTCACTTCTGTGCGAAGAGGCCTGACCCCAATGTCCCGCCTCAGAAGCTAACTGGGGCTCCCAGTAAAACCTCCTCTTATCGGAGGGCGACGGAAGACTTGGTGCTTCCTCTACACCACGCAAACACGTTGCCCGTCTTTGTTATTAGAGAGAGGAACAAGTCGCTGACCACAGGACAAATTCGCTCTTCACCTGTGTCCACTGGGCCTACGCGTGCTTGAACAATCATCTCCCTTTTTCCTTCCAGAACGCTGTGGCTCTTCTTTAGCAAGGTGACACAAAGCCGGCCAGCCTCTCCGATTTCCACCCCCTCCTCCACCCACGGCCGGTGGCACGTACCTTCTCCGTTACAGTCGGCGCACACGGACTGCATCTGCTGCACCATGCCCGGGGCCAGCTGTCGGATCATGATGCGGACGCCACGGCCCCGACAGGCGCTGCACTTCTGCACGGCCCCCGACTTCCCACCTTGGCTGGAGCAAGCATAAGGGAGCGTCAGACTGTTGCCCAGACCCCCTGCGGGCGGGGACGGGCAGGCACTGTGCTCTGTACTGCCACCTTCAATCCCCATGACCTCCAGAGGCACCAGAGGTGCTGTCTCAGGGAGAGAGTTTTCAAACGCGAACAACATTACCTGGTGTAGACGTGATGCGCCACAGAAAGAACAGCCAGATTTCACCTCCTAAAGCGGGGCACGCACTTACCCATTGCACGCACTGCAGAGGACATTCTTGCTAAGCTGTAGTTTGGTTGTCTTGCCATTGTACAGGTCTTCTAAAGACACCCTGGGGAGAAAAGGGTTGGCTTCAATCAGATTTGGCCACGGTCTCTTATGTCGGAGACAGAGTGACAGCTGGAACAGCAAAGTCCCCGCAACCTTTCGAACAAGCACAAGAAGCCAGCAGACTGAGGCCTCACTTCACGGCTCCAACGAGCAGAAAGGCTTCACGGCTCAGGGCAGTGCAGCCGTGCACAAGGCCGGAGTCCACGGGGTCGGGCAGCAGTGTGTGCTGGGCAGCATTTTCTGATGAAGCTGAACCCTTCGCCTGGTCTGACCTCTGAAGGAGGTACCCCCAACAGGCAGAGAGGTTTAGTAACTTGTCCAAGACCGCACAGGCAGCCTAGTGCCAGGGTCCACACTCCATTCCCAGGCCCGTTTCCTCCTGGGACAATTTAGAAAGGCTACAGAGTCACAACTTCTTATGGGAGGCACTGAGCCTGCAGGTCTCAAGAAAAAAAAGCGGCCTCACCTACAGTGTGACAGAGGGGGGGAAAGAGCAGGCTTTTCAACAGAGCCTGCAAGGTTTAAAGCTCTAAAGAACCCGGGAATTGTGAGCAAAACTGTGACTTTAAACAACTTTTACCACATTTTCAAAGAGGTCTATGACCCAAAAAAGATTCAAGTTAAAAGTACTAACAACATACAACGGACAAAACCCCGCCTGCCTTACTCACACACTACACGTGAGTTACAGGACCATTCACTCCGAAGCCCCCTCCAAACCCACATATATCAAGTCTCAGAGTCGCTCGCCACGCGCTTCCTTTGGCCTTGCCCTGCTCCTGGTTTACAATCTTCCTCAGTAGTGCCGACTCACTTTGAAACAGAGAAACAAAGCGGTTGGGAGTATTCTGCGAAGCACGTATATATAGCATTTTGTGGTATTCAAACTCTCTCAGAATTGCTGTCCTAAGCTAATAAACTTTGTACACGCTGGGCAGCGCAAGGATTAGACACTTGCAGACCAACAGGGTCCGCACTTCCAATAACGCCACTCACCTACAAGCCTAACCTTGGACAGGAGCGCCAGGCGGCACTGTCCTTTCCACTTCGTAAGAACCTTTAGCCAAATCATTGACAGAAAACAAATCGGCAGGGTTTGCCCCATCATATTAAATTATAATTAGTATGCAAAACCACGATCTAAGAGGCCAGAAAAACCTTCATTTCCACAAACATGGCAAGAGCCCCGGCCAGGTAGCTCAGCTGCGTAGAGCATCATCCCGATACGTCAAGGTTACAGGTTCAATACCCAGACGAGGCACACACAAGAAGCAACCAATGAACGTACAAATTAGTGGCATGACAAATCGATGTTTCTCTCTTTCTCCCTCTCAAAAAGCAACTTATAAAAGCAAACAAACAAAACATGGGCAAGAAAGGAAAAATGTGGGTAATGGTCTGGCAAAGCTGGAACCTCCACCGTAAGCTAAACTGGCACAATCTTCTGTAAGGAAACACAGTGTACTTATCTGCCTGAAAACACCGAGGCCTGCCTGGGAATCTCTGCCAAGGAGAGACACAGCAGCACGAAGACACAGCAGCACTACTGATTACAGAGAAAAACTGGCAACATCCCACAGAAGGGGGAACGATTAAACAAATCGTGGAACGGAATATTATAAAGCCACCCAAAATGAAATGTTGGCATACAGGGAGATTTTAAAGAACGTTAAAACGGCAGGAAGTACAACCGCAGGCAGCACGAACAGTAACATAAAGGAGAACGTGAAGCACCACAGGGGGCGGCAAACACTCTCGACCCTATTTACTGCGCAGGCGACTTCTCTGTCCGAGAGAAACATGAAAACCTAACCTGCACCGCACGATACTCTCGGACGCTGCCCAAACGATAACGTCCGTCTGAGGGAGTCCTTTTAAAATGCAGACAAATCTAAGGGCGAGACTCCAACGACGTAACAGATATGCTGTACTTCGTCTACTCCACTCAAGTGAAGACATAACATGAAATATTTCAAATACCTGAAATCCAGTCTCTGGCATTTGCTTATAAAACTGTTACCACTTTATAAAAAAGTTAACAGGATACAAGACCTCGCAGATCAGATCATACTGAGTATAAAAGCTACTTCCATATTGGAGCAGGCTCACGGGTTCCCAGGCTAAGATCAAGGTCAGACACCGTTCATGTGTTGGCAGGTTGATGTCAGGCCTGAAGCCAGCGAGCTCTGGGGAAGCCAATTTAGGAGAGTTGTCACTGAGGACAAGCAACGAGTGACTGTAACGTGTAAACCAGCCAGCCAGTCTCCCGGTTTCTAAGTTTTAAATAAAAAAGACGTGGAAGATTGAAATACTTCAAAGAGTCGTCTTCACAACCGGAAACGTAAACCATACAGTGCGCCTCAGACGCACATTAACAAAGCCACCTTCCTACTCAGCAAAAGCACCGACCCTCCTTTAAGACGTGGGGCAAAACACACCCCCAGCCTATCCCTTTCAACTCAGCCACCCAAGGAGGACAGTGAGGCCAACGGAAGCTTTTATTTTCCGATGAAGGATAAAATGTTGTGACACCTCTTCTCTTCTACTGTGCACTACCGCCTGAATAAAAGTGCTTCACTTTTTCAAAAAGGAAACAAGACACTTACTTGAGAGGGTGCATCATGTCCTCTCCTCGCCTCCTGCCGTTCCGACTCCTGTTCTGATTGCCCATGAAGCCAAACAGCCCCCCACCAAAGATGTGCGAGAAGATGTCGTCCATGCCGCCGCCGCCGCCGCTCCCTTCCCGAAGCCCTTGTTCTCCATACCGGTCATACAACTCGCGTTTCTCGGGATTTGATAGTACTTCATATGCAAAACTTATTTCTTTGAACTATAAAAAGTAAACAAAGAAAACAATTGGAGTTTCAAGTAAGAAAGTTGGGAAAGGCTACAGGAATGCAGGACCCATTCAGTTCTGGAAGTTACAAGTCGTCTTTCGTTCGGTTCGGGTCCCACTTACCAGCAGCGCTGCCCAGAATGTGGTGTTCCTGTTACAAAACCACAGGCTCGTTCAGCACAAACGTGGCTCATGGGCACAACTGGGCTTTTCTTACAACACTCCTTGTATCAAGGAGGGCAACTCAAAGCTCGAGGGTAGAAAGTCTCAAATAACTTACTTTGTCACCAGCGTTGGGATTCTTATCAGGATGGTATTCCTTGGCTAGCTTTCTGTATGCCTTCAACAAAGAACAATGAGAGGAAGAAAAGAGGTTACACACGAAGACTGGTTCACAGACTTGTGAGTACTAGCCTAATAAACACTTTCCTGAGAAGCAACGCTCTAAAATCACAACCTCCCAAAACAATCTTTCATTCACTGGGACTGTCCGCCTTAATACTGTCTACTCGCTAGTTTAATACGATGAGCAGGCAGCCTTTACACTCGACAACGGGCCACAATGCAGCCAGGCACGGACAACGAACCACCACCGAAGAGAACAGCAAGACACTGGAAAACCCCGTGCTTTCACTGGGGTCTCTGACGGCCAGTACCCGGGTCAAGACGACTCCAGCCAACTCTGCAGAGAACGCCCGCGAAGCCTTGCAAACCGCAAGGCATTCCAACCACAGACACCACCGCGGTGGGGATCCCTGCTCACCACGACGGCTCCCGGGGCAACACCAGGAAAAAGCCCAGAGGGGCCCCCAGGTCAGGCTTTACTTTCACGCGGGGTTTTTTACTTTCCAAGCGGAGGTCTCAGCGAGGGGAGCGAAGGCGAGGCGGCCGGGCGGCACTGCGCCCGGGCTGCACTCACAGACCCAGGAATTATATAACAGACCGGCATTTCCGGCGAGGTAACAGGAAGTCCCTTCTACGCTCAACTGTCCCCGTCCCGCCGCTGCCGCGCTTCCTCCGCTCGCGGTGCGGCTACTCCGGGCCCCGGGAAGCTGCCCTGGGGGGCCACCACCCGCCTCCAGGGCTGCGAACCCCTGCGGTGTCGGCCTCGCAGCTCGGCGCCGCGCGACAGTGAGGCCTTCCACTTATTTTTAGTCGGCGGACACTCAGGTGTTTGGCTGGGACCCATGCTCCTTCCGGAAGCCGGTGCACACCCTCTGGGTTACCTGCCCAGACACTGACCCCACGCCGGCCGGTCGCCGCGGGAGGGAGAAAGGGCGGAGCGCCCGGCTCCCGGGAAACACCCCACCTGCCCCGCCGCCCCGGCGGGCGGCCGCGACCCCGCCCGACGCGGCGCCGGCGTCCGTGGCGTGGACGTCTCTCTCGGGGCCGGGCGCCTCGGTCCAACCAGTTTTTCCAGGCTGGTGACCCCGGCGCCCGCCGGGGGCGGGAGGAAGGAAGCGTTCCGTCTCGTGTGCGCAGCGGTGGGTTGTGTCTGCTGCCACTGCGGGCGGGCGGGGCCGACGGCCCAAGGTCAGGAGAGGCCAGAGCGCGCGGCCCGGAGCCGGCGGGTCTCGCCGCCGCCGCCGCCGGCCCGCACCCGGCGCCGGCTCGCGGGCCGCCGCGGAGAGCGGCCTGGCCGTCCCGGCCGCGCAGGCCCGCGTCCTCACACCCCGCCCGGCCGGCTCTCTCCCCGGTACCTTCTTCAGCTCGTTCTCGCTGGCGCCGGGCGGGACGCCCAGGATGTCGTACAGCTTCGTGTCGACCACGTTCGCCATGGCGGCCGGCCGGGCAGCGCTCGGGCAGGAAGGCGGCGGAGCTGACGAAGCGGCGTCGGCGGCGGCAGCGAAGGCCGAGGAGACAGCGAGGGGGAAGCGGGGGCGGGGCTACACTTTGACCCGGCGCACGTCGCGCCGTGACGTCACTGCGCGGAGCCGTCCCCCCTGCGTCGGAGGCGGCCGCTGGGTGGGAGGGGCTGGTGCCGTATGGGGCGGGGAGCTCGAGGCCGGGTCTGTGTAGACCCGAGTGCGGTTCGCACGGGCTCGCGGGGAGTCGGCTCCCGCCGGAGGTGTTCGCGGAGCCGCTCCAGCTCGCGGGGCGGTCCTCACCGCCCCAGGCCCCGGGCATCCCTGGGGTCTGGTTCCCTCGGACTTGGGTGGAACACTGCCACCCGTTTGTCGCGCGTGTTTTATACCAGGGCATTTCCAAACGGTCACCAAAAGGAATAAATTACACCCAAGAGCACAACTGTCACATGCCACTGATTTTGTTTCACCGACCCCCGACATAACTGCTAGTTTTACGGGAAAATACCCTTACTGCATCATCTAATACAGCACCGGGACCGGTTTCCTGGAAGACAGTTTTTCCGCGGCCGGGGTGAGGGGCATGGTTTCGGGATGATTCAAGCGCACTACATGCAAGCTCACCTCCTGCTGTGGGGCCCAGTTCCTGGCAGGCACGGAGGGTACTGGTCCGCGCCCGCGGGGGTTTGGGACCCCGGACCTAATAGGTGACTTTGTAAGGTGTAATTCATCACGCTAAATAGAATGAATGCCTTTATGGAGAAAAGGCGAAATACTAACCCTGACAAGCTTGGAGGAGGCCTGGTGGCTGGCCTTACAAACTCAGAGACCCAAAGTAACTACATGGGATGGTCTGAAATGAAAAACTTTTTAACCAAAAGCAATTCATGGTGGATAGTCACGCTCTAGGCCAGTGTTTTTCCCAAACAAGGGTCAATCTTTATCTTAACTGAGCTTATCTATTGTCTTTTTGCATCTATAATAACATCCCTGATAACATCCCTTTACAATATAAACGTAATGTACTTTTCTTTCTGGACCCCCTTGAAGTGCAACCACCAAACCAGAGCAGAGACCACAAATCTGGGGACCATCATCTTGTTCATTGTAACCGAACTGCCCTATACCCACCTAAGTAAAAGAAGTATGTGTCTATTTATTTCACTTTTTATCCAGTCCCAGAGATTTCCTGACTTTGCTCTCCCGCCTCCTTAATCCATCACCAGTGAATTTCATGCAACCCCCTTACACTTCCTCCTTTGGTTGTAATATGTAAAATAAGTGGTAAAACTGCCGTGTGTGGGAGCATATTCTCAAGCTGTTGAGATTTTGCTTCCCAGCAATTGTCAGTTTGGCTCAAATAAACTCATAAAAACATTACAGGTCTGAACGTTTCCTGTGTTGACACCATTGAATTCCTAGTCCACGCTCAGATCCTCACAATCATTTCACATCTGTTCACAATTTGCAGCCTCTATATCCAAACTGGGGTCCACCTGCTGGGGCTGGATCACGTGATTAAGTCTCTTACTGAGAACTTGAAAATTAGCTAAGCCCTAGCTGATGTGGCTCAGTGGGTTGAGTCCCAGCCTGCGAACCGAAAGGTTGCCAGTTGGAGTCCCAGTCAGGGCACAGGCCTGGGTTGTGGGCCGGGCACCCGCTTGGAGGTGTACGAGAGGTGACCGATCGATGTTTCTCTGCTTCTCTTTCTCCCCCCTTTCCTCTCTCTCCAAAAATAAATAAAATCCTAAAGAAAATTAGCTAACACCGGAGGTGTACTTGGTGTGAGGCAGCCTGATGGGGTGCACAGTGTCCCATGTGGGTGCCCATTGATTTACAGTGACATCAGAAAATGATGTGTCCCTACCACAAGTCACAAAGTCCAGCCCCCTGGACTGGAGCGGGGAGGGGGAGTGTTCCAAAAGAATGAGCCAGAGTGCCTGCCTTCAACCCGCTGGAGATTGATGGACACACAAAAAATAGGAATCTGAACTGCTGGGTGGTCAAGACCAGCACCAGCGTCTCAGGACAGGGTAATTTCTCTTCCTTGGCGTTCCTTAAGACTTATAGTTGTGGAGGGCCTCAGGTACCATGCTGAGGAGCTCCCAATTTGTCCTGGAAACCCTGGGGAGTAATCAATGTGAAATGACAGTACTCTTTCCTTCCCCACAAACCCTACCCGCTCTTTCAGGGCTGTCTCCCTGGTTCCCACAGCCTGGTGAGTGCTGTGGTCTCATTTGAGTCCCACTCCTCGCAGCCTGTGCTTTTTAAGGAAAAGACTGACACGCTTTCAATGGTGTTTTGGTGTGAACTGAACTCCATTAACAGGTTGTATGTTTCTCGGGGGAAATGCTGTCCAGACGAGGTCTGGCTGTGACTGTCGTAGAGACCTCAACAGTTTCAGTCTCCCCACTTCCTTCTTGCAGTTTGAGACGCTCATAAGCGGTGGCCTCGAGTCGCCGTGGGCCTAGAGCGTGTGGGTCGCTACCTGGCTCAGCCGTGCAGTGACAGTGTGGCTTTGGGCAAGCTACTTTTCTGAGGCTGATTCCTTACCTGTAAAGCAGGATTCATTAGTATTTAGATCACTGGCTTGTCTGAGGGTTAAAGAGTTAAGACCTGGAGAGTAATTAGAAGACAGGAGCTGAAACTAAGGATTAGTCATTTTGTTTTTTGCCTGTTTGCCTGTAGGCTGTGCTCACACCTCTGTTCATTGTCTTCATCCAGTTCAATTCCTGGCTCCCGCCCCTCCCCTCCCCTCCCCTCCATGGGATTCCCCAGTTTCCTCCGGATCCTGTGCAGACTGGCCTCTGTCCTTTCTCCTGGTCTCCCTTCTCAAGGGCTCTGAGCTTGTCAAAATGACCACATTCTTTGCTGCTGCCTGGTCCCCCAGTCCTATCCAACGTGCCTCTCTTTCACACAGTTTCTCTCTCTCTGCCATGAAGAGTCAAAAAGAGCTGGACTTTTCTAATCTCTTTCTGTTTTACTCAATTTTTTCCTTTTTTTGCAAGGGGAAACCCCCCCCCTCACGTGGTTTAACTTGGGCTTCTGCTCTCCTAGTGAAGGGTAGCTGGGGAAATTCCGTCCCTAGCTCTAAGTTACTTTTTTACCTGACTCAAAACCGGTCACCCAGTTCAAATTGTTACTGTTTTCACTTATTTACAAGACCTTGTCCATTCCTGAGTGTTAGCTGTGGTCAGCATTGTTAGTGGCTCATTCTGTAGGTCAACAAGTTATCCCCGAACAGCCCCGTGTGCTTCAGGGACACGCCCCTCCTCCCTGTCCTCACGTGCTGAGTCACACCTGTCAGTGTCAGCACAGAAATGTGTCAGGCACCGACTTCGTGTTTTTAAGGCAGCTCATTTATTTTAGCTCCAAATTTAGCTAATGCCATGCAGGGAACGAGACCGTGACCTCATTTGGTGGCTCAGACCCCGTGAAATGCTGAGTCACGGTGCCTCTGAGGGCCTCTCTGGCTCGGCCAAAGGCCAAAGATTTCAAGTTCGAGGCTGCAGTGATCTCAAATTTCTGCCAAGCTTGTTGCTGTTCGATTCCTTTTCAAACTTCGGTGTCTTTGTGTCGCTGTGGGGGTTGAGGCAGGGGAGGGGTGCGGAAGGACTAGGGAGGGAGCAGATGAACTGTAGTATTTTTAAGGACGTCCGTAGTGTTCACAACTAACAACACGGAACCACTCCTCTCACCAGCCCTGAGTGTCTGGTCCCACGGTAGCTTCGCCTCTGCCTTTCGTGTAACTGATCTGGAATGTGCAGAGCAGGTGACCCCAGTTAAAATATTCTCCCAGGGATTCAGAGGAAGGTGCTAATGACTCTTAGTTTGAGGATGTTAGGATCACAGAACTGAGGATTGGTGGTGTTCTGGGGAGGAAAAAAATGGCATTTGGATCACTGGATAACCTCTAAGTTCCTTGCCGTCCAGGGCAGCATGGTGGTCTGTGGCGAACAGCCGCACTGTCACCCTGTCCCATCCTTCCCTGTCAGCTGTCACATTGTCAAGCTCCCATCGGCTCATACGTTGCAGTGGTATAGTAAGCAGAGGAAGTGGCTGGGTGAGTGCAGCTACCCAACCGTTGGCCTGGGGAAGAAGGAGTGGAGGAAAAGTGTCAATATATTCATTTATTCCAGAAATGATGGACCCACTAAGTGTCAGGCACATGCAGGGCTGGGGATACAGTCACGCAACAGATCTCTGCTCACATGGAACCCACACCCAGTGGGAATGCAGGCAGCGAACAGACAAGTAAATCCACGACATATCAGATGCTAGTGTGTGTTCTGGAGAAGAGGGGTAGGGACTACTGGGTTTGGAAAGCTTTTTTTTTGGGGGGGGGTGAGAATTTAAAAAAATATTTTATTTATTTAATTTTAGAGAGAGAGGAAGGGAGGGAAAAAGAGAGGGAGAGAAATATCCATGTGTGGTTGCCTCTCACGCACCCTGCACTGGGGACCTGGCCCATAGCCCAGGCCTGTGCCCTGACTGGGAATCGAACCAGCAACCCTTTGGTTCACAGCCTGCACTCAATCCACTGAACCACACCAGTCAGGGCTAAATTTATATCCTTGTCTTCACTTTTTGTTAATAGAAAAGCAGGATACTATATACACTGCTCTGTACTGGCTTCGGTCCTCCGAGAAACCCTGAAAATCCACATCAGTACATAGATTTTCCTCTTTCTTTTTTCTTCCTCTTTTTTGGGGGTAAAAGTCTTGTTGAAATATGGAAACATACATTGTGAGGATGTGCCATGATCCCCCAATCAGGTCTTCAGTGATGGACATGTGACTCACTAGCCAGTAATTAAGACACGTATCTATGCCAGCAAAGAAAATGCCGCAGACGTGACTCCTTACCTCCAACTATGAGAAAACAGGGTCTTGTTCTTCAGGGGTCTTCTACGAGGCTGAATCAAGCCTTGAGTTTATTTTCGATAATTTGATTTTTAAAGACATTGGTTTTCATCAAAAGAAAATTTTAGATTTTCTTTAGGGCAGAGGGCGTCCGTGTTAAGCATGCTGAAACGAGAGCGCCCCCCGGGAACTAGATCAGGACGACAGGCCATCGCGTCAGCACTGGCCACTTGAGCTGGAAGGCTGGAAGTCATCAGCTTTCTCCTGTGATTCAGGGTCCGAGACCTCGAACTTGCACAAACAGTGGCTTTGAGTTACCGTTTCTAGGTCAATGTAACCGAGACATCACTTCAGTGTGGTTTCGCCGTGACTTTGGCTCGCGGGTTTTGCCTACTAAAGAACACGCTGCTCGGGCCCGGCTGGAAAAATACACAGAAGTTCAGAGGACTGTTAGCCTTGGCGACAGGAACCTCTGTTCCTCTAAAAGAAGCCACGGGAAGATGCTCTTTTGGGAGGTCTCCACGAGGGAGGACGTCCGCTGAGGTTGTTGCCAGAAAGGGACGGCCGGAGCGGGTCTGCCTGGGGCCGGGGGGTGGTGTGCGCGCTGGACTTCCACAGGAGAGATTTCACACCACTGTCCAGGTGGTTCTGGGAGGACGTTAAAAAAGCTGGGACAGTGGAACAAGGGAGGGCTTACGATAAAAAATAAGCAACAGGAGAGAGCCTAGGTGGGGCTGCTTTGGCTCCTTAGAAAAGTTATAGAAAGGAGGGAGCCCAGGCAAGGCTGCTGTGAGCTCACTGGGAAGTCAGAGAAAAGGGGAGCCCTGGAGACAGGATCAGGGGTGAGCCTGGGATGAGCTGCTGCCACTGCCAACGGCTCCCCTGGTTTCGAGTCTCATGGGGACCCTTAGAGTTTAGGAGATGCACACCTGTGGGGGAAGAAGAGGCGGAGGGCGAGGGGGAGGAAAAGGGAAAGGTTCAGCATGCTCCTGGGAGGGAGAGGCCATGCTGGATCCTTTCTCTGGAGGGTTTTAAAAGCTGAGGGTTTAGGGGAGGTCTTAGGAGGGGACCTCAATAGAATACTTACCAGCTCTGTGCTGGTGTGCTTAAAGGAGACTTATTCCCTTAGCTTCAGTTGTGCTTGGGTGTGATTGGCAAATGGCACTAACTGGATTTCTGGGATCTTTCTCCCTGAGGAGGGCGAGCGAGGCTACTTACCATCTGGCTGGGGAGAAGTGTAAACCGTTTACTCAGAAGTGTCCTTCGCTAGGGAAGATGGGGTTCTGTGACGTGAGGAGGGTCCTCCTTACCTGGAAAGCCATTGAGAAGCGCTGCCCCTCTTAACTCCTGCAAGGACTTCCTGAGTTCTTCATCCCTTTTCTCAGTGGGATTGATGACATTCTAAAGCTAGCTGGGACCACTCCTCTGAACGTTGCCCTGGGAAGGGCCGCAGTTGTGGCTGCTGTCCTTTGCTGAAGTGGTCATCAGCCACAACAATTGACATCTCTTGGCTACTGCCTCTTACCAGGGACTTTGAGTGGCCGTGGCCTCTTTCTTCAAAGGCCAGGCACCCACAACTGGCTGGCTTCCACAACTGCATTTTGTCTGGATTTGAGGAAACACAGAGGGGCCCTGTGAATAGGTCTCCAGTCACCCAGGAAATGGCCCGGGATTTACTGAACTAGGGGTGCAAGGTGGGGCCCAGGAAACTTGACTTTGGGGACCACTGGATCTTGGAGAACAAGTTCAGGCTGCGGGCGGGTGGGCGGATCCAGGGTTAAATCTGGCCTGTGTGGTCTTGAGCAGTGTCCTAGGCGCTGGGGAGCCTCATAACCTCTAGGAGGAGTGGCTCTGAGTGAAGCAATGAGATGCCGAAAGTCTCAAAGTGTTGGCTCAGAGGCTGGACATCCCTGGGCATTTGGATCCTGTCTGAGTTCATTTGGCTGCCACCACGGAAACACCATGGACTGGGGGCTTCAACAACGGACATTCTTTCCCCACAGTTTTGGCCCTGGGAAGTCCTACATCAAGCCATCGGCAGATCTGGTGTCTATTGGGAGCCCACTTCCTGCTTCACAGACGGCCTTGTCCTTGCTGTGTCCTCACAGGGCCAAAGGGGCTCCCTGGGGTGTTGTCATTTATATGGGCACAAATCCCACTTATGGGGGCCCCACCTCCATGACCTAACCACCTCCCAAAGGCCTCACATCCTCACACCCTCACCTTTGACATTTGGATCTCAACACAGGAATCTCATGGGGACACAGACCGTCGGGCCATAGCAGCAGCTGTGGGCTGCCCTCTCCTTCCTTGGTCCAGCACAGGGTGCTCTTTGGAATTCCTGTGGGCCTGATGATGTGCAATTCAGCCACAGTCAGATGACCACATAGCAGGTCAAGAAGCCTGCGTAATGACGGAGGGAAGGTGTTTACCACCCTGGTCAACTGTGATGACCTCAGGTGGAACCTGGTTAAACGTGTGGTAGTCCAGTCAAAGGCCTGGGACAACAGCTGGGTGGAACCAGTTGAACAGGCTCACAAGGCCTCAGGCCTCTCACTCATTAACAGCTCTTGCCTGTCTTTGGTCCCGTGGCCTGGGAGAACCTAAACTTGGTTTGAATGTGCTGAGCTCAACTCATCCCTGTGGAGCCCTCGAGAGGCAGTTGGAGTTGTTTGGCTCTTAGGCTCAGAGGGACTGTCTGGCCTTGGGTGTGGTTGGAAGAGCCGGGGGAGGGAGCAGAAGGCTCTGAGGCGCCTGGAAGCCACAGCTGACAGGCTGGGGCCACTCAGCTAACCCACACAGAAAGCTGCTCCCTCACCCTGTTCCTCAGGCCCTGGCCCCAGACCAGGGGAGTCGGGGGACACCTGGCTGAAGGCCCTGCAGGGTCCTGTCATCTCTCTGGGGGGAAGCAGAGAGCAAAAGGTGTGCTATTGTCTCTCCCCAGCCCTGCAGAGGCGGAGAGAGGGGGAGAGGAATGTTCTTAAATCACCTGTATAAATGCGGAAACCATTTTCCATCCTTATCTCTAGTTCCAGTTTCATGTTTTTTTCTGTGCAAATAAAACCCTAAGTTTACCAGTGGATGTTAAAACAATGAATTTACCCCTAAATGGAGACAGTGAATGGCTGGAGTTTCAGGCTCTAATTGCCAGGCATATTAAAGGTTAGCTGTGGGCACCGGGGATACAGGCGTTCCTGCATGTTTCAAGGTCTGTTTAGAGAAAGGTGCCTGGACTCCAGGGAAACACTGGATTAAAGTCTCCCCATTAAAGTCAACCCAAGTTTCCAAACTCTGAGGGCAAATGAAAATGAATTGTACCTGCCAGGCTGGTAGCCCCGGGGCTCCTCAGCCCAGGAACTGCTTCCCTATTGTTCTTTCTCATTAACACAGAGGGCAAAGGAATCGCAGGGCACCCACTGTCCTGGCTTCTCTAAAGAGAAGTGTCCCCAGGGGTCCTGGGGACAGTGGAAGGGTCCGTGAGCCCTTCGCTGGGGGAGCCTGGGCCCAGGCTCCACCTGTGGGTCAATGTTGACCCACTCACAGCCTGATTTCAGGTCTTCCTGGGCAGCATCTGTCCAGCACTCTTGTGCCTGTGCAGAAGGTGCGTGCGTGGAACCCTCTCCCGGCGCTCGGTGTAGACGAGTGCAAGGAGAACACACATTCGCAGCAGAACAGGTGGACGGAAAGTGGGAAAACGCAGCCACACGTGTTCTGGGTGTCATCTCGGAAAATGACATGTCTGGCCCGTTAATTCACTTGTCACTCCTTCAACCCGGCTGTTTTGGCACAAATCACAGCTGGAGAGATTCTGATTTAGGATAACCTCACGGCTGTTTTGCTCAGGGGTGGTTGTTGAATACTGAGCCTCAGGGTCGACGCAGGAGCACCAGCCTGGAACAGCCAGGACGTGGCAGTGCCGGTGTATGCGGGCTGGGGTGGGGTGGGGGTGGGGGGGTGCCCTATGAGCTGTGCAGGGGAGGGAAGGAGGGAACGCTGGCAGGGTTTAGGATGCCATTTCCATTAGTCCTAGTGTCTTGCTGTAAACAGGAGGTGACAAGATGCTGGTGGAATAGCTGAGTCTTAGGGTGCCCAGCATCCCCTGGGGATTTAATTCCCGGGGGCTGTGCCCACCAGCTGCCCGCTGCCAGGGCTGGCCTGCTGCCTCTGGCCGTCCCACCAATACCGGAGCAGGAACTAGCAGACATGAAGGACTCGGAGTGTGCGGATGGATAATCGGCGAGATAGAAAATGACACTCTAAATTGCTTCCAAATGCAAGGAGGTTTTGAAGTGGCACTGGTGCTGATCGCCTCACGCGGCTTCATGCTTCAGATGTTTCCCAGTCAAATGAAGAGGCGTGAGAGCCATCGGATGCTTGTTCGGAGTGATTACCATAAATCATTATAAACGGGTCATTCTATTGCTAGGAACGCAGACGAGCAGCTGTGGCCATGGGGCAATGGGCCGCAGAGGCTGTTTTGCGGAGGGAGTGATGCCAGTTGAGTTCATGGGGCTCACCTGAGCCCTTGCCCAGGGAGAGAAGAAAATCTCCCCACAGGTTTAGGGGCTGTTGCAAGGGCCCTGGAATGTGGGGAAGGGCAGGGATGCAAAACCATCGCAGGAAACCAATCAGTGGCATTAATTAGCAGGCAGCGTTGCAGAACAGGCCCAGGTGAGAACCCACACTTCTCCAGCCCCGCCTTGCTGCCCGGCCTGGTCCTAGGGTGTTTATGTCGGTGTTTATGACCTACCTTCGAAGGTGGGCTGGGTTCTCGTTCCCATTTTACTAGCCTGGCGAGGCAGACGTTGTCGGTGACAGCTTTTCCTCTTTAAATCCATTCTACTGGTCCTGCCCTGGCTGGTGTGGCTCAGTGGATTGAGCACCTGCCTGCAAAACAAAAGGTAACCAGGTTCAATTCCTTGTCAGGGCACGTGCCTGGGTTGTGGGTCAGGTCTCCAGCTGAGGGTGCGTGAGAGGCAACCGACTAATTACGAGATGTTTCTCTCCCTCTTTTTCTCCCTCCCTTCCCCCCTCTCTAAAAATAAATAAATAAAATCTTAAAAAATATACATTCTCTTTTTAATTCTCATTCAGGGAAGAAGGAAGGGAGGGGACATCTGAGCCTTTGAGACACCTGAGGGGATGCCTTAAGAATCCGTTGCCTCTCTCCTTGTTTTCTGCCCCTCAGGCCCCCACAATGCGGGTGGAAATCCCAGGCAAACGTGTGACATTTGTAGTGGCATCCTCCTGTCTGGTCCCAAGCATAGGACCTGTCCCCATCCTGCCCCCACCCTGGCCAGATGGGCTCCTGATGGGATTTAACAAACAAAAACCCAGGACGTCAGTTAAGGTCAAGTGTCTGATGAACAACAAAAGATTTTTAGTTTAAGTATGTACCATTAAGTATTTGGGACATATTTATACCAAGTTTTTGTATTTGCTGTTTATCTGAAATAAGAATGGACCTGGGCTGTCCAGTGTCACACCCAGCCCCTGGGAGCTGCCCTTGGCACTTGCGGGCCCTCCGCACCCAGGGGTCCTGCGCCAGGGCGCCCTCCCCATACGTCTGGGCGGGAAGGTTCCGTCAGTGGAACAAACACAGCTGGTCCCGACTCTGGCCACCAGAGGGCGGGCTGGCCTGTGAAATGCCTTTTTCTCACGGGAGGAAGTCCCACTGAGTTTAAGGAGAGAGGGGCAGAGAGATGCCCTTTTTCTTTGCTCTGAACCACGTCACAGGGAAGAGAAAACGGACCCCCTCCCTCCGGAGGGCGGGGGCTTCCTGACTTCTGCCTGTCACCTGTGAAACATTCTAGAGACCTCTGGGCTTTAATTTTCTTATTTTCGGGTGTGGCCATGTTTTCATTATGCAGCAGGTAACTGGAGCCCGCTGTCCTGGCCCACCCTCCAGGAGGGACAGTCTAGGGGGGTCTCAGCCTCTCACCGCAAGGTCCGCTCTGGGGCAGCGCTGCCTCTCTGCCCCCCTGTCTCTTCTACCGCAGTGTCAGAGGCCAAGTTCGGTGCCCTGTGACTGTCAGGGCGAACCTGCTCTGCCCCAGCCCCATTGGCAGTGGGGACCCATCTCCTGTCATGGGGCATGCAGAGGGCAGGGCGGAGCTGTGGGTTGGGGCTGGCACTTAGCAGACACGCAGACCTGGCCAGGGGCCCCCTCGTTCCAGCCCGGGACACCAGCAGGGGCAGGAGGTGGCCAGTGGGCAGCCACCTCCAAGGAGGCCCGGGAGTCCTGATGGGGGAAGGATACTGATTTCTCCTGGACACGGAATCCAAGGTGCCAGCTGATTTAACTTAAATTTCAGATGACGATGCCACAGCAGCATCTGTGTTATATGCACAACTGTGAGAGGCGGGGAGCTTGGTGGCGCCCCCCGCAGGGCAAGTTCACCCTGGAGAGATGAAGACACTTGCTCCTGTTCTTTCCAAGGCCAGGAGGTTCGTTCAGCTCCGTCTCTTCATCTGCGAGCTGCCTGGCAGAATACCCTCTGTAGCCCATGTAAGCCAAAGGGGTTTCTTGGTCTGCCAAGAAGTACCCACCCCACTGAGCAGAGGGGCGGGGCACGCAGACCCCAGGGTTGGGTGGGGAGGAAACAGCTGCGTTCAGAAGGGGGCTCTCGGGGGTGGTGGGCATGGGCTGCCCAAAGCCTCGGCTTAGCTTCCCCTTGACTGTCATCCTCGGGGAGCTGGGGCCGGAGCAGTGGGGGATGGGAGGAGGAACAGGTGCCTTGTTTTTGATGGGACTCGGATTTATAAATAGGCATGAGAAATGGAGGAGAGAGAGAGGGAGAGGGAGAGACAGAGAGAGTCCTTGGTGAACTTACATCAATTTGGCGGTGGCTTTTTTCTTCCTTCCAAGACAAGCTATTTGATTTTGTTCAAACTGAAAAAACAAAATCCACCTTGAGTTACTGAAGACTCTATTCAGGCCCCTTGATGCCTCTTAGGATGGCTGCCGGTCTGGGGGGGCAGTGAACACCAGACCCCATCCCTTCTCCCTCAGCAAGTCCCCGGGAAAATGAAGGAATCGACGCCTGCAGCCAGAGGGGAGAGATTCATTAGCAGACCCGGGTTGGCTCATTTAGGAGCTGGCAATTAGCAAATGCAGTCTGCCTGCGTCCCTCGCTGTGATGCACTGGAGAGAAACGGAGGCAAACGCAGGCTCGCGGCTCAGCAGAGCGCCAGAGACGCTAATTCATAACAACCCCAATAAACTGCCAAGGAGGCTTCGTGCGTTCCCCCATCCTCGGTTTCCTGCTTCTTCCTCACGCCTGCCGCAGAGGAAGGCAAGTCTGGCTAGGTGTCCCATTTAATGGGACACGGATGCTGTGACCTGGGCAGGTGTGGACAGCTAGCTGGGGAGGGAGCTGTCCTAGGAGCTCCATTCCTCTCTGCCCACTTGGAGTGTCCACATGCTGAACTCCAGGGGCCTGTGTGGGACCAGGGAGAACCAGGCTCAGGCAGGACTCACAGCTGAACCCTGCTCGAAGACCCACAGCCTTCTCAGTGCAACTAGGTTTTGAATCCAGACTTTAAAGAAAGAAAAGTCCAGCTCTGGGAGATAGGGAAGTGTGCCACCCAGGTCTCTGTGGGGGAGACTCACTGCCTCACTGCAGAGGGTGACCAGCAGGTGACTCCTCCTGCTGCAGCCCAGGAGCCACCTGGCCCAGGCCACGTCCTTCCCAAGGCGGCACCAGGAGGTTCTGATCCTGGAGGGACCTAAAGCCCATTCTGGCCCCATGCAGGACCCTCTGAAGGGCAATTTTCCGTCCTGAGCTTCCCCGCTGGCTAGACTGAGCCTTGGTCAGGGGGTTCAATTTCTCCTGTGCCCAGGCCTGCTTCCTCGTGCCCGGTTTGCAGGTGCAGGCCTGCCCCAGCCTCCACCTGCATGTGAGCTCTTGAGAGCCCAGCCTGTGCCCCACTCGGCCCAGTACAGCACCAGTAGGGGCAGTTTGGAAACATTGTTGCTGTATCTGTGGATCTCTCTGAACAGATACCTGTGTATCTGGAGAGAGATACAAGGTATCTTCATCTGGAGGTAAACATAGAAATTGACACATGTGGGGGACACAGAGACTGAGCCAAAATAAATGTGGCAAAATGGTATCATTCCTGAACCTGGGTGAAATGTTTACAGATTCTCATTCTACTACTTCTTCAACTCGCTGTAGTTTTGAAACTTTTCAAAATAAAAGTGGAGAGGGGAAAAAAAATGAACCTGTGTCATACCCACGGCCTCAGAAAGGGGTTTGGAAGGCGGTAATGGTCTAGGCTGGGCCTACTGGGTTTGTTCTTGGGACTTTTTTTGTCTTTGGAATAAAGGTTCCGGAAGGAGGTAGATGGCACGTGGAGGGGGCCTGCCTGCAGGGAGAGAAAACTCAGCCCAGAGAAGCAGACTCCTGCAGAGACCACCTGGGAGCGTCGTGTTCCAGGTCCAGCCCCGGTTCCTGCAGGACTTCCGATGACGTGAGCTGTCCCTGTCCCTCCCCGCTGTGGGAGCCCTGCGAACCCCTGCTTTTCCCTGTTGTTATTTTCCCAAGAGTCCTGACTAATACAAAGGCTTTGGGGATGAAGGTAGGGAGGCAGCTGTCTGACCCTTTTTAATTTTGTCCACTCTGTCTCTGATGAGGAAGAACTTTCTCCCCCGGGGGTGGCACCGCCAGCACACTGAGCAAGATCAAGGGAACCCCAGGCTTCCAGGGCCCGGCCTCCTCGGTTTCCGACTCAAGGCCCTCTGGAGTTGTCCCGTGTCTTAGGGAGTGCTGGTATATCTGCTCCTTTCACTGCCTCCAGAGCAATGAAGCCTCTCAAGTCTTGGGAGCTATTTGAAGAAAACGGGCTTTTCATCCTGTTTCCTGGCGACTTGGTCTTCAGCTCAGCACCACACAAAGGTGCCCTGGAATGAGGTCCCGGGGTGTGTGGTGTGGGAAAGCTCCTGGGCCTGTTCTGAGCAATTGGAACAGAGCATGCGGTGCGCACATCCTGCTTCCTCTATCAGCCCAGGCTTTTTTGTTTTGTTGGACATGCCTGGGTGGGCGGGCATCCCCAGGAAAGGCCCGTGCTACCCTCCCTGTCTGGTGGGAGCCCAGGAAGAGGGCCGGTCTGTTGTAGTCAGAGACACGACAGACTCCCAGCTATTGCCAGCTTGCAGGAACCCCTGTGGTCGGTGCCTTGCTGCTGCTTGGGAAGCCTGCCGCCTTCTCATCAGGAACGAGCTCAGAACCGTCAGATGGCCTTCTGGCTTGGTCCCTTTAGGGGCCAGCGCTCCCAGCAAGAGTTACATGTACCCTTTTGTCCCTATCCGCCCTCACTGCCTTATGGGGGGGAGGTGAGAATCTCAGTGCCTTCTCAGGCTTCCCTTGAGAACATCATAGGAGCAAACAAGGACTAAGGGGCCGATGGGCAGTTTCACAGATGCTCGAGCATGTTGTGTTCCGTCATCAGGGCAGGGCATCAGAGAGCAGGGGATGTGCTTCATGGTGGGTCCTTCATTGGGTAGAAAGGCTGAGACCTGGGAGCGATATTTAGGGGTTTCAGTTTCACAAAATTCATAAAGGTATTATTTACTTATTTTTAGAGAGATAGAAAGGGGGGCAGAGAGAAGGAGGGAGGGAGGGGGAGAGAGAGAGGGACTTGTTCCATTATTTAAGTGCTCACTGCTTGATTCCTGCATGTGCCCTGACCAGGGATCAAACCCCCAACCTTGGTGCATGGGGATGACACTCTAACCAATGGGCAGCTGGCCAGGGTTAAGGATCTTTTTTCTATTCACTTCATTTATCTCTGCTCTAACCTTTATTATCTACTTCCTTCAGCTACAATTTGTTATTTCATTTGAGATATTTAAAAAAATATATTTTATTTATTTTTAGAGAGAAGGGAAGGGAGGGAGAAAAAGAGGGAGAGAAATATCAACGTGCGGTTGCCTCTCATGTGCTCCCCCCAACCACGGGGAACCTGGCCCGCAACCCAGGCATGTGCCCTGACTGGGAATAGAACCTGAGACCTTCCTGTTTGTGGGAGAACACCCAACCCACTGAGCCACACCAGCCAGAGTGAGACATCTCATTCTTTGGGATAAGAAACTTTATTATTTTTTTCAGCAATCAGATTTTCTCCCTCTTCCCCCTGGTTTAAAAAGGAAATGGATCGACTGCCATCCCGCCAACCACGCAAAGCACAAATGATGCGGTGTGAGCCCAGGAATCACTGAGAGGTGATTTTGCCGGGAGCGGGTGAGCAGACGCTTCCAGGAACTAGTCTGTGGCTTTCAGTTTCTCCACGTCCAAGAAAGGGAGCACAAAGCCACCAGAGAAGGAAGCTGTGTCTGCCCCTTGTGCCCTCGCCGGTGGCACATTAGTATTGGACAGTGTGGCATGTGCTCGATTCTGGGCTGAAATGCCACCCCCCACCTGCCCATCCAACACTGCGCCCACATGCCCCTGTGCTCAGGGCCTGCAAGTACAGGTGACCGTCCAGCCCTCCTTGCTCTGGTCCTGTGCACTCTCGCGCACCTGCAGCAAAGCGCACCTTGCAATCCACCTTCTGTGCTGCCTGCTGGTGGCAGAGATGCCAGCTGTTCCTCTGGGTTGCGAGGTGAGGGCACCCGCTGGCAAGAGCGTCCCTGGTACAGACGGTGCGCCATAGAACTGAACGTCCGAAGCCTACACTGTTTTATTAACCATTGTCACCCCAGTAAATGCAATTAAAGGAAAAAAAGAAAGGGAACAACATCCCCAGGCACAGTCTCGAGGACATGGCTTTGGAGCAAGGTGTTTCTCTGTGCACCCCTCTGCCTACTACTGGCCTGCACCGTTCAGGGAAGTCCACTCATTTTTAAGGACAAACTGGTCAGTTTCTTCAGAAACTTGGTTTGGGGTTGTAGTGTCCGCCTAAAAAATCTGTGAGCATTTGGGGGTGAAGGGGAGGCATGGCACGGACCCTGCAGAAAGGAGGCAGGACGGCAGGATGGGGTGGGTTTGGGACCGGGTGGGAGCGTTTCAGACTGATGGAGAGTTTCCACAAGCCCCTGGGGGGAAGGCGGGCATGTCTTCAGTCCTGCACAAGAGAATGAAGAGCCATTTGGCCATCAAACGAGGCAGGATCGGGGACGGGACATGTACTTGGGGCCGGTTCTGCGAAGATCAGGGTCTAAGGCAGGGCTCCTGAAGCAGCAGGTACCGTCCTGTTTCTAGAGGCGGAGGCCTTCTGGCCTCCAGTTAGAAAGGGACTGAAAACGCCATGATAACGCCCAGAGCAGAACCTCCGAGGTTGGCACCAGCAGCTTCGAAGGAACAATGAATTATACAGAGACCACAGAAGGGGCACTTCTGTCCCTCGAGCAGGTGGCTGTGGCTCTTAGCCAGCCACTGAGAACAACTGCAGAAAGATCGACTCTCCTGAGTTGGGTTTTTGATCATTTTGAACGAAGCCAAGCCAAGCCAAAAAAAGAGCATCATCTTCCAGGAAATGTTTTTTTTCTTTTTCTTTTTTTAATCACAGCAGAAAATCTCTGTAATGTCTTGGCAACACTTGTCACCTGGGGGTAGGGTGGGTCCTGCACACGAATGGCTAGTTTCTTTCCTCAGGGACAGTCCCCTCCACGTGTCTGCCTCAGTGGCCCCAGCATCGCCCTTCCACGTGGAGGCAGGTGTGAGCAGCCTCGCAGCCTGGAGACCGAGGGCTGAGCAACGGGAGCGATGTCGGCAGAATCAGGGCAAAGCCGTGGAGAAGCCGACAGAATTTTGACCTTCATTCACTTCGAGATAATTTCATTTTTACTCAAAGGAGACTTGGTGAGTGACGTAAAAGGAATTCAGGAGTTAGGACTTAATTGTGGTCTAATTTACATCGAATGCAGAATCAGATTTCCGTGTCTTCTGCCATGCTTGAGAGAATGGATGTAGGAATTTTTATTTGAGCCCGGGAGCCTAGAACAGCTGCCTGGTCCTCACGGGAGGGGAAGACCAGCTCTCGGTGTCCTTGCTGCTGGATTGAAGGTGACGTGCCAATGCTTGGGTGGCGTTTCTGCAAACAGAGAGCACCGTGATGTTAGATCCCCGGCAGCTGCTTTTGCTCCAGGGGTGAAGTGACTCACCCACTTGCCCTTCTCCGGCTGTGTATCGGTCATCCATGGCCAAGTAACTAGTTACCTCCAAATCTAGCAGCTTAAACAGCACCCATTATTTTGGGTTTCCGCGTGGGTGGTCTGGGAGTGGCTTGCCGGCTCTCACAAGCTGCATGTGGTCTGGGGTCACTTCAGGTCTCTGTTTGGAGGACCCCCATTTCCCACCCCTCACCTGTTGCTGGCAAAATTGCTCTTCATGTGCAGTTGGGCTGACAGTCTCTGCACCACGGGACGTGTCGGCTGGAAGTCCCCTCTGTCACTTGGGCCTCTCTCCATAGAGCATCTCGGAGCAGGAAAGCATGGGTACAGGTGGGCAGGCAAGACAGAGGCCAAGTCTCTGTCAGGTAATCTCAGAAGTGACATATCACTTTCACTGTATTCTATTCATTAGAGGCAGGTCACTCGGTCCAGCTCACGGTCAAGGGCAGGAGCTAACACAAGATAGTGAATACAGGGAGGCAGGGATGACCGGGAGCCCTCTTAGGAGTCTTGTGACACAGCTTTCTTCTTCTTCTTGATTTTAGAGAGAGAGACATTGATGTGAGACAGAAACATCGATCGGTTGCCTCCCACATGTGCCTAACTGGGGATTGAACCTACAACCTCTTGGTGTACAGAACGGCGCTCCAGCTGCGCCACCCTCCCAGGGCTGTCCTTAATATGAAGAATTGACGACTGGGGCAGTGAGGCTGCCCCATGCCTGAGTGTGAAGGGCGGAGGCTATGTGTCCGAGCCCCTTGCAGCAAGCTCGCGATCTGTTCCCCGGGCAGGTTCCCGGAGCCACATTGTCTTTGGAGATGTTGCCCGTAACACAGTGAAAAGCGACTCCTGCGTATGGAAGAAGCTCCCTACCCCCCGCGCTTCACATGACTATTTTTTGGTCCAAAATGTGTGAATACTTCTGTGATAAACCACTTAATACCGTAGCAGCAAACCAGGAATGGACGACGGGAACCAGCTTTGAAAAGCTTGGCTGAATACCCACACTTGTGAGGCGAAGTCCTTCCAGCCATCAGCAGCCCCAGAAATGTCTGCACAAAGCGTGTGTCAGCTCAGCGGCCTGCGGTACCAGGCCTTAGAGAGCCTGACAAAGCTTGGACAGCGAGAGTACTCTTGGGTAAAAGCTGCTTCTGGATCCCAAATAACACACGGGAAAATTTCTCCATCACTCTTTGTGGGGAGAGATCCACGCTGACTGCCTTTTTCTTTCTTCTTCCTTTGCCCCGTGGCCTGTGTCTGGATGACTGTAAAACCCAGGAGCTCTGGCCTCTCCATGCTCGCTCCTCAGTGGACACCTTCGATGGGGACCACTCATCCGTCCCAAGCCGTGTGACTGATGCCCTCTGCAGCTCACAAGGACAGCGTGCGGTGACAGCCGCTCACTCTGGGACCCTGTATCAGTGAGTCGCTGTGGCAGACTGCATCCTGCAGGAAACCGAAGGCTGACTCACTTTTTAAAAAGTTCATCTTCACTTGAAGATTTGAAAACTTCAAATGGCTTTCAGTGCAATAGCCCGAGGCTGCTTTAAAAAAATATATATGTGTGTGTGTGTGTATGTATGTATATCTATATCTATATCTATCTATATATATCTATCAGAACTACAGTCGTTTTACTTTGGAAGCTTCTAGATAGAAAACGCCAACTTGGTCCTTCAAAGAAAGTGAAGACTCTTGGCCATGTCTTGAGACTTTGGAAACTGAGGCCAGCAAGATAATCAAAACACAAGTTTTTATTTCAGGTTCAGGGGCAAATTCTTTACTGTGAAGTGTCGAGTCCAAGATTAGCATATGAGAATTTTCATATGGTCTGGAAGTTCATCTTTAAAAGAAAAATCCATTATTAAAAAAAAACACACAACTTCCTCCAGGCAGTCCATACTAAACATGCACCCTAGTCACCTAGTGTCTTGGGCTTCTGTCGTCAGTGAACCAATCACAGAAATGTATCAAAAAGTTACCAAGGAAAGGCAAATTCAGCGTTTTGAATTTGTTATTAGCAGAGGCATATAAAAACAGGGACAGCTGATTTTGCTGGGAGCTAAAAACGTAACCACTTACTAACTAATGGCTCCGAACTCTGGTCATTCTCCAAACTCAAGACACACGGGCATACCAATGCTTGATTTCCAGAGGATACATTGTTTCCTTTCAGTTTAAAAACCATCAGGAAAGCAAAACACCAACGCTCCAGTCAAGTCTGTAATTAACAAACATTGTTTTATTAAGAGTTCACAGGAATTGTCTGGCCGAGTTTGTGGGTGCCGAGAAATCAAGGCAACACAAAAGGTAGACTGACACAGTTTCCAGGGGCAAAGAGAAGAAAGGGAAACGCGGTGCTTTGATAAAAAACGGTTACAAGATAAATTACACTTTAAGTCAGAAGGACAAGCTTACATGGACCATCCCGGCCGCCGTTTAAAACTGCCTGACTTTAAAAACGTAGAGCAAGGGAGGCGGCGGAACGCAAGGGGACTTGTTCTGAGACGTGGTGCCCCCTTCTCTTCTCCGGCTTCAGCCTCCTCAGCAACGAACTTGGACCAGATCCTCTTTCTTGGATCTTAAAAAACCCAAAACTCAAGATTCCCTCTGACCAGTCTGATGAGTCGGATCCAAGATATATTCTTTTCAATACTTGAAATACACTAACATGAACAAGCGCAGCAGATGCCATCCTGCGAGAGTGCGTCCTTGCCTGGACTGAGAATCATTCCCCGAGCCACACCTGGGCCTTTCTTGTCCCGGCTCACCTGGTGACACACCCCTGAAGTGAGGGAGCGCCCTGCTCGCTGGACCTCTGTGGATCTGGATGACCATTCAGGAGTAGGCCTTGACCCCCACAAAAGGAACCTCACACTTTGGTCCTAAACATATTAGACATGGTGGGGGGGGGTGTCATCAGGTTTTCTGGGACGTGCGGGGTCCACTGTGTCACAGAAGGAAGGCTGACGACACTCCCGCAGAGCTTCGGTGAGTGCCACTCCTGCCTGGAAGGTGCCCCCGGACCAGTAGGTCCTCTCGAATGTTGACGTTGGGCACCACGGTCTCTGGGAACGGTGCACCATCTCCCACGAGTAGAATGTATGGCTTTTGCTTCAGTAAACAGTTGGAACGTTCTCTCACTGACCTCCAAGATAAAAGACTATGTACAACAATTAGCATTATGCTAGCAATCACGCCTAATATTGATGAGCTCTGTCCCCGTCCTATCGAGGACTGCTGAATGCTGACTAAGAGCTGAAGGGGATCAGATGTCCATCTCTAGGTCAGCGAAGGCACGCGCCACCGGGTGGTCCAAGGCTGGCTCAGCTGTCAGTCACTGGTTCTTCGGTTCTGTCCCTGTGGGATGGACCGCGCTAAGGCGTGCCTTCGCTGGTCTCACTAAGGTGTGCCATGGGGCCTCTCTCTGCGTTTTGCATCTTTTTTAAATTCTGAGGAAACAACATCCTGGCTAAGGACCCCCTCTTTCTTTAGATTAAGAGAGCACCAGCCTCAGCAGGTGTTCGGGTTTTCTACTGTGAAAAACAAAAACTACTTCGTTGGTTCTGGCAGCCATGAAATGTAGAGGCAAGTTTGCAGTCTGAGCTTTGTCTGCTGCGTTGTGCTGTTTTCCTGTAAAATGTGTTTTTTAAAGACTGTATTTGATAGGCCTCTTCCTGCCCGTTCCGCACATGATACAAACTTCAAAAATAAAGTTACAGTGATTATAGATAATGTAGTTCAGCATACTATATTATTTTCTACTCTAATTTAGGTGTTAAAGATGGAGAACAGCTGTTTTTATAACAGATATTATATTTTACATAGAAATATGCTAATTTCCCCTTCAGCATCATGAAGGAGCTCAGTTGTCATCAAGAGCTGACTATGTTGACCCAATGTTGGCTGGCGAGTTACCTATTAAAGGCCTACTCAACACAGCTGTCGAAAGGACTGAGCTGCCTCACCTGGTCCCGGCTCATTAATTGATTGAATACTACATTCATGAAGTCTCCTCACCTTCCCAAGTTGCATTTTTGAAACGAGAAATTATGCTGACCTAAAAAATCCTCAGATCATGAATATACACTATATGCATCTTTTCCTATCCTCTGGATATTATATACTTTTTAAAAAGTAAAAAAAGGTGATAATAAAACTCATTTAGAAGGAGTATTATATATGTGTCATTTAAGGTCACGGTTCCCACTAATCCGAGAAAACACAGACATGACATTTAAAAGAATTAACAAAACCCAGTAAAATTTCAGTTTCTCAATTCATTGAGAATTTACTACAAAAACATAGGAAATGAGAATGTATCCTGCTTGAATGGCATGTCTGAATTACTTATAATTCAGTAAACAGATTCCTTTCCACATCTAAGATCCAAAACCTCAGCGCCATAAATAACATGACTGAAGAATCATGTAACAATGTATAAATACAAGGTCTGTGTAGTGATGTAGGACGGAAAGTCCCACACGGTGAAAATTTGTATCCTAAACAAAGGGACACAAAGAGCTTATGTACACATTAGCAAGGTCTTTACAATAAATTACAGAGCCCGCTCCTCTCAGAGCCGACCTGTACCCAAAGCTGCTTTCGGGAACCCGCCAGAAATCTGTCACGTAGGGCTGGAATCTTGAGCTCATCAAGTGTGTCTGGTATCAAATAATATCAGAAGTCTGAAAAAGCACAATGAATCTTTGCATCGCGTTTATAAATTATTGTTTCTATATCATTAAAAAAAACACAGGAGGTCAAAAGTGCATTAAATGAAAAAGTGGCAGTCGTTACTCTTGGCAAGACCTAGAGAAATGTATTGTCCCAAGTAAGAAGTGATGTGGAGGCTTCTTCAGTTTCATGGGAGTTTTCCTCGAACTTCTAGACAGCCTGGGGTACCACAGGCTGCCAAATAAACTCATACAAAGGGAGCTAAGTCATCTTTTTATAAAAATAACGGGAAATGTGTCTGCTGATGAGAACCGCTGGAAACAAACCAAATCACCAGCCTCTCCAAAAGTGAAGTAAGTGTGACTTTGCTGACAGGAATGGATGGGCTACCACTCAATACGACCAAATTTGGGAAATTTCGAAGAGTTTCTGGAAGTTTTCATTTTCTTCAAGTTTTCCGCTGTCATTGGCAATGGTACATACATCGCAGAACTGTGAAGTTTTGTACTATAACTAAGACAAAATGTAGACTTCAAGGCCATAAACCATATTGTATCATCTGCTTCTCACAGGCAATAAAGACTAAGGGTCCCATAATTAGAAGGGGACAATCTAGAAATTAGTCGGGAAGAAACAGATGGAGGAAGCACAGCTTGGGTGTTAATTACACTCACCATGGAAACGAGTGTATTGGACACAGCCTAGAACAAGCGCCCATGTGGAGATACGTGCGGTCCTCACACCACACACCTGATGGAAGAAAGTGAGACGGTGAAATCTCTGGCTTACGCAATCACTGAAATTGAAAGAAAAAAAAAAAAGAAACGTAGAGAAAAATCTTATCTTTAAACTTATTGTGGGATTGAAATATGGACCAAGCTGTGTCCATCAAGAGCAGGTTCCTGCCCTGGCTGGTGTGGCTCAGTGGACTGAGTGCCGACCTGTGAACCAGAGGGTCATGGGTTTGATTCCTGGTCAGAGCACATGCCTGGGTTGCAGGACAGGTCCCCAGTAGGGGGCGCATGAGAAGCAACCACACGTGGACGCTTCTCTCCCTTTCTTTTCTCCTTCCCTTCCCCTCTCTAAAAGAAAAAAAAAAATCTTAAAAAAAAAGAGCAGGTGCCTGCTGCTGGACCCTCAGATGCCATCTGGCTGCTGTGGCGCTTACGGGACACCAAGCAACAGAAGGCTATTGTTTTCTCACCGAGTGGGGCACATTCCTTGCTTCGTTCAACACACCTGGACGGCCTGAGGTAATGCAAACCTCACCACTGCAGCAGGTGGCTGGGAAGGAAAGTCCTCGCAGCTTTGACAGGAGAGCAGGGCTCTTAGCGGAACTCGGGGGCTCTTCAGGGGCATCCGCACGTCGTCCTTGGGGATGCGGGTCGCCTACGGGCCGGAGGCTAGAAATCGATAGAGATGGAGGCTTGGGCAGCGTCCTCTCGACCCCGCACGTAAATCTCACAGGGCGTCTCCTCCATCACACGGTCCTCCAGCGCCTGCTCGGGGCACTCGTGCGCCTGCTTGAAGGAGTAGCTGCTCTTCTTGAAGGTGCTGTTGAACGTCTTCATGGGCTGGGGCTGTGCGAAATCGTTTCGGAAAGGCAGCTCCACGGCCGTGAGGTTGGTCCTGCTCACCCTGCCGCCTCCACCGCCACCACCGCCGCCGCTGGGGGCCTGTGAGCCGCAGTGATGGTCGTGGACGCAGCGGGAGGCTGAGGACGTGCGGCGCAGCTGGTGGTAGCCGTCCAGCTCCTCGGCCAGGTCGGCCAGGTCGGCGGCCAGCTCCTTGTCCCGCAGGGAGAAGAGCTCGTAGTGCGGCGGGTCGAACGCCTCCTGGAACCCGGTCTTGTTGAAGGTGCTCTTGCAAGCCATGACCTTCTTCCGAGGCTGCTTCACTTGCACTAAGATGGAAACGATGAGAAGGACCAGCACGACCCCCGATGTGACGCCGATGATTGTCCCGTGCGTTCGGGTGATCTGCTCGAAGAGGCCTGCCTCTTTCTTCTCTGCAGGGAGAGAAAGAGACGAGGCCCCGCCCCGCCCGGGAAGGCACTTTCAGGTGGAGCAGAGCCTGTGGGTCAAACACACCACAGACAGCGCCACTGACAATTAGGTTTTAAGAGGAAAAATAAAAGAACCCTGTTATGATCTCTGCTTCAACTTACCAAGCACCATTATAGCAAGAGAAAAACAGAAAGGGTCTTGGCTCTTCGCTCAGAAGACACAGGAATACAACGTGCAAACGAAATGAAACATGTGCGTGGAGAAAATGCCAGGACTTTTGAACACCCTTGTTCTGTCAGGATGGGCTTTCTGCTCTAGGGCAGGTTTGAGGACATGCCTGTGTTTCTCCGCACGGCCACCTCACGGGAGAACTGGATGCCCAGACTGACCCTCGCAGGCCGGTGGCCCCAGCCACTGATTCAGAAGGGATGGCTACTGAGAAATACTTCGCGCCAAGTCCGTAAGGTGGCCGCATCAGACTCACTCACTTCAGAGTGAGATATTACTGAGCCCCCGATGATAAACTTGAGTCCTGAGACAGGGACCGGATGGCCAGCGTGCGGACATTCAACCAACACCACAGCCTTCTCTCTCCCTGTGGAACACGCCACGGAAAGAAGGTGCAGGAAATTTTATGAACCGAAAACAAGCCATTCTTCCAAGGAGCCTGTTTTATATTGTACGACCGAATCCATCCACTGATTTTTATTAAATAGTGTTTCCATGGAATTCAAAAAACAGGAATACTTGAGGTCCCTTTCTACATAATTTTGATAAGGTGTTTCCACAAGACAAATGACTAAGAGATTAAGGGCAAGAATATTATGACGAACTTTTGAACAGCTTAAGATAAAAAGCAGAGTTTGAGAAGAAGTATTTTTCTTTGTTTTTACCACATGCAGGGGCCTATGACCCGTTTCAAACAACAGTGCTACACAGGTCTCCATTTCTGCCCAGCAGCCCCCGACGCCCGGGGGCAGGCAAGAACCGTGACGCCTCTCCCAGGGCAGGCCAGGGCCCTCCGCTCCGCACAGCGGGCCGCGCCTCACCTCTGCAGTGGCTCTCGTCCCACGGGTAGGCGCAGTTCTGGACGCCGTTGCAGACCAAGGAGTTATTGATGCACATGTTGCTGTGGCAGAAGAAGGTGCCGCCTGTGCAGGGAGCTGCGGGGGGAAGGAGAACTGTGCCACTGAGGCAGGAAAGCACGTGGGTGATGCGCTCATGCAGATTCGCTCTGCACTCACTGTCCTGGGGTCACTGTGTTGCCACAGGGGCCTTCCCTGGAGTCCCCTCTGCACTGTGCACACAGGGAGACAGAGGCCAACGATCCCGCACGATGATGTGGGGACACTTTTACTTACTCTGGCTACCCAAGGGTCACTGTCAACGTAGTGACAATACGGATGCATTTCCCACAGTACATAGCCTGGTACACGTTCTAAAGCCATTAAAGGACAATGTTGGTGAGGATGTGGAGGCACGGGAGCCCTTGTGCCCCGTGGGCGGGGCTGTGAGATGCTGCAGCCGCTGTGGTGAACACGGTTGCTCATAAATGCACAGCGGTGCCCACGTGTTCCAACAGCTCCACTCTCGGGCTCCACCCAGAAGACTGGCAGCAGAAGCTCGAAGGGCTTCCTGAACCCTGTGGTCACATCGGTGCCCTGCCCAAGAGCCGAAGGTGGGGACAACCCAGTGTCTGTCCACAGCGGACAGACAGCCACACTGCGGGGCACACATATGATGGTGTGAGGTTCAGACTTTAGTGCGGAATGAGGAGGCTGACTCAGGCTGCGGCGTGGGTGAGCCTGGCCAACGTCAGACCAAGTGGAAGAAGCCACACGCAGAAGGATCCCACTCATCGGAGGCACCGGGAGGAAACGGAGTCAGGTTACCCAGGAACGGGTGAGAGGCGGACAGGGAGGGGGCGTTTGACGGGGACGGAGGGCAGTGTGGGAAGATGAACGTGTGGGGGAGCCCGGTGGTGACGGGTGCGCGGTGGGGTGGCTGTGCTCGGTGCCAGGGACTCGCACGATGAGAAACGGTGCATTTTATGTCGTATAGATTTTAGCATAAGAAAAAAGGAAGATTAAAAAGGAAAATTTGGAATTTCAAATTGAAAAAATAAAGAGGCGGAGGAGGACAAAGGGGGACAACTTGGGACAGCTGTGATGCAGTAACGACAAAAAAATAAAGATACATGATTCATGTAACGTGCGCTCTAGCATTGTGTCTGCTGCTCTTTGGGTCTGAAACGACCCCTTCTTTCCCCTCGTGGGGACCTCCCACTGCTCCCCCAGGGTCACCCCAAACATCGTGCTCTCGGTGAAGAGTCCCCTCAGCTCTCCTACGTGGGCAGGGGCTCCTGCGTGTTGCTGTCCCGCTCTAGCCTCCTCTCCGTGGCTCCCTCCTTGTACGTGGAAACTGGAGTATGATGCGCGTCCTTACCTCCGTGAGGGAGTACATCCTAGATTTTAGCAAAAATCCCCAAAGTCGGGAACCGGGACAGCTTGCTTCCCCCGCCACGTGGAGGTGTGACGGAACTCCCCTAATCAACGAACCACTGACACCCACGGATATAATCAAACAAAACGTAGTCCCTGCCTACAAAGTTCTACATTTTCAGAAAACCCGTTTCATCCAGGAAGAAGGGACTATTCTGCTGTGAGGCTGACAATGGAACAATCGAGGGACCCGCCACCAAGAGAAATGGGTCTTTGTGTCAGCAGTGCACCTGGACCCAGTGCAACAGGCCACCTGCCCGTCCTCGGCTGCCTTTCGAACAAGCGGGTGGACTACAGGCCACCTCCGACTTCTGGGGCCACAATCGGGTGAGACTGTGAAGGACCCCAATCGGGCTGACACCGAGGTTCTCAATCTAAGTGTGAGAAAGAGGACATAGCAAGTGAGCCACTCCGAGGGGGGTAAGCTGCCAACATCGTACCCCTTAGACTGTCAAAGTCAGTCACGTCCTAAGGGTACATCGAAACCGTTCACCGGAGGACAGGAAAGCCGATGGAGACGGAGGGTGGTGTTTTTAGCACAAAATTAGGCAGAGCGCCCGCGTCGGTTGTGCTGTGTGCTCGTACAAGTGTACCACACGGGCGTGTGCACTTCACACCTTCTTTAATTTATTGACTTCAGAGAGAGAGAGGAAAGGAGAGCGGCAACCTTGGCGTATCACACGGCACTCTACCCAGCTGAGCTACCTGGCCAGCGCGGCGTTTGAAAATGTAGGAAGTGGCCCAGAGCAGCGGTTTTCAACCAGTGTGACGCGAGAATTTGTACAATATGTGGCACCTGACTACGTAGTAGGGGCACCGACCTCTTTTCCCTTAGATGGTGAAAAAGTGACCACTGGCACCACAACCACGGCCATCCGGTGCGAATGCATCAAAACTGTACCCATCGTCTTGTCAGATCGGCAAAAACACACGTTCTGGTGAGCCGCAGACTTCAGTGATCAGTTTATGTGTGCCACGAGATGAAAACGTTGGAAATGCTGGCTGGAGAACACAGCGATGATTGAATTCCTCCTTTCTAAAACCTGGAGTTTTCTGGGTTTTTCTTTTTTTTTGCTTCTCTATCATACCAGGACGCCACAGGGTCCAGCACAAATAACGCCACTCTTTTATGACAAAATCATGAGCATGTCATTCTGTAACATGACAATGTCCCCCTCAAGTGCACCATATGAGATTTTAGATGAAATGTTCCAATGGAAGCTATAAATGATGACACCCACATGATCACCCTCGCAGCCACCCTCAAGCAGGCCCCCTTCTGCCGGACCCTGTACTACGCGCTGTCTCCAAGTATATGCTGAATTCTAATTTTGCCTGTCTTACCCAGTTCACAAATGGGGACACAGGACGGAGAAGCTAATTTTAAGCCAGGTGGAGGGAGGTTATAAATAGCACTGGGGCTTCTAGGTATTCTGATTTTTTGAGTCAAACTGTCATTAGCTCTTCACATTTACCCACAGTGTATTATGTGGCTGCATCTGGGTGGCTCTTATAGCTTCGAAAGTGACAAAAAAAAAAAGAGAGGCTTTCTGCTTCGTTTTCCCCACTGATGGAGCGGTGAGTGGGGAGTACCCGGCTTTTCCCACGGAGCCCTTTCCAGCGGCTCTCCACGTTCCCGAACCCGGTCCCTGTGGTGCCGACCCCGTCCGAGCCTGGTTCGAGGACGTGTGAGTTAGACTTGTCCTTACACGTGGATTAAGCTTTATGGGCTTCTGATGGGCAAGCACAGCTGCCGACCAGTTGTCCGTTATTGACGTGGCTGCTGAGGACATGCTTCGGTGGAGAAGTGCACGAAGGGACAAAGACAGGGGCACACCTAGCTCCAGTCAGGGGCTGCCCCCTTCTCCCAGGCCCAGGGCTCCTGCTGTACCCTTTCTTCCTGGCAGGCCCTGCCTGGGAAAGAGGCGGCGCTGGCATTTCAGCTCCGCATTTGATGAGGTGAGGCAGGGAGGCCGGGAGGCAGCTCTGTCCTTGGGCGAAGCCCTCGGGGCGCCTGTCAGCCATGTGTCACTGGCAATCACATTAGGGACTTATTCTGACAAAAATATCTTCTCCTGCTTTCACGGTTCCAGTCCTAGAAACACTGTTCCTCAAACCACGCTGTTCTTGAAGAGCAAGGCGTGCGTTCCCGTTCCGAGCTCGGGAAGAAGCAGAATGCGTCCTGGTCGCTGTTCTATTTCGGTCCCCGTAGCTGCACTCTCCTACTTCAGTCTCGGTGGCAGTCTGCCACGGCCGGTCTGAAGCGAGTATCCCGGGCAGGGCCGGTCCGCTTGTATAAACCTGTCCTGAAACCCGGGCTGCTTCCGCAGCTGGATTCCTAATGGTCACAAATCGTGAACGGCTCAGAGAAGAACGAGGGAGGTAGTTTCACAACCTGAATTAATGAGGAGCATGTAAAACATCTGAAGCTCTCAAACGTGTTTATCGAAAGGAGATCTTCACACTGGAACTTTTGTAAAAATTTATGGAATATTCTGATCCTCCTTTGATCTACTTTGATATTAAGTAAAACACATCAAAGGATTTTTCATGTAAGATTTAGGCTAGTGCAGCGCCGGATCAATGCACGGCTGAGCGGGGCGAGGAGGCTGCGGAAGAATGGCTCACAGCGGGCGGAGGGGGCGCGTGGGGGTTGAGGACAGAAGCCATCTCCATGCCAGGGAAGCGCCAGGGGAGGCAGCACGGTCTCCAGAAGAGCTGCCTGAGACAATGCACAGAGGTGGCCACGGCAAACAGCAGGTCTTCAAAGCAGAGAAAACGGCTTCTGTTGGGAGGAGATGCCAACTGGGTGTTTGGCAATACCTAACTAAACTACACATGATTTACCTGGCCAGGCAGCACCCCCACTTCCAGGAATCCTCCTGAGGACACACCTCCAAGAAGATAAACATACATATGACATTATTCTTTGTGACTCAGCTTGTAATTGCAAAGCACTGGAAATGACCTTCGTGCCCATACACAGGAGACGGGCCGAATACGTCCGCAGACTTCTGCACAGCAGCCGAAAGAAGGGGGACCCTGCGGAATGAGTGTGGAGTGAGTTCCAAGATCCACTGTGGAGTGTGTAACACGCTTCTCTTCATGGAAGAAAAAAGGGGGCAGGAGGAAATATGCACGGGTTGGGAAGCTACAGAGAGAGGGGAGGAAGGGCTGCGGGGGCGGGGGCTGGAAAGGGGGCGTGGCCCTCTTTCTGCATAGCTGTCTCCCACTGTCTACAGCTTCTCGATAAGGCAGGGTGGCAATTTCTGCATGCACACGGCTGCCTTACCCACCATAGTCAGGGCCTTAAGAAGAGGGACGAGGGCTCCGTTACTTCTCTACCCTGTGACTTGCAGGTTTTGTCAAAGGCAAACGCTCAGCAACTGCATCTGAATGAAGGGAAATGGTGTCAGAGAGCACCGGGCAGAGGAGGACGGCCTGTACTTACGCTCCATGAAGGAAGTGAAGAGCATCCTGAACCTGCTGAGCCGGCTGCCCTCGTCGGCCCACATGCGGATCACGCCGACTCCGGTTTTGAGCGTGACGTCATTGGCCACCGTGCTGCAGAACTTGGCCTTGAGGTTTTCGATGGAACTGCTTCCGTCATAGACGGCCACGAAGTTCCTCTTGCATTCGTTGGAGTGCTCCATCTGGTAATCCAGGAACCTCAGGTAAATCTGCGGCAGCGAGACAAAGAACGGCTGCTGAAGAGCCACGTGGACTCGAGTTTCTGGTCCCGCCATCTGGTCCACGCGGTGGGTCGAAATGTGTTACGACAGCTGACGAAAACGGGGGAGAAGAGGCCGACCAGAACCAAGCACTCAGGACCCCCAGGTTCGTCTGCAAGGAGCAGAGACCTTTTGCTCCACGAGGCATAGCGGTGGCACACACGTGTCCTCCTTATAAAAGCAACTGCGTGGGTATTGACAGGTTGGGAAAAAAGAAACGTCCGCCACACCCTCCTCTTCTTCCTCCCTTGCCCCCAACGTGCATTCTGGGTAATCCTCTCCATCTACCTTCTAGTAACTATATTGTTGACTTGCAGGAGTTCTAGCTGGTTACTGTTATTTTATTTCTTTTACTTTTTATAGTTGGTTATTTTTAGAGTGTCCCTGGTTATGTCCTTGCCCTCCCTTTGGATTCCTTCCTGTAGGGTGTGTAGGGCCCAGCACACTCCCTGCGTGTGGCGGCTGCTCGCACGGTGCTGGGTTGCCTCCGAGTGTGCGCCCACTCCGGCTGTGAGCCACGCCCCGCGGGCTCCATCCACAGTGAGTTACTTTGTTTTTACTTTTGCCTCAAAGGCTTCATGAGCCCAGTTCCACTTTCTTAGTTTCAGGGCTCTGTGACTCCTGGGTTGAACATGGACTGTAAATTCCTGTCTCAAACTGTGAATAGAGACAGGGTTCGAGGTACAAAGGTGTACGGGAGACCCCAGACACCCCCACCCAGAGACTGAGCCCAGGAAGATAAGCTTCCTTGCTATCAACTGGTGTTAGTGGAAGGATTTTTCCAATCAGACATTCACGGCAGCCATGTCCCTTTGCGGGTTCCAGGTTTACGTGAGGGGTGTCAGTCACGGAGGTCACCTGAACCCTGGGCCTTGTACCTGTCTCCGTGTGGCTGTTAACAGCGCACTCCTGCCCCAGCCAGGTCCGCCCGAGTCATTGGTCACCAACCCAGCAGCGGGCATTTGTACCCGCAATTTCAGTTGTCAACTTATCGCTCGAGGTTCTAGTCCTCTCCCTTCATTTCGATTCCGTAAGAATTACGTCTGGTGGGGGGAGCTCATCGACGCTTTGAAACAAATCTGTTACATTTGACCCGACGCTGCCCAGTGCTCGCCACAGGTGGGTTCTAGTTTTCTGCTCCATCCTATTAGCCTGACTGTAAACTGGGTTTTCCTAACTTCCAAAAGGTGGGCTCCTCCTCTTTACTCTCTTTCCTGTTTTTACACATATGCATATTAAATATAATTTTAACTCTGTTGAACTTCCTAGAAGTATACATCCAAAGCAAAAAACAGGAGTAGTTAGCAATCCGTCTCCATCTGTCAGTTTCTTAGAAACCCCATCCCTGTGTGCCCTCCAGGGGAAGCTCTGTGGAGACTAGTGGGGGATGCAGACAAATGGGGGAAACAGACTAGCAGGGGACACAGACGTGCTCGGGGTGCAGACTGGGGGGAGCAGACTAGCAGGAGAAGCAGACCAGCACGGGGTGCAGACGTGCTCGGGGTGCAGACTGGGGGGAGCAGACTAGCAGGAGGAGCAGACCAGCACGGGGTGCAGACGTGCTCGGGGTGCAGACTGGGGGGAGCAGACTAGCAGGAGGAGCAGACCAGCACGGGGTGCAGACAAGCAGAGCGAGGACTCGGAAGCCAGACGACCTGCCGGTATGTGGGTTCTGCCCCCTCTGAGACCTTTGACGAGATGCTCTAACTTCTTGTGACCCAGTGTATCTTCTCACAAAATGTTTTCAAAGCACCCATGACCTCCCTGGCCCACACAGGCATGCCTCAATGAGGAATCCACACATTTTTAAGACCTTAAAATTCTTAAAATAAGAATCTTAATGCATGTGTGGTACTTCTGAAATTTACATTATAGCTTATCTAATGATAATGCTGAGATCTTAAGAGGTACCTAATCATGTGACTAATATAAATTTTAAAAAGTTAAGTTTATATAATCAGTAAGTATGGGCATAAGACAGTTTATATAATCAATAAGTATTGGCATAAACCCAAATAAGCACATCATGTGAATCCCGTCTCCCGCCCCTCTGGGAAGTGACCACACAGATGGCCACACCTTGGCTCTGGGGGTGGCTCGGATGGTCCAGATGCAGTCCACTGCCTGGCCGGGCTTCGTCTTGTCCTCCTGCTCCACCTGGCTGGAGCGCACTATCCCGTCGGCCCCCGAGAGCTCGAACTGGCAATCTGGAAGGGACAGATGGACGCGGTCAGGGCGAAAGAAGACCGATCGAAAACGGCGTGAGAAAAAAGAGGTAATATACTAAACCTGGGATGGGATTTAAAATACCTCCTAGGTACGTAAAGTCTGGATCTGCAACAGAAAAGAGCAGAACGTCATTGGCATTTGAGGACACGTTACAGTCACGTTCAGGGTCGACGTCTTAGATTATGGCTAACTGTGCGTGAGTAACAGCGCAAGGAAGAACTTTCTGCTTACAGACTGGAGAGAACTGGTTATTCATGAGCATCTTCAGACGCTCACTGATAGGATGGACGTTTTTTAAAGACGTTGTTTATTTACTTTTAGGGAAAGGGGAAGGGAGACATGAAGAGAGAAGGAGAAACATTGATGGGTCTCCTCCTAAACGCGACCCCGCTGGGGACTGAACCCGCCCCGCAGGCATGTGCCCTGATGGGGAATCAAACCGGTGACCTTTTGCTTCGTGGAATGACGCTCTGACCAACTGAGCCACACCGGCCAGGGCAGAATCAATGTTTTTAAGTGATAACGTGTATACTTCCGATCCCATCCTGAATCAGTAACTCATTTTTGCTTCCTGAAGACCCCCTACTCTGTCAAAGGCAGGGGGCAGCCCACTGGCAGACAAACAGATAACCAGGGTGTGGGCCACACAGTAGGGTGGAGCATCATTCAGCCTTAAAAAGGAGTGAATGTCTGACATGCTACAGTGTGAGGGAACCCTGAGACACTACTTGGTGACACTGCTCAGTGACATAAACCCAAGGCTAAAGGACAGACACTGTATTACCCCATTCATGAAATGCCTAGACTGGTCCCGTTGAGAGACGGCACGTCCCAGGGGCTGGGGGATGGGGAATGGGGATGAGCGTTTCATGGGGACAGAATCCCAGTGTGAGGTGACCAAGGAGTTCTGCACATGACCAGCCATCGTGACGGTCACCCCACATTGTGAATGTACTTAATGCCAATGACTTGGAGGCTTAAAGAGGGTTAAAATAATACATTTTAAGTTCTGTTGCTTCCTAACGGCAGGGGAAGGAGGGCAACCAGCTGGTATGCAGGATGCTGTGCCCTGCGGAGCAGTTCAGAGGGAACTGACAACACCAGTTTAGGTTACAGTAACTGGTTTAATTCCATTGTCAGAGTTTGGCTTTATTTTTAATCCTCACCTGAGGATACATTTATTGATTTTAGGGAGAAAGGGAGAGAGAAATATCAATTGGTTGCCTCCTGTACGTGCCCCGACTGGGGACTGAACCTGCAACGCAGCTCAGTGCCCGGACCGGGAATTGAACCCACAATCTTTTGGTATATGGGACCACGCTCAATCAACTGAGCCGTATCGGTCAGGGTGTCGCTTTGATTTTTATGAACTAAATCCAATGAACTGAAGTGACACCTGAGTGTCAAAAACGCATATTATGAAACCTTGCATATGAATCAGGTCTTGCAAACACACCTCAGAAAGAATGCTCTTAATTATTTGAATAACATTTTCAAATGTTAAACAAAATCCGGCAGCTTTATATGTAAAGATCCTTACTTTGAAGAAAAGTAGGTCTTTTCTTCCATGAGCGGTATTACGTTTGTATCACGAGAGCAACCTTGTGTGGCTTAGTCAAAATATAAGCAAACTAGAATCAAGCGTTTAGGGTTTCTAGACTCTGTGACCTCACGTGTGCATTTCATAGTGTTTCAGAGGTTCGACACACATCACGCTTAATGTCACGCTAATGGCGGCCATGTCAGGAGGGTCAGGTGACATTCCAGTTTACAAATGAACCCGAAAGGGAATCAGAGAGATTAGGGTTTTCTCAGTTCGAATCAATGGCGAAGCCGGGGCTCCGTTCCAATTCACTAGTTTTTCTCAGTCGACCACGTGGGTGAGGACTCCATTGTTTTACCACTAAGAGAGAGAAACACCACGTCAAAATAAATAGGCAATGAGTCACCAGCTAAATTATGGCTGTCTAGTTAAAATCAGATTTATAAGATATATTTTGTCTAGGAACTGGTTAATTCTGGAAGAAGCCTACTAACAATGATGAGAAATTAGTTTTTTGGGTTTTTTTTAAATGAAATTCCTATGCCTCTGTTGAGACAGGGGCCCCTCATGGATTGGTACCTCCTGATGAGGTCTGCCCAGAAGGTACACAGCCACATACCATGAAAAATAGAGACATTCATTGAAGAATTTACAAGAAACATTGTACATAGGACAATGACACCTCAGTCCCCTTCAAAGTTAGGCACCTTGGGACCTCACACTGTTCTTTCTCCCAATCGCCATCAGCTGCCCTGTTGTATTTTCCTGAATCTCATCCACAGTCTGAAATCTCTTCCCTTTCAAAGGCGATTTTAGTTTTGGGAAAAGCCAGAAGTTGCAGGGTATCAAATCTGGGCTGTAGGGGGGCTGAGTCACCTGGGTGACTTAATGTTTCAACAAAAGCTCCACACGAGATGTGATGCATGAGCGGGCGCATTGTCGTGATGAAGTTGCCAATCACCAGTTGCCCATAGGTTACAGCCTTCTGAATCATCCGAATAGTTCCCACGGAGGACTATTCCAGCTTAACGTAAAATGTGATGCAGATTCGTTGCTCTACACCACAGGCAGCAAACACAAGGCCCGCGGGCCGAAGGCGGCCCTCCACCTTGTTTCTACCTGGAGGCAGCGCCGAGCTCTTGCTTAACTGTTGAGGAGCAGTTACATTTACACAGTCCTAAATTACATTCGGCCCTTCGAAGGCAACTGCAAGGCTGATGTGGCTCCTGGTGAACATGAGTTTGACACCCCTGCTCTACAGACTCAGTCATTTTGAATGTGACGGCCACACAGTACACAGGCTCACTCAGGGGGTGTCAACCGCCCCCAATGACTAGTGCAGTGAAGTCGTCATTGTTCACAAGTGTGCACTCCAGTCCACTGTCCTTGGCTGCCGGGTTACATGATGTCACGCTAACTGTTCTCATTATATTAGCGATGGCTGGACTTTCTCTGGACAGACCTCAAATGTATGTGACTGGGCTAATTCTGGACATTTTAACACAATGAGGACAACACCCTGGAATTCTTGCCTACCTAGGAAGACATTGTGATTTGTTTGCCAGATGGCCCCTATGACTTTTATTCCAATGCTGTTTCAAATTTAAATTTCTCTTTGACGTTTGTCTGCAAAAGAGCGGGAGCATCTCGGCCCCCCTTTCGCTGGGCTGGGCTCACTAAGTTAAAGAACAGTCTCGGAGAGGCAATCTCAGAGAAGCCCCAAACTTCCCTCCTACTGTTTTCAATATGTAATTTAATAACCGTGGTAAAGGATAAACAACTTTAGTGAGAATCAAGCACCCAGTTACACACAGTAAACTGTGTATTAAAACAGGTTCTTCCCAGCTGGTGTGGCTCAGGTGGTTGGAGCGTCATCCTGGAAACTGAAAGGTCGTGGGTTCGATTCCCAGTCAGGGCATATAGCTGGGTTGCAGGTTTGGTCCCCAGTTGGGGCGCGTGTGAGAGGCAAGCGATCGATGTTTCTTTCTCGCATCGATTTTTCTCAGTCTCCCTCCCTCCCCCTCGCTCTAAAGTCAGGAAGCACATCCTCGAGTGAGGGTGAAAGGAAGGGAGGGAGGGAGAGAGCCTTAAAATACCTGCCATATGCCAAGTGTGCTAAAACAGGTTCTGTGGTGTCATTAAAGACTCTGAGACGGTTCTGATGAGCGACTGTCTCATTGTGGCAGGTTGGTACCTGGGGGTCCTACCTGCATTTTCAAATTAAGTTCTGTAAGGCACCTGTTTGTGATTTTTAAAAACTTGTCTGTCCTGTGTTAAAACAGACCCAACGTTTCCCCTTTAACCGCGTCTAAGGTTGCAGTTCAGTGGGGTTCCCGCCACGTTGTGCGCTGACACCCCATCCACTCACACAAAAGTTAAAACCGTTTTTTATACGGCCAGCAGTTGTGCTCCTTGGTTGAAGCTTTTCCACACAAAAACCCGAACGTGGACGTTTATAGCAGGTTTATTCACAATTGTTAAAACTTGGAAGCAACCAAGATGTCCTACAACAGGACGGATAAACACTCTGGCCCACCCAGGTGATGGGCCGTCATTCGGTGTTAAAAAGAAATGCATTTCCAGCCATGAGAAAATACAGAAGAACCGTAAATGCACGTTACTACGTGAGAGGGGGCCACACGCTGTATGACTCCAGCTCTGTGGCCTTCCGGAAAGGGCAGTGGAAAACCAGTGGCTGCCTGGGGTTGGGCCGGAGGGATCAAGAGGTGAGCACGGGAGATTTTTGGGGCGGTGAAGCCCCACTGTGTGCTAACGGCACTCCACGGAACAACTGACGCCGAGAGTGGCCCTCCTGTGGGGTGTCTGTGCAGCTCATTGATTGTCACTCATGGGCAAGCTGGTGGGCAGTGCCGGTTTGGGAGGCGGCCGTGTGTGTGTGTGTGCATGCGCGTGCACACAGCAGACGGTGACTGTGCTTTCTGCTCAGTGTGGCTGAGAACCTACAACTGTTTGAGAAAGTGAAGTCGGACTCCGGATAACATCTCTGGATGGCCCACAGTTTATCTATTTAACTGAGGGACGTCTCAGTCACTTCCCAATTTTAACAGTTACGGTAAAACTGCTATGAACGTCCACACACAGGCTCTGTGTGGGGAATCTACCAGATAAGGTCTATCGGGGTACGTTGTAATTTCTGAAAATATTAGACTTTTGGCATTGAGAATCTAAGTAACAAAGTGACACTTAAAATTCCCATAATACGTTTAAGTCAAGGAACAAAAGGTGAGTATGTTGTTCAGGCAAAAACAAAACAAAACAAAAGCAGGTAACACACCTGGACGCACATAACCCAAACAGAATAAGGAGGCACAGAAAGCAGCCGAAGGGACGCACACCGAACTGCTAACCCTGGGGTTTTAGAGAGAGAGAGAGTGGTGCCATCGTGGACGTCTTTTCATTCGGGTATGTCTTAATTCTTCTCGGTTAACAAATTTCTTGCATGAAAACCTAAATAAAGGCAAGAGGATTGTACACTGGTCACACTACGGTACTTTGTCACCTCGCTACGGAGCTGACGCTGTGAGTTTCCGTCAGGGATCTGTGCGCTTCGCAGTGCACGAGGCTTCGCCGTTCGAGGCCCGACTGACTAAACTCTCCCTTCTCCAGCCTCAGGGTGCCCAGTGCAGGGTGGGCCCGCTCGGCGGGCAGGACGTCTCCTCACCTGGAATGAAGGAGTATTTTGCGCGAAACCCCATGCCCTCGAGCTCTTCGTCGGAACTGAACTTGATCCACATGAACCTCCCCGTCGACCTGATCAGCGGGGGGCTTCTGACGCCGCAGAACCGGTCAATGAGCGGGGAGAAGCCAAAGGGCCCGTCGCGGACCTCCAGGTGGTCGAACCGACATTCGAAGGACGGCTCTATGTAGAAATGCTCATCGAAGGTCAACTCTATCCTCTGGCGCGGAGCAGCTGGAAGACAGGGGTGAGCAGGTCAGGGCAACGCGCACGTGAAGAAGTGTGGAGGTCAGAGCCACGGGGTTGTTGCTTCCTAGCCGGGCATTGTAACGAGGCTGTTACACAGAAAATTCATAGTGTTTATTTTACGTGAGTAATAGTGCTGCCTTGTGGAACTACAGTAATCTTTCCCTTTGGCCCATGCTATTTATGAAATTAGTGTAATGTATTCAGCTGATTAAAATGACAGTCCAGCCCTGGCTGGTGTGGCTCAGTGGATTGAGTGCCTGCCTGCGAAGCAAAGGGTCACTGGTTCGATTCCCGGTCAGGGCACATGCCTGGGTTGCGGGCCAGATTCCTGGTGAGGGGCACACGGGAGGCAACCACACACTGATGTTTCTCTCCCTCTTTCTCCCTCCCTTTCTTCCCTAAGAATAAATAAATAAAATCTTAAAAAAGTCCAGAAGCTAATGCTTAGTTCACAAGGTACAACGCATACAAAAGAAGAAGAAATCAAAGGCACTAATGTAACTACGGGCACGGGTTTGCATAAAAGTCTAATAAGAGATGCCAGTTAATT
This sequence comes from Macrotus californicus, assembly GCA_007922815.1. Taxonomy (NCBI): domain Eukaryota; kingdom Metazoa; phylum Chordata; class Mammalia; order Chiroptera; family Phyllostomidae; genus Macrotus; species Macrotus californicus. The sequence continues at coordinate 18,751 of VMDR010000177.1, read as the reverse complement.
TAAGTTTCTTATCAGAGAAACTTCTCATATACACTGATGCATCTACATAAATTATATCTCAAGAGATTCAAAATTCCTACATTATTTCAACTACAATCTTGTTAATGTGTTCAGTATTCAGGAATATTTATAATTACTAGAGTTCAATTCAAATACATGTTCAGTTTTGTTCAAACTGGTTTAAATGGGCTGTTTTACCAGTGGATTTAGGCTTACAATGAAGTCAAAGTCACTGCATAAAGGGCAGAAATTGGCCGCACACCTTCCAGAATGTAGACGCACTCCTTGTTGGGCGGGTAGGAGTCAGGGTAACTAGGGGACGCGAAATGCCCTCCGTTGCTGGTTCGAACCCAGACGCCGCACTGGGTGGCGGGCATGTGCCTGATCCCGATATTCTGGCCATCTTAGGGAAAAAGAACAGGTCAGAGAATCACAGCACAAGACAACGGCACGCCTCCCTGAACCCCAAAACTTCCTGAACGACCGCCCACTCTGTTACACGCACATGCACCCCCTCCGGGGGCCCCTGCACAAGAGACGGGTGTGAGCCTGTGCAGCCTCTGCTCGGAGACCCCCAGGAGGGAGGTCCTGGGACCCCACAAGGGCCCGACCACGGGGGAGAAGCCGGTAAGTCAGCGAGAGGATGAAACTCAGGTCCGGTGTGAAATTAAAAGGATCCCAGGAGTTCAGTTTAAAAGTCAAATCAGACTGAAAGCTCGGCTGGGCACATGCGTTTAGCTCCGCTCCTTCCTCAAAGTCGGCTCAAACAACGATGAGAGGTGGTTTTTTAAACGCATGAACCTCTAAGTAACAGTCAGCGGTGACGAGCAGTAGCAGCAGCCCCCAGTCCGGGTGCCTGGACGGGGGGCGGGGTGTGGTGACGGCCGGGAAGTGTGGCTTTCTGAGAACACGAGGCTCGGTTACAAGTCTATTTAGAACCAGTCTGAGTCCTCACACCCTCCCCCACACCACCGATACTGGTAGCTCTTTCGCCACATCAGAAATGAGATGATTTCTTGGGAGGGGACAAAACAGGGTGTCTGGGCGAGAGGACACTGGGCGTGACAGAGGGTGGCAACACCAGCCTGCAGATGGGGTGGTGAGGTCAGTGCCGGCATGCCGACCGATCCCCCTGCCTCCCCGCCACAGCCCTACAGAGGCTCCACGCAGGAGACGGGAAGTTCCTCTCCGGGGGGCTTGGTGAGCCCAAAGGAAAAGATCCAGAGACAGAGACAAAGGGGTGGGGCCCCCGATGTCACGTTTGCAGTGAGCGGGCTTCAACCGCTCTTGCAGACAATGGTTGGGGGCAGGGAAGAGACGGACTTCTGGCCCCACTTATTCATGCATCATTGCTTGATTCCTGTACGTGCCCTGACTGGGGATCGAACCCCCAACCTTGGCGTATCGGGATGATGCTCTAACTAACTGAGCAACCCGGCCAGGGCAGGCACGGGAAGATTTTAGTGCTTCTCTTGTACACATGGGCAGACAGTCAAAGGTCACGAGACATTCAAGGAAAGCCTCTAATAGGAAAAACAGATAATAAACAAATAAAAAAAAAGCAACTCTGAGGAAACAAAGATTATATAAAAAAATTGCAGCAACAACACAGAACAGTGACAGCCACACCAAACAGAATTGTCCTTTAATGTCCCCAGACGAAAGGAGAGGACGCCCAAAAAACAAGAGCAAGGACGCAGGGGACCCAAAGAGAAGGGATGGAAGCATCAGCGGGGAGGCTGGTGCAGGGGTCTGCCCACTGGGGCCCTGGCTCGATCCGGCCCACTGCCTGTGATTACAGATGACATCTTCCTGGACCACGTCCACGTCCACTCAGGTGCCTACTGTCCGTGGCTCTCTCACAATGACAACAGAGGAGAGGGAACGAGAAAAGGAGGGAAGCATTTCCTGCATGGCACGACAACCTTTTCATGCTGAAAATGCTCGCTGGACGTCCTAGAGTAAGTGCCGAGCTCAGACGTAACCGGAACGAGGACTCGATGGTGGGGAGAGGGAGCTCAGATCGGAAAGGAATGCGTGCCCAGAGAGGGGCAGCGGGGAGGGGCCGGGAGAGCTCCGAATCATCTTCCACCTCGTGGGAAGTCATTCCCTTTAGCTACCACTGAAGAGATGGGGTGGCAGGGAGTGCCTTGTTCAGACACAGGCAGGAAACACCAAGAGTCGGCCCCAAGGGCAGCCAGCCCCTGGAGGGGATGTGGGCTGGGACGGGTGGGGGGCACTGTGTCCTCCTGGCTAACCACCTAGAATGCTTGGATTTTTGACCTGTGCATGCATAACTTTGATGAACATGAAAAGCTAAATCAGATTATACAAGAGATCACTCAGTTCTCACACGAAGATCTGGCTCAGAAACCACACTCACTAATTCTCTTTCACAAACAAGGGGACAATCTGACTGGGTCCCCAGGGCTTTGAACGAGACACCAACGGGAATGTGCCACTTGTCTGCGTGGGCAAAATGGGTCTTCATTTTTGCTCGGTGATAGAGCACGGACCCCATGTAGCTTTTGGACAGAATCTGTAGCGTGCTTGGAGCTCCCGGTGATGCTGATTTTGGAGGTTTCTCAGGGCAGACTTCACTGGGACCATGTGCTCAAGGGAACTGCAGCTGGACCCAGCTGAGTGGGGGCAGGCAGCTGGACAGAGAAGAGAGCCGCAGGCCATCGGAATCCCCCCCAGTGGAGGACGGAACCGGCCCCCCAAAGCCGCAGTCCTTTCAGATGAGCCACCCCCGCCATCCTGACCGTGCCCGTGGTCCCCACCAGTGCCATACCTTGCGTCTTCTGGGCCACGGCGATCCCTTCCACCACCAGCACGGTGACCAGCAACACTGCGGGAACAACAGAGAAGCACCGTTATGGAGCTGAACCGGTTACATTTAACTCAGCTGGTAAGGAGAATCAGGAGGCACGACGAGAGGAGCCAAAACCACTACTTCTTACTGACATTCACTCTCGAGGTTTTCCAGGGATCGGCGTTATGTGCTGAGTAACTATTTGACGGTAAAGACAACCCGAGAGAAAACACCGACACAGCGCTCGCCCACACAAGCCCTGAACGCACGTGGCGTGGAAAGCAGTTTTCAGTTTGTGACGGGATCAAAGAACACACACTGTTTTTACAACTAGTTTGCCGACCCCAATTATTCTTCTGTGTGCTCCCTTCCACCCCGAAGAGTCTGCAAGCATTGCGGCCGGCTCTGCCACGTGTTTTGCCAGGAAACAGTCAACGAGACGGTCTGACTGTTGAGAACACGCGTAACAAAAGCAGAAGTAAGGGGGCAGCAGTCTCCCAGAAATGGATGCGACATTTCCCAGCTGTGCCCTGCGAGGCTGAGTCCTGTGTCACAAAGGCTAGAGAATTTAAGAAATGAAGCTCTTTTTGTGCCCCGGGTGGAACATTTCTGAGGCCCAATCAACAACATGATGAATTTTGGGTGTTTTGAAGGTCCTTTTAAACGTCTTATTTTTATGAATGGTGCACTGGTCTCTTTCATGAGCCGTTTGAATGGAAATCCCACTACCTGCAGCCTGCCCCGAAGTCTGGGGCGGACTGGAGATTTCCTGAGTCGGTCCGTCGATAAGCCCTTGCAGAGAGCAGGCCCCCCGGACTCACGCTGTGGGGGAGACACACAGCACGGCAGTCCAGAGGATGGACCGCCGGGGTCAGGGGGAGCTAGGCCGGGGTTCAAGTGTTTCCATGCCTGTGAGCTCAGTTTTCTCACTATGCAGATGGCGGGGGGTGTTGCCCTAATACCAAGAGCCTCGTAAGGTGCTCGTGATGATGAATGAATGGGATGACGCACGCGGCGCTTCCTATGGGCGAGCCATGCCGCTGGAAGACGAGCGGCATCAGGACAAGCTGCCCTCCCTGAGGAGCCGGGCTGCTGATGTCAGAGACGATGCCAGTGCGAGGGGAAGAGGGGGTCAGCGGTCACACAGAGCGCGAGACGGAAGCAGAGGACAGGCCCGTTTGTTCCGCTGCTGCTAGAGACGAACAGGGCGAGGAAAATCCAGAAAAAGAAGGCATAACCTGGTTAGACCTCCCGGGATGTGGATCCAGCAGAGGGAGAAACACAGCTTAGACCCACGTGGAGGCGCGGGCACTTAGGGGAGTGAGTGGACTGAGCGAGGCGGCAGCGGCGTCTGCACTGGGCTGGAAAGGGTCACAGGAGAGCTGGCGCTGGGTGCCATGCTGAAGAGCTTGGGCTCCTGACCGGAAGGAGGAGCCACTGTGGGTGTGTGAACGAGAGCGACATCAGCCCGGTAATCCTGACAGCGGGGTGGGGTCCGAGCGGCTAAGGGGTCGGGAGGAGGTCACGCAGGATACCCAGGTGACAAGGTCTTGGGGCAGAGCAGTGGCGGTGGATGCGGCGAGTTCGCAACACAACTCGGATGCAGAGTCCGACGAAGTCGGCGCGGGAAGGAGGGTAGGGGCGAGGCGGTGTGGACAGGGCTGCTGGCCGATCACTGGGGATGGCGCACCACCGTGCACTCCACGGCGTCCCCAAGTGTCCACCCCCCAAAGTCACCAGCACTTGCCATTTAGCTGTTTATATCTTATAACCTAATCCCTTGTCCTCTTCATCTTTGGTCCCCTGAATCCTGGCCGAGTTTTGTCCCCTCTTAGCAACTTTAATGTCCCCTGAGTCCCTCTGGCTGCCCGTGGTGTTGAAGGTCTCATGCTACGGACCTTCAAACTGTTCACAGCTTTGCGCTGGGTCCGAGTCAGAGGAACAGAATCTTGAAATAGCAGCATGCTTAAAACCAGGAGATTTATGATGGAGAAGGAAACCCAGGGTCATGTTAGATCTCTGACAATCCATTTGTATCAGTTTATCTGGTCGGAGGATGCTAGTTCCCGGGCTCACCGCTCATGGTCAAAACTGTGTTCTCAGTGTCACTTTGCTCCTGAGTCACAGGCGCAGCCACTGACCGGTTTCCATATTTATCATTCACAGGGTGTCAGCAAGTAACACAAAGCCGGGCAGACAGGCCGAGGAAGAAATCAACACGCTGAAACCAGGAGAAAAACCGCAAAACCACGGCAGGAAGATGAACCGTGACAGGGAAACTAAATTCCATGATAACCACTAACATTTTGGCTGTGGAAATGTCTGATTCATGAGATCTGCACAGAACAATCCGCATCAACCTAACACGACAAGACCAGTATTTCTCTTCCACTTTCTGCAGAGGGCCGCTCACGATTTTCCTTTTTCCTCGAGTTTAAAAAAACCTCTCACAGCCGAACCACACGCGCCGGGCCAGCCCACATGAAAAGGATGCACACGAAACCGTGCAGGTGAGCACGGCGGGGACGGGCAGAGCTGTGCTGACCCGTCATCCTAGCTCCTCACCATAAACCGTTCCCTCCCAGCCGTGTGAAAGGGTCTCTGCCAATCCTTCATTCTAGTCGGACGGACACATTCAGACAAACCCCCTGAATGCCCAGCACGGGGATGAGTCAGTACGAGAGGCGCCGGCGTGGTGCTGGGCTCTGTGGTTAGTCCCATCCTGGTGCTGGTCCGGACGCAGGGCACCGCCCCATTCTGCCCACGGACCATGCGTGTATCAGGTCTTCGAAACGTACACAAGCCCCCCCACCCCCAGCAAGTCCCCGTCCAGGTGCAGGAACTGAGATGCTGTGCATCACACCACTGTGGGGGGGTGGGGGGGAGGGGCTGCTAAAACACAGATGGGGAGGCTTCCAGAGATCCTGACCCAGGGGGCTGTGGGACCTGCCCTGGAAACAGTGTCCGTGTGACACTGCTGGCCCTGGGGTCACACACCCTGAAGACCTCAGCCGAGGACCAGGACCATGTCCTGAAGGACACAGAGGGAGGCTGCCTGGTTTCTCCTGGGTGACAGCAGGGGCAGCTCTGGGCCGAGGGGGACGGGGCAGGGCAGGGGGGCTGAGAGGTCAGAGCTGGTTTTGGAAAAGCCGGTGAGCGCGCCCTGCCATCTAATCTTGTAAAGTCCCTGCCAACACCTCTTGCCTCCCAACACCCGGCCCGCCACGGACCTCCCTCTGCTTCTCCATCTACAAAGTCTCCTTCCCACTGCGGACACCCTGCTTGTTCTAGGAACTCTTCCAGGTGAATTTCACCTGACAGCACTGAGCCTTCCCTCCTGGGACTAGGCAGCCCTCGCTCTGCCTCCCCGCCGGGGTTCGCTCGCTCCTTTCACGGACCACAAACACTCCTGGGAGGCCAGCAGAAGGAAGAAACAACAGCAGGCATCCCTCCTTCCTGTAAAAACACCTGCCAGTGTGGCTCAGCTGGCTGGAGCACTGTCCTGTGAACCAAAAGGTCCCGGGTTGGATTCCCGGTCAGGGCACATGCCTGGGCTGCAAGTTCAGCCCCCAGAGGGGGCGTGTACGAGAGTCCACCTATCGATCTTTCCCTCTCACATTGATGTTCGCTTTCAGAACAATGAAAAAATGTCCTTGGGTAAGGATAATAATAAAAACAAACAAAAAACACCATCTCGGAATCTACAACGGATCGCAACATAAACAATTTTAACTGAATGAAAACAAGACCATTCCCCAAAGGGGCAGCACCACACCTGACTGGCCAGGCTCGGTCCCACGGCCACCCCTCACCTCACCAGGACTGTGGGAAAGTGTGGCCTTTATTTGGGATATGACCCTGTGCCCTGTGCTTGGCGGAAACTCAGAGAACTCCTGGAGGGTCCAATGGAGACAGGGAGGTGGCTATTTCTGCCCCAGACACTGAGCCCGTCCTGTTCCCAGCAGCCAGGGATCCTTTCAAAACAGAAGTCAGATCCCATCACGGCCTTTCACACTCCGCCCGGTAGAGTCCCGTCATACTCAGAGTAAATCCAGACCCTGTATCCTGGCTTCAGAGACCTCGTGGGATCCGGGACCCGACCGCCCTGGACCTTCCGACGGCCACCTAGGCGGTCTCTCCCCCATTTCTCCACCAGACTGAGCCCACTCCTGCCTCAGCGAAAATCTCTCCGCATGGCGGGCTCCCTGCCTGCCATTCGGGCCTTGGGGGATCTTCCTGACTTCTAAAGAAGCTACCTGTCTCTGCTCCATCTTCTTTCATTACACAAATAATTATTTACTCTCATCACTGATATTGGCAGCTTTTTCTTGTTGTTTCTCGTCTCTTCCTACTGGAAAGAGGGCCTGGAGAGTCTGATTCACCGATGCCCCTCCAGGGACCAGAAGGCTGTCTGGCCCCAGCAGCTCTCAGTAGGTACCGGATGAGGACAGGAAGGGCCTGAGCGTGATGCTGGGTGCGTCCTCGCTGTGCCCACACCACACGGAGCAGAGGGGCCGCCGCTCCGGGCGCAGGTTGACAGCCGCCGCCCAGGTGAACCAGGGGCAGGAAAGGAGCAGGTTTATTTCTCTTTTCGGCTACTCAGCCGCTCCTCTCCCTTCTCTCAAGCTGGCTCAGTCGACCTTCGTGAGTGACTGACCGTGCCTCCTCCTGAGCCTTCTTGTGTTAAGCACCTAAGTGGTGAATGTAAGGCTTGCAAAATCTACCAGGAGATGCTGGAATGTGGCAACCGCCTGGCTGGCCTCCTGGCTCCTTGCTGTTCTCGAGAATGAAAGCAGAGCGGAGCTAGCCCCGTCCAAGTCCACAGCACACCTCGGGTCACGGCGACTTGCTTTGGCTAGGGTACAAGCTGGCTCTATGACCAGGAAGATGTGAACCGTCAGAAAGGACACTAAGGACACAATCTCATTGACAATGGTGACAGCGAAATAAACCCTAGGAATAAATTTAACCAAGGGTGTAAAAGACCCGTACTCAGAAAATTGTAAGACACTGAAGAAAGAAATTCAGAATACACATAAGTGGAAGCATATATTGTGTTCATGGGTAGGAAGAATTAACACCATTAAAATATCCATACTACCCAAAGCAATATATAGACTCAAGGCAATTCCTATCAAGATACCAATAGAGTATTTCACAGAACTAGAACAAATATTTCAAAAATTTATATGGAACCACAAAAGTCCCAGAGTCGCCCAGAAATCTCGAGAAAGAAAAACATAGTTGGAGGAATCATGCTGCCTGATATCAAACTATACTACAAGGCTGCAGTAATCAGAACAGCATGGTAGTGGCATAAAAACAGACATGTAGATCAGCGGAACAGAATAGAGAACCTAGAAATAAACCCGTACCTTTATTTTTATTAATATTTGATAAAGGAGGCAAAAGCATATAATGGGGTGAAGATAAGTCTATTCAATAAATGGTGTTGGGAAAATTGGACAGATACATGCAAAAAAAATGAAACTAAACCGACTTCTTACACCATACGCAAGACTTTAGTCTCAAAATGGATTAAAGGATTAAATATGAAAACTCCAAATTGTACAAATCCTAGAAGAAAACATAGGCAATAAAATATTGGACACTTCTTGTAGCAACATTTTTTTCTGATAGATCTATTTGGGCAAGGGAGACATGAGAGAAAAGGAACAAATGGAACTACATCAAACTAAAAAGGTTTTGCATAGCAAAGGAAACCATCAGCAAAATAAAGAGAGAACCCACTGAGTGAAAGAATGTATATGCCAATGATGTACTGATAAGGGGTGAATATCCAAAATGTATAAAGAACTTAAACAAACAACTTCAAAAAACCCCAAGTAAGCCAATTAAAAAATTGGCAAAGGACATGAATAGACACTTCTTCAAAGATGGCCAACAGACATATAAAAAGATGCTCGGCGTCGCTAATCATCAGAGAAATGAAATGTAAAACCACAATGAGCTACCACCTCACACCTGTCAGAATGGCCATCATCAATAAATCAGCAAACAGAAAGTGCTGGCGAGGACGCGGAGAAAAGGGGACCCTTGTGCACGGTTGGTGGGATGCAGGCTGGTGCAGCCACCGTGGAAAGCAGTATGGAGCTCCCTCAAAAAATTAAAAATGGATCTGCCTTGTATGACCCAGTGATCCCACTTCTGGGAATGCATCCGAAGAAACCCGAAACACTAATTCAAAAGAACATAAGTACCCCTGTGTTCACTGCGGCGTTATTTACAACAGCCAAGGTCTGGAGGCAGCCCAAGTGCCACCAGCAGATGAGGGGACAGAAAAGCTGTGGTGCACTCACACACGCGGAACACTGCTCAGCTGCGAGACAGGAAGGAAACCTTGCCCTTTGTGACAGCGTGGTGGGACCTGGAGAGTAGCATGCTGAGTGAGATAAGCCAGTTGGTAGAAGACAAATACGATATGACTTCACTTGTAACTGGAATCTAATGAACAAAATAAACAAAATAGAACCAGACTCACAGATACAGAGGACAGACTGACAGCTACCAGGAGGGACGGGGTGGGAGGGCTGGGTGAAAAGGTGAAGGGGTCAAGCAAAGGAAGAGAGAAACCCTCACAGACACAGACAACAGAACGGTGATGACCAGAGGGAAAGGGCGGTGGGAAGGGTGGAGGAGGGGGGTGGTAAATGGAGAGGGAAGGAGACCTGACCTTCGGTGGGGAACACACAGTGCAATATACGGATGATGCGTTTGTAGACCTGAAACCTCTAAGATTTTACTAACCAGAAAAGCCATCACCCCAATAGCTTTCCAGCACTGTGCTCACTCCTCTGCAGTTTACTTTCTTAGGGAGGAGGCTTAAGAATAAAGGACAGGAGCTGCTATTTGTCATGGTCACACATACATTTTTCCAAATATACTGCCGAGGGATATTCATGCTTTATCACACCATAAACTTAACCCCAGTCCACACAGATTTAAATCTAATGGAGTCTAACGGGATTCTCCTGCAGCCGGTGCGCAGAATGAACAGAAACGGTAAAACAATGTTACAGACCTGATGTAAGACTTCGGGTGACTCTGAGGCCTAACTCTGACAGACAGACGGTCAGTCCGATTTTGCAAGGCCTGGAGGGATCACACACGATTCGGAGTGAATCACTTAGTTGCAACAAGACGGGGAAGGTTTAAAAAGCCTAGAGTTGTTCCTTTGTTCTCACTGCCCAAAGTGGCTCAGAAAGAGTCAGGCGTTCAGAGAACTCACCTCCTTACCTCAAGCTCTCATGCTCACAACAGCAGCCCACTGGGGTCAGAGTATGCTGGCCGCGGCGCCCCAAACCAGGCTTCTAGTGGGTAATGTCTATCGTTATGCAAATAGCAAAGAGCTCTTTCTGATAAGGATCTCTTCATGTTGAAGCAATTCACCTGATGGGATACTTACAAGGTACTTTTCCACATCCTGTGCATGCAAGGGATGGCAGCGCCGGAAAAAGCCAGTGCTTTTAAAAAGCAATTTTTTTAAAACCTAAAAAAATCAATTTTTGTATAAGGTAACACATCCCTCTGGTTAAAAAATTCAAGTGATACGGACGGGTGTGTGGGGATATGTCCACTGCCATCAGCAGGGGACAGGGAAGCCTTTCCTGTCTGTGCTCTGTGCTCCTGAGACTGGAAATGGGGTTTATTCGGCTGGAGGCGCAGAGGCAACTTTGTATCAGTCTCTGGGATCTGTGTCTACATTTTAATCTAATGCATGCACAGCTAATTAATCTGACATACAGGGTCCGGCACAAACAGGGCCCCTTTTTTATTACATACAAATCTCTTATTACAAAATCATCAGCATGTAATTCTCTAACATAACCATGTCACACTCAAGCAACCACAGGACATTTTAGGTGAAACGTTCCAACTGCTGTCCATCTCCAGGGAGACATCCGCACACCCTGCCAGCCCCACTCCGTGGCGTTACTTCTGCCGCACCCTGAGATACAGTCAACCTCACGTTCATACATTCCGCTCTTGTTTCTCGGCGTCAGCAGATTCCTGTCTCAGAATGCACTCCCGTTAATTTCCTGATGGATGTTTACGTCCCCATCTTTACAATCACAGACACGTGAATTTTAGAAGACTTCACGATGGCTTGCTTTCTGACTAGCGAGCCCAGAAGGACAGCGACAATGTAGCTCGAGCACGTAAGAACAGTGCGCGTTGGGCAACAGTAAAAAGAGGAAAGCCCGAGGCCACATTGTTTTGACCGGAGCCGTGAGCCCAGGAGCCTTTCCTGAAAGTACAGCGACCGCGCGCTTCAGCACATTGGCCAGAGAGGGCAGTGCGCACTCGGGAGCCAGGCGCCGGCGGCCCCCTTGGACATCCAGGAGTAGGGCCATCTGTCCTAGCCAGCTCAGTTTCTGCAAGTTCTGCAGGCAAAGCTGTGCAGCAAACCTAGGGACTTCTCCCCAGGGGCCACTCCCGCGGACTGTCACGAGGTTGTTGATAAGCCCCCCCCCCCCCGGAGGAGGAGCAACGGAGAAAATTCCGAGAAGGAGCACTCCCAGAAACCCTATTCTGCACGTGCCATTGTGAAAGAGCAAAGTGACACCTTCGTTTCCACGCAATGGCTGTGTAATTCAGGAGTGACGGACAGGAAAAGCTACGGAATTCATTCCAGCGTTTTCAAAGTCAAGAGAATGAGGCAGTCACTAAGAATGTGTGGGGTGATTGAGAAATAGCCCCAAGCTAGAAAGTCCTGGGTTACCTTCGTTCAAAACCCAAGTAGAAGCACACAGCCGGGCGGTTGAACGGGTTACATTCCAGTACTGAAATCTCCATTCTGAGCTGAGGGACGTCTGGAGTAGAGTACTCCTCCGACTAAGATGTGAACGCGAAATCACCCTGAGTTTTCTAATAGAACAAATTCAAACAAGGCGTGGGGACGGCATGCGGGGAGACACCATCCGTCCCCGCACAAACGTCAGGGTCCCACGACAAGCGCGGTGCGGTCCGGTGGCAATGCCACCCTGCGCTCCTTCCCGGATGGAAAAAAGAGTAATTCACGGCGTGACGAGCACCCAGCTCTTCGGTGTTCAAGCCCAGTCAACAGACCTTCCGCGAGGTCTGCGTTCCGCTCGGGACTGGAAATCAGGTTTCTCCGGCCCGAGGTGCACTTGCAACTTTGTATCGCAGTCCTCCCAGTCTGTGGCTACATTTTAACCTAAATCGCCCCCCGCTCCGGGGTGGGCAGCGGCAGTGGGCGACGCGTTCCAGCGCCCGCGCACTTGCCCAGCCCACGACCACGCCGAGCGCGGACGCGGCGGCAGGCGGGGCCGAGGTCCGGGCAGCGCGGGGCCGAGCGGTGGCGGCGGCCGGCCGCAGTGGTGCCGCAGCCTCCCGGCCGCGGCAGGTGGGACCCGGCCGGGCGCGCAGGCCGTCCCGCCGCCCGCCCACCGCGGGCTCGTGGAGACGGGCTGGGCGACGCGGCGGCGGGCTGCCCCTGTCCGCGTGCGCCGACTGGGTCGTCCCCTGTCGGGAAAGACCGGCCTTCGCCGCACTGGCGCGAGCCCGACAACTTTACGGAGCGTGGCCCGCCGCCCGGTCCTGTCTGTCCCACGTCCCCGGCCGGGAGCCCAGCGCTGCGCCCGCAGACAAAGGCGCGCGGAAGCCGGGGGGACGGAGCGCCGGCCTCGGCCCGCAGGGGGCGCCGTGCTCCGAGCCCCGGGCGCTTACCTTTGAGGACCGAGCCGAGCTGCTCCAGGGCCATGTTCCCGGCGGCCCGGCGCTTGCGAGGGGCCCGGGCGGCGGCGAGGCGGCGGCGGAGCGCGGCGCTCACGGCCCGGCGCAGCGGCGGCCCCGCTCCGTGCCCATCGCGGCCACCAGGCGGCTTCCCCGCGGGCTGCGCTCAGGTCCCGCAGCGCGCCATCCCCGAGCCCCCCGCCGGCCCCCGCGCTGCCCGAGCCCCCCGACGGGCGCCGCCTCCGGCCCCCCGGCGCTCCGTCCCATCGACCGGCCCTGAGCCGAGCAGCGCGGGTGCAAGGGACGGCACCGGCGCGGGCCCGGCTCAAGTGGCGGCGGGCGCGGGGAGCCCCGGCTCATTTAAGCGGGGAGCGCGAGCGCCGCGTGTCGGCCGCGCCGCCTGCGCGCACGTCCCGCCCCGCCCCGCCCCGCCCGCGCGCCCCTCGCGCCCTCCCCGCCGATCGCCCCTGGGGGCGGTGCCTCCGACCCGCCGCCGCTGAGCTCCGGGCGGGGGTCCCGGGGTCGACGTCTGGAGTCCGGATCGTCCGCGAACCGCCACTGCGGGAGGCCGGCGCCCCAGGAGAGCGGGCACCGACTCCTGGGGCCTCCTGGGACCGCAGTTCAAGGTCAAAACTGCCCAGCTCAGCCCTGCTCCGCTACCGGCCTCGGGCAGGGCTCGGGGGCACTGGGGGCCTGACATGTCACCCGCCCTTTAGCGCCAGGTGAATTCACGGAACCATGACAACGATTACTAGCACCTGCTGAACGCTTCCGAGGCTGCCAGGCACAGGGCCGACCACTTTCCTACCAGCTCCCCAGTCCCCAGGCTCACCTCCTGCGGCAGGCACCGTTGGAGGGTGCGGGGAGCCAGGCCAGGAAGGTGAAGCGCCGTGTCCAGAGCCACACGGCGGGCGGGGCAGGCCCGGAAACCGGCCTCCAGCCCCTGCTCTCCTAACCCCTGAACCGTGCTCTTGGGGTAGCTTGACTCCGCCGATAAAAATCTCCAAATTTGCCAACTTCTGCATAGTGTTTGGTGGTGATGATCCTACTTTATTTTCCCCGTAGTAATTTGATCACGCTCCGAAGTTATCTGGCTCGCCTACGTATTTGTCCATCACCTGTACCCCATTTCCCCCAACTCTATTAAAACACGAGCTGCGTGAAGGAGGCGAGGCTCGCGTAGTCACGCAATACTGCTTGCCGAGTGCTGAGCATGTTGAGAAAGGAATGACCTAATCAGGGCTGGGGACCGTCCCTGACCAAGGCCCTGCCGCAATGCCCAATATTTGTGCTGGTGTCTGACACCCCGTTGGAGCTCCCAAGTACTCGACTAACAAGTTATGACCCGGGACCGTGTCAGGCAAGTGAATGGAGCCTTCCAGGAACGGCCAGGTCTTCTCTCTTTCCTTCTATCTTTCCAAGAAAGGCCCAGAAGTATGGATCCACCGGGCTGACTGGTGAATGCACATTTAACACCGATAAATACCCAGGTATGGACCCAGACCCACGCACTGTGGGAGGCAGCAAAGCCGAGTGTGTTTAGGCTCCTACAAATCAGCCACAGTTACATTGAGACGGCGTACAGGAACCAGCTGAACTGATAAATAAAACACAGAAGTGCCTTTTCCACAACTATAATAAAGTGACACTTTGGGAGACCAGGACAGTAATAAGGTGCTGTCTCTGCGTGTGGAACGTAAAGGGCTCCTAAGGCGCAGTCGTGGACCGAGGGAAGAATCAGTGCGGGGCGTCACAGAGAACGATGCCCACGAAGGAGATGGCACACAAAGAACCGACAGGCTGTGGGTACGGAGCGGAGAGGCTGAGAAGGTGAGCATCCCGTCTGGGGCGAGTGTTGTGTTTGGGGCAGTAGTTACAGCTGACCATGGTGGGCTTGGATTGAGGGGGTCCTTGCTTGAGTCCGGGGCAGAGGGCCCAGCACTAGATTCAGGAGGCCAGAGGCATCGTGGGTTTTTTTTTTTTAATAGTTGAAGATGAATCTGGCAGCCAAGTTGAGGCTATAATAAAAGAGGAGCCCTGGCTGATGTGGCTCAGTGGACTGAGTGCCAGCCTGCAAACCAAAGGGTCACCAGTTCGATTCCCAGTCAGGGCACATGCCTGGGTTGTGGGCCAGGTCCCCAGTAGGGGGCGTGTGAGAGGCAACCACACATTGAGGTTTCTCTCCCTCTTTTCCTCCCTCCCTTCCCCTTTCTCTAAAAATAAATAAATAAAATCCTTAAAAAAAAAAAAGAGGAAAGAGTAGAGCAACCGTAGTAGTAAAAAGTACGCATCCAGCACTTTTTACTCAGCCCACTGTCATACCTCAAAAGCCTCTCCTCTCCTACGTCGGCTGGGGAGCAGCAGATTCCCGGGGAGTAGACTGGAAATGCTCACTTTGTGGCTCCCTTTTAAGACACCTATCTTTGGTAGGTGCTCGGGTAATCGTCTGCAGTGGCGTTTCCAAGGAATGTGGCAGCACACAGATCCATGGCTGAGACTGCTGTGTGGCCATATGCGAACGAGGCCCAGCAGAAAGCGGTTGGCATCGCTCTCCGCTGGGGAGTGTGGCATCGAGTGACTGTTTCCCCGGAAGACCCCCCGGTAGCACCCAGTCTGTTCCCAGGTTACCTGCCAGTTCCCAGCTGCCCCAGTTTCAAGGCAGCCTGCCCGGTCTTCCTGGCGCAGGTTAGCCTCTCCAGCTCCTCCCAGAACTGGTCCTGCAGTTTACCTTGGGTTTTCTCTGGCCAAGTCTCCTGATGGGTGGTAGGCACTACCAGCTGACTGCTGGAATAAATCATTGTGGAAATGTAGCATTTTATCTCAATGCTTATGTGCTAAGTAGAGTTTTTTTGTCCCCTCCCCCCTTTCTCTTTTGCTAGAGTTTGGGAGCTCTAACAGTTTATTAAATAACAGCCTTAGGCCCTCACTGGTGTGGCTCAGTGGATTGAGTGCTGGCCTGCGAACCAAAGGGTCACTGGTTCAATTCCCAGTCAGGGCACATGCCTGGGTTGCAGGCCAGGTCCCCAGTAGGGGGTGTGTGAGAGGCAACCACACATCGATGAATCTCTCCTTCTTTCCCCCTCCTTCCCCTCTCTCTGAAAATAAATAAATAAAATCTTTTAAATTAAAACAAATAATTTTACACTTTAATATGATGTTTTCATATTGTACCAGTTCACTAGCATGCGCTTCAGCTGTGAGTAAACAGATTTCAGCTTAAAGTAAACAGATCGTCTTTCAAAACGGGATTTGGGCTTTTTAAAAAAAGAGATACCGTATATGTTAGCGATGTTATTCTAGGAAATAACATCTAGAAAGGTCCTTGAATTAGGACCTTTCTTAGTTTTTTACAATCAAATGAAAGCAGCCCGATGACCAGAAGTTTTTCTGATACAGGTGAATTCCTTTCATCCTGGGAGCAGGTGGCATTTCTTTAAAATTCTTGCTCCAGAATTAGGCTCAGTGGAACTTTGGAAGCAAGTTTAGGTGACAAAGAACCGGTTTTGACTCCCTGAAGGCAGATCTTCTCCACCATCGCTAGCACAGGAGTAACTGGATTCCCCCCCCCCCCCCCCAGTGTCTACGTTTATGCTCTGACCCCATTGTGACCTTGTTTGGAGATGGGGCCTTAACGAGGTAATTAAGATTACATGAGGCACTAAGGCTGGGGCCCTAACCGATAGGGTGAGTGTCCCTCTAAGAAGAGGGAGACAGGAGAAGTGTCGGGGCACCTGGAAAGGGCCATGGGGAGACACTGCGGATGGTCTGCAGCCTTGCAAGCCGGTCTCACCTGGATCTTGGACTTCCAGTCCCCAGAACTGCGAGAAAGTCAACTTCTGTTGCTTACGTCGCCCCATGTGTGGGATTTGGTTACGGCAGCCCACACGGATTCATAGTGAGTTTAAAGATTAGTAATTTCTCTCTTTTCCTCCCCCTCAAAGCCCTCCAGCTGTACAGCAACAATGGACCCTGCACGCCCTGAGAGCCTGTGCACTTTGGTTTTCGGTAGGTTCGCTGTCGCCGTGGCCCTACCTACACCGGGTAAGAAGAGCAGGTGGCGGAGAGTGAGCGTTAAAGCTAATTGCCACTTGACAGCAGAAGAGCCATCCCTTCTGTCACCACGGACGTTGGGTCCCCGTTTGACCTCACTGCAGAGCTTGCGTTAAACCTGGCCCTGCCTCGGGCGAATCTCTGCACCAGTCCGCTCCCGCTCACATGACAGATGCCGCAGACCACGGGCTCTGGCAACGTGTATTTTCTCACGGTTCTGGGGGGCTGCAAGTCCCACATCAAGGCTCCCAGCCACCCTGCTCATGGGGAGGGCTCCCTTCTGGGCGGCAGACTGCTGCCTTCTCACGCTGTCCTTGCGGCCCTTCCTGTGCGCGGGGCTCCTCTGCCGGCTCTTCTAAGGACTGGAATCCCACCAGGCCAGGGCCCATCTTTCAGGACACCTTCCAGGCCCCATCTCCAAATACAATCACGCTGGGGGTTAGGGTCTCAGCATAGGAGTATTGAGGGACATAGACATTCATTTTGTGGCGATGTGTACACGTAACGCCCTGCCTTCTAAGGCTATTTTTTAAAAATACTTTATTTATTTATTTATTTTCAGAGAGAGGGGAAGGAGGGAGAAAGAAAGGGAGAGAAACACTGATGTGTGAGAGATACATGGTTGCCTCTCGCACGCCCCCTGCTGGGGACCTGGCCTGCCACCCAGGCATGTGCCCTGACTGGGAATCAAACTGTTGACCCTTTGGTTCACAGGCCAGCACTCAGTCCACTGAGCCACACCAGCCAGGGTAGAACGTTTGTTTCTTTAAGCAATTTATGATCCTTCAGCCTTTTTCATTAACATGATGAATAGGTTTGCCAAACCTTTTCTGCATAGAAAGCACAAACGGGCAGTTAAGTCCACAATTCTTTAAATTACCATAAGATTCAATAATTAAGATTTGAGTGATTTTTATTGAAAAATTCTTTATAATGCATTGGTTACATCCAAAGCAAAACTTCAGAAGTCCTGGAAAATTTTTGAAGGAAGTAGAATTCTAGCAAAATTCTATTTTACTTCCTTCAGACAGCGCCGGCATAACTGGTTGAGATTTGATCACATTATTTTGTTAAAACAAAATAAAACTGACAAAAAGCCCTCAGTCTGTCTGATGGAATGGAAGAGTCATTTTTTTTCTTTCAAACTGGCTGAGCCCATACCATCGAAAGAGCCAAATGGATTTGGTTTCTTAAAATATATATTTATTTGGACTGACAGAGAGTTTTTAAAAGAGGGAATGTGGTTCTATTTAAAAAGATATTTTGAATGCTCAGATTATTCCTCAGTGCTTAATAAATTATTGAGGTCATTCTGTGCGTTAAGGATAAAAATTCTAAGACGTTTCCCCTGCTCGCAGGTTGCCAATAGCATGGTAAAAAGAATATAATAGTATAAATATATATATACGTATGTAAATAATTTGAGAAAAATATGGGGTAAGCTTCATTCACTCATTGCTCTGGCCATACATTCAACTACACTAACGTGGTTTGAGTGCCTGCTATGCCGGGTTCTTTTCTTATTTTTAATTGTTGTTTGGTTACAGTTGTCTCCATTCCCCCCTTACCCTCCTCGCCCCACCCCCCCACCCCCCACAGTCAGTCCTCTCCCTCCCTGTTGTCCTTGTCCATGGGTCCTTTACACATGCTCCTCAAGGACCCTTCCCCTTCTTTCCCCCGTTATTCTCCTGCCCCCTCCCCTCTGGTCCCTGTCAGTTTGTTCTTTATTTCCATGTCTCTGGTTCTATTTTTCTCCCTTGTTTGTTTTGTTGATTAGGTTCCACTTATAGGTGCAATCATATGGTATTTGTCCCTCACCACCTGGCTTATTTCACTTAGCATAATGCTCTCTAGTTCCATCCATGCTGTTGCAAAGGGTAGGATCTCCTTCTCTCTGCTGCGTAGAATTCCATTGTGTAAATGTACCACAGTTTTTTGATCCACTCATTGACTGATGGGCACTTAGGTTACTTCCAGCACTTGGCTATTGTAAATTGTGCTGCTATGAACATTGGGGTGCATAGGTTCTTTTGGATTGGTGTTTCAGGGCTCTTAGGGTAGAATCCCAGCAGTGGAATTGCTGGGTCAAAAGGCAATTCCATTTTTAGTTTTCTGAGGAAATTCCATACTGTTTTCCACAGTGGCTGCACCAGTCTGCAATCCCACCAA